>JAPXFQ010002051.1:680000-1230670 GCA_028564705.1 Apricaphanius iberus
TACTTATATTCTAAAAATCTTTTATAGTGATGTATATGTACCATTCCTTGTCCAATTTTGATTACATTTTTTTTCTGTCATTGACTTTGACTCTGTGATAGAAAAATCATTCAAAGGTTCAATTTTCCCATCTTAAATAAATCAAACTATAAAAAGGGTTGTCATTTGCTTGTCATACTCTGCAAAAAAATGCTAATTTAGCCATTTGAGTTGTTTACTATTTGCAATTTTTTATTTAATGCAAATGGCCTTGTAAAGTGGTGTCATTTTTGTGTAAATTACAAACAAACTAATACTTTTAAACAAAACTTGACATACTTGTAACTAAATGTATGTAGTAACTAGTAACATTCACTGAGTAACAAGTACTTCAGTAGTTTTTTTTTCATTTTCATTTTTCTTTTTTGAAGGGGGGTGTACTATAATGAATAGTTAAAAAAAAAATTAAATAAGATGTACTGATCTGTTCTGATAAGATGTTCTGAACACTTCAGTAGTAGTTTTACTACATTTTTTTTTACTCTTGAATAATTTGACTCTATGCAATCCAATGGGTTTCTTTAGAAAACTTTTAAACCGTTTGGCAGAGGTGGGTAGAGTAGCCAAAATTATAATCAAGTAAAAGTAGCACTACTTCATCATTTATTTAAACTCAAGTAAAAGTACAAACTTGTCATCCAAAAAAATAATCAAGTAAAAGTAAGAAATTTGGTAAAATGGCTACTCAAATTTTGACTTGTTAGGAGAGCATAACATCCATCCATTAGTTTTTTAAACTGCTTAGCCTCAAGGGGTCGTGCGGGGACTGGTGCCCATCTCCAGCTGTCAGTGGACGAGATCATAACATATAATAAAATTTTTCTAAAACTTATGACATTGGACAAAAATATAAAGTTTATGCAAATTGTAAAGGTTCAAATAAATAGAAATATCTGACACAAACTGTGTGTCTGAGTCACATGTATTTTTGGTTAGCACAAGCAGTTTTATTCAGTAAAGTTACTCGCTGTGCGTAGCCAGAAACTTTACTCAAGTAAAAGTATTAAGTACCGTCTATTAAAACTACTCCAAAAGCACATTTTTTTCATAAAGTAATTCAAATGAATTTAACTGTGTAAATGTAACTAGTTACTACCCACCTCTGCTGATTGGAATGATAATAATAAGGAAACGAAGGATTAATTGGAATGTATGTAGACCTATGACTGAATTGAAATTATTTCCTTTAAAGTGCCTTGAGTTGACGTATTATGAATTGGTGCTTTAAAAATGACTTGAATTAAATTATTCCTTCGATGGCTACTTCTTACTTGAGCGTAACTATAGTGAAGTACTGCTAGTTGACGAAAGGCGGCATAGCTGAGCAGTGGACCAGGCGAATTGACATCGGTGCAATAAATAGAAGAAGCGTTCACTCAGCCATTACATTCACAGCAGGTCGGAGCCGCTCAGTGGAGGACAGGTCATTAGCAACCCGACAAAATGTTATCCGTGAGAGTTGCAGCAGCTTTGGCCAGGAGCCTGCCTAGGAGAGCTGGATTTGTAAGTATTTTACTAAAATATATATACAGTTACTCTAGTGGATGAAGTTTTTATTTATGCTATTTTAGAAACGTGAAGGGTACAGGCCGCTAGCTTAAACGCCACTAACCTATAAAGGCGCATCTAAACACAAGCAATCGACTGATGGTAATAGTTTAGCCTTGTGGTGTTGATCTTCTTGAGTTAACCATGTTTAGTCCAGTTGTCCTTGCAAAGGCTCGGTCTTCGTCCTGCAGCGGCTAAAGTTAGCATGCAAGCTAACGCCGAGCTAACGGCTCATTCAGCCACGCTTGAAGGTCAGGAAGCCTGACAGCGCATGTCCTACCCGCTGCGCTGCGTTTAACCTGCGCAGCTCGATGCCTTTTTAATCTCAGCAACAACAGTTGTTAGACTGATAAAATGTTTGTTTTGTAAGAGTGAATAAACCCGCCTGCCCTTGATTTCAGGTGTCCAAGACGCTCCCGGCCGCCTGCGTCGGGGTCAATCACATCCACACACAGAGACCATGGCTGCAGAAGACCGGTGAGACTGACACATTTAGTTTTGTCCTTCAATATGTTGGCAACTCTAATGCGATTTACATTTATGTATACCTGCAGGAACTCCTGATGTTTTTGATGTAAAGCTCTTGCATATCAACAACTCAATAGGCACCCGTACGTGGGCCTGTTAGATTAGATCTTTAATTAAACATTCAAGTATAATTGATCGATTCATATGGATACATTTTTACCATTTTGAAAACTCAAGTTGGGAATATTCTGCCTCTGAGGGGGGGTAACATGAATTCAGTTTACATTCTTTAAAACGAGGTTACAATTCAATTCTGAAATTGATAGGAAGTATTTCTCATCTTTGCAATCTAGATTTATTTTTTTCCTTGATTTAAAATATTCTCTCAAATCAGTTTTCAGCCCAAACCTTCAGTAATAATCCTGAGTAATGCTTCTTATGGTATTGAAACAAATTGAAAAACAGTATTCTTTGTATGTATTTAAAAATATAACGGAAACAATTTTAAACTTTAACCTGACGTTGCCCATTAAAAGCTGTTTTTGAAGGGCATAATCATCAAAGTGAACTTTATTAGCAAGTTGCAGACTCAAATATTTAGCTGTTTTGAAGGTTACCATGTCGTAAATATGCACCTGTCTGACGACCAGAGATCTGACTTGTTAAGTTTTCTCAATATTAGTTGTGATATGTAATCCTATATTAAAAAAAGTTGGATGCAGCACTTTTGTTCTCATGTAATTTATGGTTAGGAAAAATATTTTTTTTAATGAACCAGAAGTTGCTACGTGCCTGTGAAGGCCTAATTGGTGATTCCCTATATTATAGTTGGTCAATCAATCCTAATGGACTTCTGACCATTTCATTCACAGGCACAGCTGAGGTCTCTTCCATCCTGGAGGAGAAGATCATGGGTGCTGACACCGCTGCCGACCTGGAGGAGACGGGCCGTGTGCTGTCCATCGGTGACGGTATCGCTAGAGTGTATGGGCTGAGGAACGTTCAGGCTGAAGAGATGGTGGAATTCTCCTCTGGCCTCAAAGTATGTCAAAATAATTGAGCATTTAAGTGCAGTGGTCCTGTTGAAGTTGCTTTCTGGATCTGCGCCGTTGTCACTTTGATTCAACGGAAGCTGAACCAAAACGGCTAACTGATTTCTTCTCACTGGCGAGGTATTGAATGTCTACCTTTGTTGCTTCAGGGCATGTCTCTGAACTTGGAGCCTGACAACGTTGGTGTCGTGGTGTTCGGTAACGACAAGCTGATTAAGGAGGGCGACATTGTGAAGAGGACTGGAGCCATTGTGGATGTTCCTGTGGGTGAAGAGCTGCTCGGCCGTGTGGTGGATGCCCTGGGAAACGCCATCGATGGAAAGGTTGGCTGTAGTTTTTTTCCTTTTTCAGGTTAAAAACCATAGAGGGGAACTTTTTTTTTTTTTTTTTGTAGAACAGTTGAAAAGTAAAATAATCAATTATTCTACAACAATGAGATTTAGTTGTTTTGGATTTCATTGATCAGAGATGCACCAGAGTTTTCTGGACTGAAATCAATTCCTGCTGTTTATAACTGTCTTTTTTTCTAACAAACTATTTCCCCCAAAATGTTTTAAAATCAAACATATTTTTATAGACCAGAAATGGAGGTTTTGTTTTCAAGCATTTAGGGATTGGGTAAAATGTGTTTTTGCTTTTCTTTCCATTCTCTGACAAAGATCATCTGACTCCTGCTTTCCACCAGACGTGTCGTGTCCCGTATTGTTTTCTCACCAGAATCATTTCAGACTCGTATCGGCTACAGGAGATCACAAAATTCACCGGAGAACTGGACCTGCATAACGTGAAGACTAGCATTGAGGGGGGAAAAATATGTAGTTTTATGTTAATAGGTATCATAAACTCACAGCCTTACCCCCAACACTGCAGATGTTTCGGTCCATGACTTGTGCTTTTTCATGTTGTCCTTGCAATGATCACTGGTATCATAAATCAGGAGACTCTCCGCGTCAAGGATTAACTTCTCATCGTTCATGATTTTTAAAAAGAATAAAACGATGAGACCAGCATCAACTCTAGTTTTAAAGATTTTTATTTTTAGTAGTTGAGCCATTTGAATTTGCTCGTCTTTTTATTTTTAAACTTTTGTAATGGTTTACATTGCTCCTGTGTCTGATTTCCTGTGGCCTGATCCAAGCTGCTGAGCTTGAAGCATTATTTTTTTTTTTTTAAACGTTGCAAGTTTTAGCTCTGCTGCGGTGAGGGCTGTGACACAACGCGTCTGGGATTAGTCAGATTTGCGCCGCTTTACATCCGGGAGAAATGCACCTATTGACTAGAACGATGGCTATCAGCCCATTGATTGGTGCATCTCTAGTGTTCATAAACATTTCTAGCTTAGATTCGAGGCAGAAACATAAGAGCTGCATGTTTCTCTTTTCAGGGTCCTTTGGGCTCAAAGATCCGCAGGCGTGTGGGTCTGAAGGCTCCTGGTATCATCCCTCGTATTTCTGTGAGGGAGCCGATGCAGACTGGAATCAAGGCTGTGGACAGCCTGGTGCCCATTGGTCGAGGCCAGCGTGAGCTGATCATTGGTGACAGGCAGACTGGGTAACTACATGCAGAGAGCTGCTTTTATTGGCTTTGGCGAACCTACAGCTACTGTTTTGATTGTAACCGGCGTTTCACTTCACTGCAGCAAAACTGCCATTGCTATTGACACCATCATCAACCAGAAACGTTTCAATGATGGAACTGATGAGAAGAAGAAGCTGTATTGCATCTACGTTGCTATTGGCCAGAAGAGGTCCACCGTGGCTCAGCTGGTGAAGAGGTTGACCGACACTGATGCCATGAAGTACACCATCGTGGTGTCGGCCACCGCCTCTGATGCTGCTCCCCTGCAGTACCTCGCCCCCTATTCTGGCTGCTCTATGGGAGAGTACTTCAGGGACAACGGCAAACACGCCCTGATCATCTACGACGATCTCTCCAAGCAGGTGAGCTCAGATTGCTCCACTCTTGACTCTGTTTTTAACATGAAATTATGCATATGGACTAACTTTTCTACTCCTCTCCTCCGTTAGGCTGTGGCCTACCGTCAGATGTCTCTGCTGCTGCGTCGTCCTCCTGGTCGTGAGGCTTACCCTGGTGATGTCTTCTACCTGCATTCCCGTCTGCTGGAGAGGGCAGCCAAGATGAACGACAACTTCGGAGGCGGCTCCCTCACCGCCTTGCCCGTCATCGAGACCCAGGCTGGAGACGTGTCTGCATACATCCCCACAAACGTGATCTCCATCACAGACGGACAGGTCTGTGAGGTCTTGTATTAAAACTGTTCATGAAACACTTTGCTGCAGTGTTTAATAATTCATCATTTGTCCCCGCAGATCTTCTTGGAGACTGAGCTGTTCTACAAGGGTATCCGTCCAGCCATCAACGTGGGTCTGTCTGTGTCCAGAGTGGGCTCTGCTGCCCAGACCAGAGCCATGAAGCAGGTGTGTCCAGTTGGAGATTAAAGTTTGTCTTTGATGTTTGAAGCAGAATTTGACTAATTAAATCTCACCTGACTGCCTTGTAGGTGGCTGGTACAATGAAGCTGGAGTTGGCTCAGTACCGTGAGGTGGCTGCCTTCGCACAGTTCGGTTCCGACCTGGACGCTGCCACCCAGCAGCTTCTCAACAGAGGCGTCAGGCTCACTGAGCTGCTGAAGCAGGGACAGTATGGTAAGTGTTATTTTGGACCACTTATATCCTAAAGGGGTGAAGCCCTTTAAAGAGAAACAATTATCTCACCAGGAGTAGAGTCCGTCTTCATGTAGTATACATCTAGATGAGTCGATCCCGGAGGCTGCAGAGGGTGTTTTCATATGGGGCTAGAGTCTGTATTCGTGTACCATATTTGCTCATAATTCCCTTTTTTCTTACCGTCTGAACATAGCCTGGATACGGCCAAAGAAACCTGCCTTGGAGTATTTGAGTCGAGGTACGAGTGGATACGGATCATGTGAATACAAGCCGAACTCTGGCCGTATCTAAGACAATAGACTCGCTTTACACGGAAGTGTCGACACCGGCGACAGAGTTACCGAATCGTCACGCGACCATAAAGAGATCAAAAACGCGATTCATGCATCCCACAGCAACACACCAGGTTACAAAACGCCGGTTTTACTGCAACACTCACCCTGTAGAGGGCTTCAGGTAGCAGTAGACCAATGTGTTGACATTCTAGGCCAGGGGTGTTAAACTAATTTACATTTTGGGCCACATCAAGCTAATGAATGTCGTTAAAGGGCTGGTTGTGGTAGAGGGAATCAATAAAACTATCTTTAACAAAAAGCTAAAATATTAATACCTGTCTCAAACTACTTAGTTTATTACTTCTCAAAATTAAATACTAAACATCTGTTTAGAAATATGTGACTTAGGACTATATAAAATAAATGCTGATTTGACTGATAAAATTGCATCTGGATGCATATAATTGGAACGTAAAGATTCTATTTGACTTTTACACCTTTGTTCTAGGTCGTCGCTCGTTTTATGACGTCTATACTTCTCACTCCCTTGTTTGTTGGGTAGCTACATAATTATTTGTATACCGGCACCTACTGTTTCGGTGTATCCATCATGTAAATTACTGGTCTCAAATACGGTCTAAGAAGTTGGTCTGTTTGCTAGTCTAAACGTTTTATTCTTTTTTTTTTTTCTTTTTTTTTATCACAAACGATGAAGTTGAGCCTTGACATAGAGAGTCGCCTGATGTATGATACCATTGATCATTGCAAGGACAAATTTGAACAGTAAAAATTTGTTTTTTTTGTTTCCGGCACAGCCACATGTAAAAATGCCCAGAGTCTAAGGGGAGCCAAAACAAAAGATGACAGTCTTAAAATGATGCATCTCCAAACAATCACTGTAGAGATGGCTGTGGTGTGTCACCAATGATTGTCCTGTGTGAAACATTTCCTATTAGTGTAACTACAAACAAGTCTGTGTAAAAAGCAAACTAAAGCCATGTACACATAGCCTCTTAACTTAAAAGAAAAAGAAGCAGAATATCATCACAACCTGGTTTTAAAAATGTGAACATGGCTCAAAGTGCATGAAGCAATTTCATAAATATGCCAGACCTGTAGGGGGCAGTAGTTTCCCAAATCCTGAAAATCAGAATAACTTTCTAAGTTCTACAGAAATTGATCTTCTAAAAAAAGAAGTGCAAAAACCGCTCTGACAGCCGACAACGGCTACACAGCTCTGAGGGCTTCCTCGCCATTTCTGAGTGAAAACACTAGTTGCCCATTTAATGTTGGCGCCTTTTTGTACTTGCAGTGACATTCGAAAGCCTAAAACTCCTGTTATTTCTATCCAGAAGCAAATGCTTAAAGTGGAGAATTTAGTCTGGAATTTTTAGAAATTGTTTTTGATGCTGTAAATCTGTTCATGTGGATGATGGAACAAATCGCAGAATGCGTATTTTCATCAATGACCACTGGCTGCTCCGCTTTGTGACTCCATACCATGGAGGCCGCCGTTGCTCCTCCATTGCTGTAGTACCCCCGAACAGCAATTTTAAAACTGTTACTCTGGTCAGCTGTTAGCACGCTCCTTGTTAGGGAGATCATTGGTGATGCACCGCGTCTGAGCTCCATTTCCTGTAGAAATGATCGGCTAATTAAAATCTACTGCAATGTTAAAATGTTTGGATCGAGGTTAAAATTTTCTCAATACAGAACTGTATTATTGTGTAGGATTTGTATTGTGGCAGCAAATAATATATTTCCACTCTTTTGTAATGTATGTTCTTGCCTAAAATACAAATTAGAAAAAAGTTATAGCTCTCATAGGAGCTGGAGCTGATGAAACTAAGCTTGGAAAGCTTAAGAGAAAAAAAATTGCAGGAACTTAATAGGGTCCCTGAATTATATTTGGTTTCCCTCTGAGGAACCTTAAGGGTAAGATTGGAGTTTTCTTGGGCTAGCTGTTGGCTTCAGCTCCAACTAATCTGGATTTATGCTATGAGAATTCTGTTATATTTGGGTAGTAAAATAACTTACTATCTCTTAACACAGACCCAGTTAGATCCTGAACTCTCCCTGTAAAGTCATCCTGCATTTTTTTATGTACTGAGGTGTTCTGGGCTCTCTCCTGTAGCTCCCATGGCCATTGAGGAGCAGGTAGCTGTCATCTATGCTGGTGTCAGAGGACACCTGGACAAGATGGAGCCCAGCAAGATCACAAGGTTTGAGAAGGCCTTCCTGCAGCACGTCCTAAGCCAGCAACAGGATCTGCTCGGTGCAATCAGGTAAGGCAAACCTTTTTGTGTGGTGTTGCCTTTATTTTTATTTTTTTTTTTAGTATGCACATTAGAAATGCTTAACTAAACTTCACTTTTTTTTCTCTTTTTTTTTCAGGGCTGATGGCAAGATCTCTGAGGCATCAGATGCTAAACTGAAGCAGATTGTACTGAACTTCCTGTCCAGTTTTGAGTAATAGATTGCACTTCTCCTGATCCTCAGTGAGCTACTCGTCTGTGTCCTCATAATGCTTATACACGTGAAAACACTGAAGGCCAAAACCTCCATGTACAGATTTCTCCAAATAAAATTTTACAACCCCTCGTCCCCCTGCTGTGCTGTACAACTCTTCTGGTTGTTTGCTTGACTGCAGCAGATTTTAATTCAGACAGGGCAGCAAAATGCAACTCATCACATGTGATTCTGAGCGTTTCTGGTGTTCCACATTCATAAAACATGTTGGCTGTAGTACGTTGTTAGAAATCTATTCAAATAGGCCAGATGAGAGTTAAATTAACTTTAACTCAACCTGTTCTTCGCTGGTTTTTACTTTTAAAGGATGGAGCTGTGAACTTCCGGTTGGTCTGTGGATGGAATAAAGGGGTTAAAGTTTGATACAGTAGTAATAAATGATGTGACACTGTCACAAAAATTGTCCTGTCTTTTGTTTGCAGGCTACATTCAATTATTTTAATCTAGAAAGTCCAAATTTAAAATGCAGCATTTTTGTTTTTAAGAGATTAATAGAAAAAGCTTTTGAAGCTTTTTTGGGAGATGACACTTCCTGGCCACTTTGTTAGGTACACCTGGGCTATTGCTTGTTTCAAGTTTATTTGTAGAGCACAATTCATAAACAAGGCAATTCAAAGTTGCATAAATTAAAACAGAAAAAAAAATACAATAGAGTGCAGATAAAATACTTTCAATTGTCATATGAACTGGTAAAAAGAACTGTTTTCAGTCTGGATTTAAACATTGTTAGTTTAGGCTTGTCTCACATCCTCATGAAGACTGTTCCAGATTTTAGCTGCCTGAAACTAGAAGGAAGCCCCACCGTGTTTATTGTTGACTCTGGGAACCACCAGGAGACCCCTCCCTGACGTTCTCGGGGCCCGAGATGGTTCATATGTCTCTAACATGTCAGAGATGTACCATGAAAAGACTTCTACACAAGCAGAGCTGCCGACAGGAAGCCAGTGCAGAGACCGGAGCGCTGGACTAATATGGTCGTATTTCCTGGTTCTTGTCAGGACTCGAGCAGCAGCGTTCTGGATGTACTGCAGCTGTCTAACAGCTCGTTTAGAGAGGCCAGTGAGCAGGCCGTTACAGTAGTCTAACCTACTGGAGACAAATGCATGGATAAGTCCCTCTAAGTCTGGTTTGGACACTATTCCTCTGATCTTAGCAATGTTTTTCAGATGGTAAAAAGCTCTTGATGTTATTGATTTGATGTAGCGGTTTTAAGTTCAGGTCCGAGTCCATTATTACCCCTAGATTTTGAACCTGATTTTTTTGGTTGAAGACAGAAGAGAAGAGGCCAACCAGTTAAGAAATTTTGGCTTCTAGACTGCATCAAGAAGGTCCTCTGTTCGAATTCCAGCCTGGAGATTCTCTGCATGGGTTCTCTCTTGGTACCCCAGCTTCCCCTCACTGTCCAAAAACCTGATTGTTGGATTATTTAGCCTCTAAATTGCACCAGCAACCCTACAAAGAAGCAGGAATAGGTTATAAATAGATGGACTTGTTGATGAACAAACCAAGTTCTGATTAGCTCCGTTTGCTGTGTCCAGAATGTTTGACAGGAAAGCCTGTATCCTGGCTTGTCCTGTTATGGTGAGAACATTTTCTTGGTACACTTTGGGCCCCTTACTACCAACTGATGGTTGTTGAAGCCCACATTGCTGCTGTCCATCCTTTCGTGACCAGGGTACTAATAACTAGATGGTTACTGTTAGCATGGGATAGTTTTGTTTGTTTTTCATCTTAAATTGTATTTATCCCCAGAACACTTGTTTTTGCTCCTGGTTATGTGAAGACTTAAATGAGAACGCATTGCAGTTTCATTTGTGTCCAGTACATGGCCGCCTGATGCTGTAGGTTCTTACCCAAACTACTGAGGTGTACGGTTTCTAATCCGTCAGAAATACTTCAAAAATGAAGTGCAAAACAAAGGAAGTTAATACCTCCTTTATAAAGTTACAGACCAAAATCCTAAAAATAAAAAAATAAATGGTTACCCCCCCTATTAGCTATTCTTCTAAACTCCTTCATTAGGCTGTTTGCTGCCATTTCAGTTACGCTATAATTTGATTTTCCTGAACATATTTAAAACCAAAACATATGCTTTAAATAGCTGCTGTATTTCGTTTCTTAAAACGATTTGGATCTTAAACCTTTATTTGTCAATGGTGGAACCCCAAACACCGTGCATCTAAAACACTGTTCAAACCTTTAGCCACAAAGGCCAGAATCGAAGATAAGATAAAACGTTATTATCCATTTACATGGAAGCTTGTCTTCAAAGCCCTTGTGGGACAATAAAAAAAAATCCTATTAATAAAACTTTTAATATATGTGCTCGATAACTTAAACACGAAAGATTGTATTAAAGTGAACAAAGTAGTTTTTAACTTTGTACATCCAAAACAAGTGTCACAATTTTAAAACAGATACAATATCCAATGTTTGGGGGGATTTTGAAAGATTTTTTAATTCTTATTCCAGCAACAGTAATGTTAAAAGGCTTGTACTTGTATAGCGCACAAGTGCATGAGTGAATGGCATTCACTCATTGGTGAGGGCAAGCTACATTGTAGCCACAGCTGTCCTGGGCTCCACAGACAGAGGCGAGGCTACTGGCACCACCACCAGTAGGTAGCAGGTAAAGTGCCTTACCCAAGGATACAACGGCCGAGAGTCTGAGCTGGGCCTCAAACCAGCAACCCTCTGATTACAAGCCTAACTCCTGAGCCACAGGCGCTCCCAACAATGGGACAAGTCTGTTTTTGAGCATCCATGTACTACAAAACTAAAAAGAATGCAGAAACCTGGTTGATAACTTAAAATGTCAAAGTTTTAATCTGAAAATGTCACCCGCCAAAATAACAAAGTAAACCTGCTTTGGCTGCCGGTTGTTAGAGGCCAGATTTGCGCCATTCCAGAATTGTCCCAGGGCTGTAGACGGATCTAACAGTTTCCCCATTGTCAGTGATCTTGCTGATAATTTTTTCACTTACTCTGTTTGTTTCTCCTCTCAAAACTGTCTAAACCACAGTTTTGAGAAGAACATTCTGTTTTCTTTCTGTTCATCTGAAACTTATCAATGACAACACACAGTGGTCTGAGTTTCTGCAGTTTCTCACAGTTGCCTGGTGAGATAAAGTCGGACATGTGACGACGGAGCTGCTTTCACTGAGAACTATTGTTGGTGTCAGCGTGACACAGAGAGCTCTGTGCTACTGAAAGATAGGACAATTACAATGACTGGTCAGGAGACATGGGTAGATTTCAAAGGGTCCAGATCATTTCTATGGGTTCCATTTGATAGAAAATGTCTGCAACATACTCAAAGCTGTATTTTAATTCAGCTATTGCTTTGTATGGTACGCCCAGGCAGCACATCTGTTGTTTTTTTATGTTTGAGTGTAATTTCAAATATTTGCCTCACTAGTTAATTCTGTGCCATAGGTCGCAGCATCCAATTGAATATGTGAACCGGTGTCATTTACACAAAAAAAGCACACACAAAAAAAAACTATTTAGAGGCATTTTTGGTGCAAGTGATCTTTTCCAAAGCGTTTTTTTTTATTCTTTAACACAATCTAAGAGAAAACACCGTAGCAATCTGATACTATTGGCACGAACAAGGGGATTAGCTGAACGCTTGTCAATCTCCATTTCTCGGGTCCTGTTGGGTGCTCTTTGTAGGATCTTTCATAAATCTTTTGCAAGGCAACCAGAAATAGATTTTACATGAAGGGCACCCTGGGTGAACGTCTTATTTTGCTCTCCCTGAAATCAAGGATACAAAGAACATATATCAAGGTAGCAAAGAACATTTTTATTTTGATTTCTTGACAATTTTTCAAACTTAAGAATAAAATCATACATAATACACAAATACCCCCCCTTCAAACGAAATGTATTTTACATATTTAAAATTGCATCAGGGAAGAAGCTGATAGCAGGCAGCAGCATAAATCTAAGGCAAAATAAAATATGTCCTTTTTGAGTCGAATCCCTGTTTATAAGATAGTCCTGGTTACGCTATGCAGCAGTACCACCAGATCTCTACAAGCCTGCTTGCAGAGTGGCTAAAGAGGCTCAATCTATTCCTGAGAAGGAATTTTCATTCAATTACGTTCAATTCAGACAGATAAGTTTATTGACAAGTATCTTGCATAGCACACTTGTGTCTGCAGTTGAAGCTACAGCTGGTAGCAGCTCAAGCCTGCAGCAAATGGCACCATGTAGGCAAAGTATGGATCCCAACAGGCAGCAGGTGATGCTTATTTATGGGTTTTCGATCAACTATATGAGGTCCTTTTCCAATGGAGGCTGAGCAGGATAACGTATTCGAAGCACTAGGAGTCAATCGGTGCTGCCGTAGTGGTTACTATTGAGGTTTTCCTGTAAACTGGTATGAGGGACATCTTCCTCCTGCGAGACCACTGGTTCCACTGGTTGCGAAAAGAAGTTGGAGACACAGAACACCTGCAGAAGACGGACAAAAATGCCATTAAACTTTGTAGCTATGATTAATATAGGAATACATAAATATTAGACTATAATTGATCTTGAATCGATGTTTAAAAATGAAAAAAAAAGGGTTTTGACAACCATGTGATGGTTCTTGTCTAATACCTTTGTAATGGAGCTTTTTGTTCCCCAGTGAAGACAAAAAAGCTGATACTAATTCTATTCAGGTCAATTATATTTAGTGTATTTACATTGCGTCCAATTCACAACAGCTCATCACAAAGCACTTTACAGGAAAAGTCAATTCCATCACACATACATTCCAATGAATCCTTCGCTTCATTATTAAAAGTTTTCTATCAAAGCAAAAACCACAGACTACATAATTTCTGATATTACATTTTAATGCCTATATCAGCTGATATTGTTGGGCCGGTAATAACAGACAACTTTAAAAAAAGTATTTATTGGTGATCCATTCTATGTTTCTTTCTCCCGTTGTACTACTGAGTGGAGCATTAGTTTAAGGAGAGAATCAGATGGAACAATCATGATTCTGGTAGTCTAATGATTCAGGTTTTTACTCTCTGATTGTACATGTTAACATGAGAATATCAGCTCAAAACCCAAATGCAAACATTGCAAGTATATCCGCCTATAAGTACAGGTTGTTAGACAGAAGGAATATACAGATATGAAGGCGCTACAAATTATCCTTTAGACACTTCATAGAAAACTTACTGTGAAAACAGCAACTGACCCTCCCTGCAGGAGGCCAGCACACACGTCACTCCAGTGGTGTTTGTAGTCAGACACTCGGGTCAGACCAACATACACCGCCGTGGCAATCAGAAAGAACTGGAAGGTGGGACGCAGAAGCCGTGTCCACTTTGACCTCATTCTGGCTTGAAGGTACAGCTGCAGGAATCAGAGGACAGAAAAATGAACAGTCCCACCTTTCTGTACAAATTCCAAATTCTAGCTCGATATTTGTAGTACATGTGTTTCCAAAAGCCATTTTACTGGTGTTTCTTGAAAGGAATAGAAATGGTAAACATTTTCATGCTTCAGGGGTTTTTATTTTGCACATATAGAAATAAAAAAATAGGATAAACCTGGCATGAGTCCAGACAGGCAAACATCTTGTGCACTGTTTGCTCTGTTAACATTTGAATAGAACTTCTTTGTGAATTATCGTGGTATGTCTGCTGCATTCTTTTCCCAATCAGGCCCAGTTAAGCACATGCCTTGAGCCAAGATCATGCCTATGAGTGGGTCTGATAATTTATGCAGTCAGGGGCAAAAGTATTAAGGTAAAGAAAGCAAAATCGGGATTGGCATTTCTTTAAATAGTCTTGTATGTTTGGGTGAACGCTCTTAGATTTGGCGACGCTTGCCCTCATATGAAAATGGTTATTTTCAAGAGTTATTAAATGTATTCTGTGCCCAAACTGATGTTAAGGGTGACACAAAGCTGCATACCACCTACAATGGGGACGGTAAAGCTTTCATAAAATGTACTTACAACAAGAAAAAGCATGCAGTACATGGAGAAGGACGAGTGACCAGAAGAAAAGGACAATCTATGAAAGAGAAAGATTGAGGTTTAGTCACTTTAAAAAAACAACAATTCTGCAGTGGCAACAAAACAGTATTATGACTATAATACATATTTTAAAGGGATTATAGCCAGACTAAAGCAGAGTGAGTGTGTTGTCAAATCCTCAGATTCTCCCTCTTGATTACCTGCCTGTTTGAGTTTGTAACCTGAAGCGATGGGTGGATAAGGTGTGTGGGAGAGAGCTGGCCAGCTGCCAACCATAACCAGTTCTTTCTTTCTAAAATACCCTTACGCCTCTGTGACCATGTAGTTGGCTTAAATGGTCTCAGTTTTTTCATGTGAAAAAAAAATGTATTTTTGCTTTTCAAACCACTCAGAACCTAAACTACCTTTACTGATCTATTCCATTGTTGTTGGCTGGTTTTATTGGGGCTGCACCCTCTGCCGTCATTCGTCTCCACAACCTTTACCACCTGGATCAGAGTCCTTTGGCCTTAGTTTCACATTTGGCTATAAGCAAATCTAATTTGTTTTCTAAATCAGTTCTTCAGAGCAAAATGTCTACATTGACGTTTTTTGTTCCAACTTTAATGAATTTCCGTGTGGCAGAGGCAGAAGAAACTAAGAGCTACACAGGACAGGATTCTTTTCTACACTGTAGATTACAGCAATATTTAATTAAACGGCCTATGTCTGAATTATTTTCAGATACAAAGTTAAAACTCCAATAAGAAGCTGAAATTAGCGTGCCAGATCTAAATTATTTTTATTAATTATTTTCAAATCCACATGCCATATTATTAACCCAATAATTATTGCTTTGTTTAATTGTTTTCTGATGGATTAAAGACTTCGGGGATGTTAGCAAAGGTGTACCTAAAACTCAGACCATCATATTCAACAGTGTTCCCCAACCCTGGGCCTGAAGGCACTCTGCCCTGCATGTTGTAGAGGTTTCCCTGCTTTAACACACCTGATTCAGGCTTTTGCATTTCAGCAAAAGTCTGTTAATCAGCCGTTAACTGAAATCAGGTGTGACGAGGGGAAAAGTCTATAACATGCAGGGCTGAAAACCACAGCATCCTGATTCATTTCTGGTTTGGTGTCGGGATAGGGCTTGGGATAGAGATGACACTGATGTTTTCTATAAAACACTATTAGCTAGCATCACCCTTGTTATTGTAGCTGTGTAAGTAGGGTCATCTTGCAATCTCAAAGTTGTGTGTTCGATTCCAGCTTCTTCCAGCCACACACATTGAGAAACATGATAATTTGAACATCCTGCGATTTTGCAAGTTCTCCCACTTAGAAATTATGAAGGGGTCTGAAATTCACATTGTAGGTACATTTTTGCAGAATGAGACATAATTAATATATATCTCATGAATTCACATTGTGTAATTTTTTACAGAATTTGTATTTTATTGCTGCACGTAAGTATTTGTACATCTGGCAATCAGTAAGAATCCTGGTTCTCAAAGATCTGTTACTATGCTAACATCTGGCTCATACCTCACATCCTGTCCGGCTCATGCATTCTCTAGAACTTTATTAAAAAACGCGCCCTGCGTACGGAGAAAACAGCCTAGATCTGGAAAGTTGACGGAGTTCTGCAATCACCGCAGCCGGTGTGAATGCTGTGATTGGACTCCGTGTATTTTCGTCCATGCGACAGCCATACGGACACCAGGCCGCATCCTTTTTGCGCCGGCTGTGAATCAGGGTTTAGTCAGACTCTGACTACCTTCATGGACAAGACTCAAGAGCTTTCAAAAGACATCAGAGACAAAACTGTAGACCTCCACAAGGCTGGAAAGGGGCACTGAGCAATTGCCAAGCAGCCTGGTGAAAACAGATCAACTGTTGGAGCAATTGTTAGAAAATGGATGAGGCTATAGATGACTGTCCGTCTCCCTCGAACTGCGGGCTCCATGCAAGATCTCACCTCGTCAGTTATCACTGTTGATGAGAAAGGTGAGGAATCAACCTAGAACTACACTGGAGGAGCTGGTCAATGGCATAGAGAGAGGTAATACAACAGTTGCAAAGGTTACTGTCGTTAGAAGACTACGCCGTCATGGTTTAAAATTATGTACTGAATGGAAGGTTCCCCTGCTCAAGTCATCACATGTCCAGTCCTGTCTGAAGTTTGCTAATGACCATCTGGATTATCCATAGAAGACATGGGAGAAGGTCATGTGGTCAGATGGGACCATAATAGAACTTTTTGGTATAAACTTCACTCGCCCTGTTTGGAGGAAAAAGAAGGAATTCCAAGAACACAGTCCCTATGGGGTGGCGGGGGGGGGGGGGGGGTAGCATCATGCTTTTCTACGAAGGGGACAGGATGATTGCACTGAATTAAGGAGAGGATGAATGGGGCTCGTGTATTGTGAGATTTTGAGCAAAAACCACCTTCCCTCAGTCTGAGCATTGAAGATGGGTCTTCCAACATGACAATGACCCGAAGTAAACAGCCAGAATAACCAAGGAGGGGCTCCATAAGAAG
Source organism: Apricaphanius iberus (assembly GCA_028564705.1). Classification (NCBI taxonomy): domain Eukaryota; kingdom Metazoa; phylum Chordata; class Actinopteri; order Cyprinodontiformes; family Aphaniidae; genus Apricaphanius; species Apricaphanius iberus. Next base: position 697,115 of record JAPXFQ010002051.1, read on the forward strand.
TATATTAACACTGATTTTCTCAGGTGTTCAAATACTTATGTGCAGCAATAAAATACAAATAAATGAAATAAAAATTATACAATCTGATTTACAGATTTTTTTAAAGAGCACTCTTTCATTAGTGGAAATGCACCTACATAATTTCTAAGTGGGAAACTTAGCAAATTCTGATATTCCTCTCTGTATATCGATGTGCCTCAAGGCAAGGGACATAACCTACCGATGTTTCTGGGCATGAATGTGTGTGTGTGTTACTGGGTGAATGAGGCTCTAGTGTAAACTGCTTCAAGTGGTTGGTATTCGTAGAAAAAAGAAAAAAAAACGCTATATAAATTAAGTCCATTTACCATTGGCCACATGGGGCGCTCCCCTGAGATGGAACTGAATCCCTTTCTCTTCCAGGTCTATGCAAATGGTCAGCCATGTTGTTGTTCCCACGTCTCAGATCAGTTTGACTAATAATTTATGCTTTTATTCAACTGGTTGCTCCAGGTTATGCTTGGAACAGCCAATGGAGACATTGTCTCATCTTTGACTAAAAATAAGTTCAGTGCTCAAAATTTGTCTTTTTTAATTGAAAAGCTAAAAATTATTCAATATTGAAGGAAAATAATTCATATGTTGATAAATAGGTTGGTTAATTGCTATGTTAAATAAGAAACTGGTTATTTTTATACAGAAGTATAACCTAATATGCTATAAGCATATATTTATTCAGTTGCTGTTATCAGGTGCCCATTTTATTCAGCATTTAATCCATTTAAAATTAGGTTTTTAAGGCAGACAGGGACGTTAAATCTGAGAGTGATTGTTATTGTGCGTGTGGGTTTAGAGGTATAGTGGGAATTAAGTTTTGATTGAGGTTGGGAATATACAATACTAATAATGGCTATGGCATAATTGGGTTAGGCATAGATGCAGTTACTGAAATGAATGGAAGTCAATACATAGTCCATAAACAGGGTAGAAATAAAAAGTGTGTGTGCCCTAACGTTGCATGTCATCTAAAAACTATAACTATGATGCAGACAGTGTTTTAATTCTTAAAGTTCAAGACGTACATTATCATACTTTTTTAGCCAGTTTTTCCACTGTTTGTTTAACACAACCACTGCACATAAGGAAAAAAGGTCAATTATCATGGCAACAAGGAATGTTATGACAAAACAGTGTGTTTCAGAGCTGGTAATTTACCTCCCTTCCACCAGTCTCTCATGAAAACAGTTTATGTACTCAAATTGGATTTTACAGATCTGTCTTTGAGGCTCTGGAAATAATAGGAAATAACCCACTGTATGACTAAATGCCACAGAATTAAAGGATGATTTGAACTGTTTGGCACCCCATGGTAATTCCCACTAAGTGATTCCCACTGGTGCATTTTTGCACATTAATTCATGTTAACTCATTCTGGGTTTATAAAAAAAAATCTATTGGAAAAAAATTTCTTTCCATTTCTCTGGTTTTCACACTGAAGCCCATTTTTCTACACCACTCTTCAATAAAAAGCACACCATCATCAGTCAGGGATCGACAAAAACAAAAAAACTCCTCCTCCGAAATGTTTATATCTACAGTCAGAGCTACGAATTTAAAGTTCGAACCAGCTGGAACAAACGATGACTACGTTCCTTTTGCATCTTCACGTTCAGTCACGGAGCTTACGTGTGAATTAGGGAGGTCAGTAAGTCTTTACAACGACAATTTAGCTTGAGGCTTTTAACACAGCTTTAACAGGAATGCCAACAATTGTGGGTGGAGCGCTATATGGGTCTATGCTAGCTTCTCCAGGAGCTGTGTCATTCATCACGTCATCATTTAGGAAGCAGAATATACTTAAACATGATGGTACATTCTCACCTTCTAAAACCAATGCAGTAACCAATAACCATGCACAATTAAAACTAATATATATATATATACATATATACATATATATATTTAAATATATATATATAATCTTAGCTTTGACTGAAAGAACAAAAGAGTTATAAGTTTATTTTTGTCCTGCTATTGACTACCATTATTTTATAGACCTTTTTTATAGACCAATCAATCTGCCAGTGAATTAAATCTTCTCATTTCCAGCCATGCCCCCGACCCGTGATTGGCAGGGGAAATACTAAAGAAACTGATTATTTTTCTCCATTTATAAGACCATATCGATTTCTGATACACTCTTTATCTGTGGGAATTACACAAAGTGTTGGGCATTACATTTTCTGTTCCAATCCTCTCATCCTTTCAGGAGTTCTTGAATGAACACAATATACACAACTGATTGTCTGCATTGTGGTCCTTAGGAAAAAAATCATGGGGTTCCTCAAGGCTTTATTTGCAGACCACTTTGATTTAATGATCCCGGATTCACATTGTGAAGTACCACAATATTTCTTATGATGAAATTTTGTCATCTACTACCTGACCATTTCCACTACATTAAAAACTGATCTCAGTCATAGTGTCTAAAATATCCATGCATGGATAAATTTCCTACAGCTCGAGTCAGATAGAAAAAGACTTTTCTTGTTTTTGGTCTTAAATTTGACGAATTTGCTGTAAAATCTCTTAAAATACTCTGCAAACATACCAGCATTTTAATCAATCTCTCTTAGTCAAATGAGATGAGATTCAGAAGTGAAACCTCACCTGGCTTCGTCCACCAGAAAGTCATCTCCAGTGCATGTGAAGTTCTCTATGTATCCTCCTGTTTTACAGTTGATCCGATCCCACGCTGGTTTGCATACAGCCAGGAAATGCGGCCGCAGTCGACCGATGGAGTATTTAGTAATATCAGTCAGAGACTGGCTGGCAGCAGCTCCAAACATGCAGCTCCCCACAGCTTTGTAAATGCACATCACGCACTTCTTTCCCAAAGGCCGGTTCTTGATTCGAGAAAGGTAAACCGATATAAACTCACCGCAGATGAGCTAGGATGGAAGAAAACAAACAATGATGGAAGGACATACCTCGAAAAAAAAGAGTCTGATTTTAATCAGGAATCTTTAAAAAAAAAACATGTCTTACTACTATAAGAGTGAAGGGAATCATGACTCCTCCAAGCAGCTGGTAGGATATGGTGTCGTCTTTATAGGGGTACCGGATGGACTCATCGTTGCAGTAGAAACCCCGCTTGAAGGGGTTGTGTTTCGGGGTAAGAATGAAAAATGGAAGTCCAACTGTGAAAAAGGAAAAACGAGACAGATGAAGAACAATTGCCCCTCTCTGGTAGCATCTCACACTAGTGCACCAAGGAAACCTGATACAGGTAACTGTAGAACCTGGTAGGTGACAGAAAAAAAAACAGGGAGTCAGACATTATGAATTAAAATCATTCCTTTGAGATTTTGTCAAACTTTAGCAAACTCATAGTTGCTTCAGTACACACCCAAGTGTCATCATCTTGTGTCTAAGTCCAAGGTGAAACACATCCCATAATCCAACCTTTACAGGAAGATTTTCATTTGTACTATTTGTCAATCCTTTGCCATCAAACAAGAAGTTGGTGCTAGCAGCAAGGTCTTAACAAGCTTCATCTACTTCTTAACAGAATAAATGTCACTTTAGCACCACATTCTATTGCAGGTACTGTGAGCCAATGTTTCACAATAACTGAAGTACATAGCCTGAGGCATTGGGTTTCAGAAAAACTATTTTGTAACAGAGGCGTGATAAGGTATGGAGACCTACTGTGTCACCATGTACGGTGCAGTGTTGGTCTGACTGGACCAGGCCCAGGATGTGAAGCTGTCTGGAAACACATGAAAACATGCTCCAGCATGCTTTGGCTTCATACTTTTCTCCTTTATCACAGTCATATTTTTTTCTGATTTAACAAGAATGTTCAGCAGATGGAAGGCACTGATGTAACAGCAGGCATTTCTTCAAGTACGGATGCTTTCAGGCTAGATGAGTTAGCAAACTGTCACTGCAGCCCTAATTACTCCACCCACTGAGATATGCAAAAACTTGAGTAAGGCTCATTTATGTTTAGGGTTTAGAGAAACATCGACAACCATTACAGGATGTATTCTTTTGCAACTGAAAATTAGGAATTTTGGCCAGAGTTGTTTTTCTTCATAATTGGAATTTCTTTCAACATAATAATCTATGAGCCATTTTAGATTCTAGTCATTGTGTAGCAGTCACTACATTCAGTGTAAACATCCCCATCCCAAGATGAAAATATAAGCAGATGAAAGTAGAGCGTTCCAAATAAATTCTAGATAGAAACAGAAAAAAACAGCTTTGATTAGATTGAATTTTAAGGCTTGATCTGACTTTCTTATAAACATTTAAAGGGACCTTGATTAGTTGGTCAAACTGGTATGTTTTTAGACGTGGATTTTTTATTTATCTTTTTATAGATTTATTTTTATCAAATTTTTTTTCTATTTCATGATAAGTAAACAAGAATTGTTTTTCATACCCCACTGGATGTGGCTCAGAAAAACTAAACTAAATATACTCTTGAAGAAAAAAAACCTTCCAGATTTTCTGGAGGTCTCAAGTCTCTTTGGATTTCAGAAGTTCATTCAGTTAGACACCACCAGACAATGATGAAGGTAATATTGAACCATTTCCTTTAACGTTGCTTTTCTTTAGTATTAACATAGGGAGGATCAAAGGTACAGGTCTTTCTCCATTCATTTTAAATATAGGCCTTTTGGCCTCTTTTGATTTGCACAATATATTGTACCTGATGCCATTCAATATACTGTGTACTTTAAAAACAATAAAAACTCCTTCTCCTTCTTTCGAAATCACCTTATTGGTGCTAAAATGCTTTTAAAATGTTTTAAAATAGTGTTAATTTTGTTATATATCCATCTTACATTGAAACAATGATGCTTAATAGGCTGCTACTCAAAGATCTGAAATATTAATCCAATATAAAAACAATTTCTAAAACACTTTTCATAAGATTGTTGAAAAAGGTTTTCAGAAATCTTGTATTGATAAAAAAAAAAAAAGTATTGTCTGATATGTTTGAAAACAGCATTAGCTCATCGATTTAGTTTATTCTTGTAAGCTCAAAAGGTTCATTAGTCGTAACTTAACTCCTTAAAGAAATAAGAAAAGTCTTTGGACAAAAATGACCAAATGGAATAAAAATCCTTCTATTATCTATACAGCCTATATTTTCCAGCGGTCGTCGGGGGAGAAGCGCGGTCACTAGTCCATTGTAGGGCAACATTGAGACACGGCAGACAACCTTACATGCATGCACACATTCACACCTAAAGGCAATTTAAAGACACCAATTAACCTAATAGTCATATTTTGGGATTGTGGCCGGACGCCGGAGAGCCTGGAGAGATGGAATGAAAATTAGCTTTAAAAATCAGCCCAACATCAAAGAAAAACGTTTAAAGTCTGAAGAACTGCTGCTGTAAACCAAAAATAATACATAGAAGGCTGCCTCCTTGGAAGTAAACTTTAAAAGTAAATGGAGACTCAGAAGTTTTTGTACAGTATTGTAGTGTGTGTATTACAAAACGTCTTTAGAAAACTGACTTTTTTAAATTCTGGGGGATGTCACTTTTTTTTTTTGATTACATGGTTATGATTAAAGATCTGCCAAATGACCTGACAAACAAACACTGATTGTATCATCACTGTGTTGATGACACCGTTTTTAACTATAAAAAAAAAGCACAGACCTCCACCAAGGCAGCTCTAATCATCTCCTTTGCAGAGTTAATTAGAGAAAAGCTAAGTGGGAATACGTCTTTATAGCCAGAGAGAAATTTAAAGTTCTACTAACCTCAGCTCATGACACTAAGTTTATACTTCTCAATCTACGTCGAAACAGATTGACACATCATCGACGCAAAGGCTCTCTGTCACCCACGCAAGGACAGAGTAGGGCCCAGTTTTCTAAAGCCTAGTTTAGACTTCTCTGACAGCAAGGTGGCACCCAGATGCAGACGTATTGACGGAGACGTTTTTCGCTTATAGTCCTCCGTTGATTTTTCTGTTGCAAAGCAATTCCCGACCAGGACAGCAGGGGGTGCTAACTTATCATTGCTGGTCTGCCTACCCTTGCAATGTCGTTTCAGGGTAAATAAAGTTTATTTTCTTCAGTTTGTGAAGGTATTCCCCCCTCAAGGATCAATTGACAACAGAAAGTAAGTTTTATTTAGGCTGGTTTTTACTAAGTTGATAAACTGTCCTTTCAATATAAAGCATCTAGTGGCCAAACGCTGCATTAACTACTGATTACAGCGACTATAGAGCCCTGTTCTGCTGAAACGATCTCAGGCTGTTGCTGAGCTGACCAATCACAGGTATACGCTCTCAGTTAACGGATAGTTAGAGAATGAGGTTCTACTCAGTTTGTCCTTGCATAGGTGACAGAGAGCCCTTGCATTGACCTATAATGGCACTACGTCTGTCAATTTCGACATAGAAGAAGTAGTATAAAGAAGGCTTTACTATCCATCTCCGTCAGCGGAGAACTTACTTTCCGTCGTCCATTGCTTCTTGAAGGGGAAATGTGTTCACAAGCTGAAGAAAATAAACTCTAGTTCACCAGAAACAACACTGCAGTGATAGGCTGACCCGCCAAGAGAAGTGAGCACCCCCTGCTGTCCTGGTGGGGAATTGCTTTGACAACACATAAAAATCAACGGAGGACTATAGACAAAAAACATCTGCGTCAATACGTCTTGGTCTGTGTGCAAACTTGCTGAAAGAGAAGTATAACATAGGCTTTATTCTACATGACCTTTTAAGAACAAAGAAATGCAATCATTATTGTAATACTACGTCCGTTAGCTTAAATAAATCAAACAACCACAGTGTCTTTCATCATCTGGTTTTTAGACCAAAAGGGATAAAAAACTTTTACAGTAAAAGAGAAACTAAGTATCTTTACATACACTGCCTTGAAAAAAAAACAATTATAATCACAACAAAACCACAAACTTATATGTATTTTATTGGGATTTGAAGCAATGCCCCAACAAAGCAATCTTTGAAGCAAATCCAACTCCCATAGGGAGGAGACCCAGAGAAAGACCCAGGACCAGTGTTGGGCAAGTTACAAAGAAATTGTAATGTATTCCACATTACTAGTTACAATGTCAAAATTTAATATGTTTGCATTACATATTACTGTTGTAAAAATGTAACTGAGTTACACTGCTTTAACTTACTTCTGGTAAAATATCTTAAATATTTACCACCACTTCTAACCACCGTAACTTATCAATTTACATTTTACACAAGTGTCACACCACCAATACTGTATTTTTAACACTATTTTATTCAAATTAAGTCTCAAGTTCCTTTGCATGCCTTCTATTTCATGGTGATGTTTGTTAAATCTAATCAAAAGAAGGTGCTGAAAGTGCTCATCACAAAGATGGCTGCCAAAGATGAGACTCCGATGTCTGAAGTCTTACAACAGATGGTTAGGAAAACACTGTGAATAATGGCGCTGTTTAAATGTATAGTCGATCTTTTCCTTAGCCATCCGGATTGTCTGATGTTTTAGTTTTGAACAACAGGAAGTGGATGGTGGATTTTGCTCTACTGTATCCAATTTGATTTGGTCTGTTACATTAGTTAGCCAGAAAAACTATTTAAAAAGCATTTGTAACTCAAGTTACTGAAATTGTAACTAGTCATATATTGCTGTATATTTTGTAAGTGATGCCTTACACTACTCAGTTACTGAAAAAAGTCATATATTCCTGTTACTCATTACTTTTGTAATGCATTACTCTCAACACTGCCCAGGACACGCTGGAGGGACTATGTTTCTCGGCTGGCCTGGCAACGCCTTGGGGTTTCTGCCGAGGAGCTCATCCAAGTTGCTGGAGAGCGCGAAGTCTGCATCTCTCTGCTTAAGCTGCTGCCCCCGCGACCCACTCCCGGATAAGTGGAAGACAGACAGAATCCAACTCAATGCTTTTGTCTTTAGCAATAATATCCGGAACTCGGTCAGACTGAATGGAGAACATCATCGTTTGATTTACGTCTAAACTTTGACTCTAAATATACAAGTATGATTTAATAACAACATTGTAACTCAGGTAATGATGTTTAGAATGTTGCCCCGCTGGAAGGTGAACATCCACCAAAGCTGAAAGCATTTTCCAGCCTCTAATAGGGTTTCTGCTGGAACTGCCTTCATGTTTAGTTACAATCTTCCCAACTCTGACCAGATTCCTTGACCATGCTAAAAAAGACAAAAAAAACCACCATCATGTTTCATAGTGAGGATAATGTTTTTCGGGTTCTTTTCTCCCACATTGAGTTTCGCATGTAGACCAGAAACGTAAACCTGGTGACTCTGTCCCCTGTTAGGATTGTAAAGAGCTGCTGAAAGGACTTCTTGCTTTCTTCTTGCCAGATTTCAATAAAGATCAGATGTGTGGCATGCAAAACTAATAGTTTTTTTTCTGCCAACAGATTCTCATACTCTTTCCATTTTCGGATAACGTAGTAGGCACAACTGTAGATCGGATCGTTTTACTGGTTTGGCGACTTCTAATTGCAGTTGCTCCACTGGATTGTTTTAACTGAAAACAAACTGGATTTAACACACTAACAATACTTTTCAGATGTTTACTTCTGTAAAACCCTTTTAAAATCGTGTATCTATTTATGCAACGATACAATTTTTTTCAAAGTGATACAATACCAATACTTGGATCTGAGTACTTGCCGATACCGAGTAGCCTACCAATGCAGATACTTCTACCACACAAAAAATGCAATGATTTGTAGGACAGGTTTTATTTTCTTCTCTGTTTGTTACAACAAATGATGGTGAATTACACAAAAACTTAAAATATTAATAAAAATGACCACTCAACAAAAATTTCAAATGACATTTTTTTGTGAAATTATTGTAGCGTTACCACGTTTAGTATATGTTAATACCAATACAGGTACATTAGAACGCTATCGGCCCCTATACCAGTATCACCCCTGTAATTAGGCATCCCTTTGTGTTGGTCTTAAAGTCTCGATAAAATGCACTAAGGTCTGCTAATGTAACATAAAATATAGGGGGGGAAAGTTAAAGTTAACAACACTACAGCAACAAAATGCAGTTTTTCTGTTAAGTGTACTCCAGCTTCTTACTGCTTTTTTAGTCCAAATAAGCACCTACAACATAAAAATGTCCTGTTATGTAAACAAAGAGGCAGATGTATTATGAGGGGAAACTGGTGTCAGCTTGTGGAAAAAATGAGGAATAGAGAACAGTCAGCGCCAAAGTCTACCACAATACAGTGACTAATAGGCCTACTAGTAATTGGCGAGGAATATCCTCAGGGTGAGCGTTCAGGAGCGCCCAAAGTCAGACCGTACAAAAACTAAAATGTCTATCCGCCAAAACTTGTTTGTTTTATTCCTATAACTAGTTCCACAGCATACCTTTGCTATGATTATATTCCATACGGGCAGCTAAAAATACATGTTTGCGAGGGAGGGAAAAAGCAAAAGAAAACATGCAGGGTGGGACATTTTCCATCTTCCTGCTTGGCTCCTGAAACCTCAAAGCCTTCCTCTGAGTGTACAAATAGAAAATTATGCAAAAAAACATTAGAATAGCCTACTACACTGAATTCCTCTTCCACAACAGCTTACTTACTTCAGCTCTGAAACTTTAACGAGGTGTTAGAAGAACCAGTTACAGAAAGATTTACCTACCGAGGACAAGACAGAAAACGTCGAGCAGGATGAGAGGGATTGCTGAGGCTTCAAACATCTTCGCTCGCCTTGGGTTTCTGTCTTCTGCAAAAACTTTCCTGCAGCTTTCAGGAGAGACGAGGCGCAGCCTTTCTGCCGCACATGTGTCTCTATTCCAGTACACAGTTAAAACACAGCACTGTCATTGTCTCTGGGAGCGTCCGAGTTGTCGTAAATCTACCACGGATAGTTTAATGGGGAAGGGGGGGGGGGGAAACTACTAACCGAGGGTGAGACTAAACCTAAAATAAACAGCACCAGACAAGGCGAAGAGCCGCTCACCCTTCCTGCTGCTCACCGACCATCATAACTCTGCGGGATTACTTCAGATCATTAGAAAATATCCTCCTGTCAGCAGATGACACATTATCCTGCCTGCCACACGGCGCTCTGATTAATGATGCCTTCACTGGCAGCTTGGGAATCTCGGTTACTGATGTTTGCTCTTAAGAAAAAAAAAAAAAAAAAAACAGAAACAGTTCGTTTAGGACAGGGGTGTTAAACTTCACTTAAAAATAATAACGCTTGATGCTCACTTAAATGGGTCAAGATTATGTATACATTTATAAATAGTTTTAGGATATATAATGTAATTAGGTTTTTAATTAATAAATATATTTATTATATAAAAGCAATCTTTTTTTATTAATTTATTTAATTTCAAACTCAAAAATATCATCAACATTTATTAATATTTGCACTGCTCAAGATGATTGGGTTAAAATTGATCTGCTCAGCAGATTAACCAGTCAGATGCTAAACCATAGTAACTGAAAGATGGTGCACAGCAGCAAATAAATATTTTACTACTACTACTACTACTACTACTACTACTACTACTACTAATACTACTAATAATAATAATTATAATAATAATAATAAATATGATTATTATTTATGAAAAATCACCACCAAATATACATATTAGGTGTTTCGTTTCAATTATTCCATGCTTAAATATTTATGTAGATCGTCTTCAAGTTTCTCTGGAAATGATAAGGGATTAATGGTCCTGTACTGAATCTGCGCTTTTACGAGTTTTTAATAATATCTTTTTTTTTATAACTGATAAGGGCTGTCATGCTTTGCTTATACTCCTTGACTTAACGGCAGCTTTCGATACAGTCGATCACACTATTTTATTCCAAAGATTACAACAGGATGTGGGAATAACTGGTGATGCTCTCCCCTGGCTTAAGTCTTATCTACTAGGGAGGACCTTTAATATTGCCTTGGCTGAATATTTCTCTGAGGCTGATGTACTCCATTGGGGTGTACCGCAGAGTTCTTTCCTTGGTCCTTTACTTTTTTGTTTACTTTTTTGCTCATATATTCTTCCACTAGGCTCCATTTTTAATAGTTTTCTATTCCTTATCATCTTTATGCAGATGACTTTCAGGTTTATTTTTCACTAAACCAACAAGATTCCATCCAGCCTCTCCTTGATTGTCTTGCTGAAATAAGAACATAGTTAGCTTCGAATTTTCTACACCTAAATAGCGATTGGACTTTACTCCACCCAAACCAGGCTGCGGACCTAAAATCGACATATCCAGTTTAACTCCCTCCCTCAAACCCTATGTCACCAGGCTATGTGTTAAAATTGATTCCTCCCTCACGATGGATACCCACATCAATGCTGTAGATCCACTTTCTTTTATCTTAGACGCATTTCGAAGCTTAGGTCTGTACTTATTAGATTGCATCTGGAATCTGTCATTCATGCTTTCATCACCTCATGCTTAGAATATGCCAATTCTCTACTGTTTGGTAATAGCAAATCCACCATTTCCCGGCTGCAGCTGGCTCAACACGCAGCTTCACTGGCTGCCTGTCCAATTCTGAATTAATTTTTACATTTTGTTATGGTCTTGCCCAAACTTATTTGTCGGAGCTTCTTAAGCCCTATCATCCATCTCGGCACTGAGGTCAGCAGACCAACTAGTTTTGGTTGTCCCTAGGAGGAAATGCAAAACGTGGGGTGACAGGGCCTTGGTTCACTGCGCCCCGAAGCTCTGGATCGACTTACCGCTACTAGTCAGGCAGTTGCTCCTCTGTAGAGGTTTTTACGTCACGTGTTAAGACGCATTATTTTAACAAAGCCTTCGATTAGCCTCTTTTCTGTAATAATCTGAATTTTTTTTTTATTCTCTTGCTGTCTGTTTTTTTACTATTTGATGTTTCTATTTATGCTTTTATTACTCTTTATTTTACTGTGCAGCATTCGTTTTTGTTTTTTAGATTTGTAGTATTTCAGTGTTAGAACGTTTCAGTATCCTATTACTCCTATTACTTATAAATTGCAATTTTAGGTGTTCTTTTTATACATCAACAGCTCCACCACATGTGCATTCTGAATCTATATTATTCTCACCTAAGTATCATAATTTTCCTTATGTACCTGACTCATCTGAGCTCAGCCCAGTGTCTACCTATGGTCTTACTCGTTTTGAGAAAGTGTATTTGTGTGTTTGAGAAATGGGTTTGGGAGAGGGGAAGAATTGTCATTTTGTTTTTACAATTGTGGGGAAGGGATGGGAACGTGGGTTATGTGGGGTCATTTCAACCTGTAAAGCACTATGAGCTGCATTTATTATTTTTTTTGTATGAAAAGCGCTGTATAAATAAAGTTGGATTTGCTTTGATTTGATTAATGATAATCTCTATTTAGTGAAATTATATTTTCACAGTCAGGATGTTTACTAACTTTTTAGTTAAGCACGCTCATGGGAGCTTCTCGTTTCTTGTTTTTCAATTTACAAGCTGTCTTCGAAGGCATCTCAGAAAGAGGAAAAGGAAATACGAGTCACGAGCCAATTAGGTTCCAGCATTGGTGCTAAATAAGAAGTTGGCTGATGGAGGTTTGCTCCTCCCTCAGAAAGCCGAAATATTGTGTTCTCCTCCATAACTTTAGTAAATTAAGACCAAATGGCTTCATATTCACTGTACTAATTGTTCATGCTTTAAGGAAAAAAAGAATATACAGGACTGGCCTGTAAGTTATTCTGTTTCTATGTTGTGAGGGAGGAACATGACATTTTAGGCAGGTGAAATGTGAGGTTCCCTCCTTTTAAATTGGCAAATTAAGACCAAATCTCTTTATTAACAGGACTAAATTTCCATGATAATGACAAAACTAAATACATTAAAAGAAAGGGTTGTAAGTTATTTTGTTCCAATGTTATGAAGGTGGAACAAGAAATTTTAGGCAGCTGTAATATTTGGTTCCCCCTTTTGGGATGCACCGACACTGGTATCGGGTTTTGGGACGATACCCTTCTAATGTATCTGTATTGGTATCAGTTAGTTAACCAATAACATGAACCAATACTTACCAATACAATATGGAAACTCTGCAACAATTTCATAGAAAATTTCAATTTTTCACTTAAAAATTTTGTTTTTTGGTCATTTTTTGTCTAATTCACCATCATTTGTTGTAACAAGCGGAGTAGAAAATAAAATCTTTTTTGTGCGGCAAAAGTATCGACATTGGTACACGGTATTGTCTAGTAAACAGATCCAAGTATCAAGTATGGTATCGGGTAGAAAAAGTGGTACCGTTTTGGGATGCAAATTGGATCTGAGTACTTACCAATACCAAGTACCTACGTCGATATTTCTACCACACATAAAAATGTCAAGAACTGGAAGATGTTTTATTTCCTTTTCTGCTTGTTACAACAAAGGTTGGTCAATTAGATAAAAACTGAAAAGTTAATAAATATGACCATAAGACTAGTTTTTCAAATGAAAAATAAACATTAATTAAATTTTTTTGTGAAATAATTGCAGTGTTTCCCACATTTTAATTATCATTTCATGGTATTGGTTAACTAACCAATACTAATCTAAACAAAAAAACAAAAAAATATTCCTTCCCAATTGATTTGGGCTGATTTAGCAAGTGAACTAAATGTAAACATATTGGCTCAACCTAATACATTCAGGTTGCTGTAAGGCACAACTTCATTTCCAGTGTTAACTAAACATGTTTATAATTATTTCAGTAATATAATCCCTTCACTTTTTTTCATGGGAAGAAAAGATATTTGGCAGGTCTTTATAATGTTATAACACTTATTAATTAACATTGGAAATGAAGTGATATACGTATATTATTATATACAACATTTTTGGGTTATTGTGTAGCATGGTTAGTGCAGGTGCTAAGAAAACAGAGGCCCTTTTCTGAGTTTGAGTCCCATCCCCTGCTGTTTATTTTTGTGCCTTATAGCTACCTAAATGTATTAGGTTGACCTAACATGTTTACATTTCTTTCACTCAACAAAATTCATTATTGCTAAATCAACCCAAATGAGTTTGGTGGAAAGTTTTTTTTTCTTTTGAGTGTAGTACATTAGAGTAGTATCGGCCCGATACCCTATACCAGTATCGGTATCGTTGATTCCCTACCCTCCTTGTAAATTTGGCCAATTAAGACCAAATCTCTCCATATTCACAGGAATAATTGTCCTTGATGAGAGGACTAAACTTAATACAGGACTTGTTGATAAGACAATTTATTCCCATGTTATGAGAGGGAAAATGTAATAATTAAGGCAGCTGAAACACTTGTGTACACTGTGTGCTTTTTGCTATAGGATAAGATTTTTTTTTTTGCTACGATTTATTTCTTAAATTGAGGGGAGATATAGTTGAGTGTTTTTTTTTTTCAACAAAATAGAAATAAACAGAATTGTTTTTTAGTACATGAATACCCCCCTCCCTCCCCCTCAAAAAAAAGAAAGAAAGAAAAATAGACAGAAAACTTTCTCTAATTGCTTTATTTATTCAAACTTGTATTAGGAATTAAATCTCAAAAAGCTGATGTTTTCTGACAGACTGTAAAGAACCTAAAAGTAGTACAAGCTAGAGAAAAAAAAGGGTAAAACATTTTCCGTACTTACCTGAATGCTGATCAGCTCCAGTTAAACTTTCTGCTTTAAGATTCCATAACATTTATATTGCTCCTTCCTTCCTTTATTTTATAACAGTTAACTCCCTTATTTCAGTTGGTGTTGCTTCCTTTGTTGGTGTTGTTTTACTTCTCTATTTTTTATAGCAGAACTGCAACAAGAAGTTGCATGATTTAACTAATCTATGTAACTTCACCTTGATCAAGCTGCCGTTGATCAAGATCAAGCTGCATGATTTAACTGTCATCCGGTGATGTTGTTGAAGGCAAGACAGAGGCAGCGATTAGTTCGGCAAATAAATCAGGAAAAACCACCAGGTGAATCACGAGAATCAATTTCAGTCTTTACTGACATTTTTGTTTCATAAAATTACATCAGGTTCTGGGGAAAATAAAAAGCTAACAATTAGACCTCTGATACTCTGGCAAAAACTCATAAATTTCAGAAACATTCTGAATGTTATTGAATAATTTAATTCTCTTTGTAGAACATTTTATTCTAGAAAATCCTGGAGTTACAATAAAAATGCATCTTGTCCTATTCCTGTGAGAAAATAAAGGAACATCATTGAGCACTTAAAAAATCGGATTTTAGTAGAACAAAAGGGTTTAGTCATAAGACATAAAAATATTTTTCCCAAAATATAATTTACTTCAACAAGAACATTAAAAACTAACCAGGATCACAGCTTTCTGCTGTTTGAAGGTCCTCATCAGATCTCTTTGATCTGTTTCTGAGAGTTCAAGTGGAGCTCTATCTCCTGCTTAAAGAGGAGCTCCCCCAGCTGGCCGTGCGATGCCTCGCTCATGGCTTTGGTTTGCATGCACATCTTGTATTTGTCTGCAGGAAGCTCATCTGCACAGCTTTTCTGGTGCCATAGGTGGAAAAGGCCTCTGGATGGAGCTCGAACCACCATCAGCTTGCTGTGGAGGTACTTCCTGTACAGGTGGACATCCTCCAGCCCCCAGCCTCTGATGCTGCGGTCAAACCCGCCTGTCAGAGAGATTAGAACAATGTGATAAATTTGCACCTAAAATAGAAATAATCGGGACCTCTCCTCTTGACCAGATATCTACCAAAGTCTAATCAACATATATAGCTGCATATGTCTCCGTCAGTGGAGTTGTATGTAGACCAGTTTTTTTTTAATTTGCACAAATTAGTAGAATTAGTTCAATTAATCTGAAAATGTAAAAAAAAAATACAGGTTTTAATTATAATTTTTGAATTATTTGAAGTTGATGGAGCAGTTAAAATATATATTTTTAACTTAAAAGCAGAAAATCTAAATCCAATCTTTGGTCAGTCCCTCCAGGATTTTTATTAACGCAAATTCAGCCAATCCCCGCAAATTCTGCACGTCTTGTAATTGTATCCAATTATTGCAAGTTTACTGCACCTTATGCCAATTGTGACTCTCCCCTTCATTATCTTATACGCTATCTGACGACGTTGCATATCATGTACATTCCCTGTTTCTTAAGTGAGAGGAATGGAGAATAAAACATGTTAAATTTGCATTTTGCCTTGGGATGTGCTATGGGGTTCAGTTTCATCATTCCACTCATGAAAATGTATCGCCTTTTGGTGAAATTCGCCATTTTAAATCCAAAATAGGTCACCTATGCTGTAAACGGTGACAGTAGCAGCAAGTTGCAAGTTTTCGGGGACGGAGGGGTGTAGGTGAACACCCATATAAGTGATTTGCGTGGGGGGGAGGATCACATATAAAACATTGAAACTTTTGTTGCAACGTTTCACAAAAGCTGCTGCAACATTAGGCATTTTAGGCTGTAACAATCCCAAAAAGCTGCCACAAAATCCTGGAGGGACTGTTTGATTCTTTGACAAACTGAAAAGAGTAAGAAAATAGAAGATGTGTGTTCTTCTATTCTATTATTCTCTAAAGGTTAAATAAGCTAACATTCCCTTTCTCTCTTAACTTCATGAATTAAAACCCTTGAAGTTTAAACCACATACTTACCAAATTTGTTTTATTGTTTTTATAATGAACCACTGTTGAATAACGTGCAAAATTGCTTCTTTTGCAAAAAAAGTTGGTAGAAAGCTGGTGAGAAACATTTAGCTATTTACTATTATTAAAGGAATTAGGAGGTATCTTAATGTATAATTCCTTCTAAGTATGTAATCAAAAACATATCTGGGCCTTTTTTACCAATGTTGATAAAATCCGATCTGTACTGGCATGTCATGCCAAATCCAAAGTCCCGCCAGAATCCATTTTCATTTTTTATCACCTGAAACAGAGGAAAAAACCTGAAATCAGCCTCAGAATTATACTCTCTCTATTAGATTGAAAACAATTTTTTACCCACCAGCATTTGTTTTATAGACGGTAGGAGTGTGTGATTGCTGTAGATGATTGATGGGTTGTACAGGCTGAAGAGCACAGGGTAGTACACTTTTTTACCTAAAGGAATGACCGACACAATAATGTGACACAATAGAGCAGTCAGTACAAAACATTATAGGTGTTAGTGAGGGGAAAATAATGACAATATGTTTAGAAGTGTGAGTCTGCAGTGAAAATCTTGTCAAAGTAAAACTGGGATTTTAAAAGGTGATTTTGCAGGACGGCTTCTGGGATATTCTCACCAGCTTCTGCATTCAGTCGACAGGAAGTCAAAAAGTCTGCTGTGAAGTGGATGTCGACATCACAGAAGAAGAGAAGAACGTTCTGCCGTTGTCTCCAGGCCCTGGCGCCCACATCAAGGCCTCGGCCACGAGAAAACTCCTCATTCATCTGGATCAAGGTGAAACTTCTGAAGCGAGTCTCCCTGAGACATAGAAGCAGATGACAAGATGGCTGCCATCTCATGTCAATTAAAGAGCTGCTTTTACATACAACTGTTTATCTTTTGTTTTGTTAGTTTCTGAAGGCCAATATGGGATGTGATGTTCAGCACAGAAAATGCCCTTTAAGACATTAGACAGAATTATGACACTTAAATGTACAGAGTGGTTAACCATAAAAAGGGCTAATGTGAATTTTAGGCTTTAATTATTCATTCCCATGTGTTGCATGTAGTTCTATAATTATAGTGTTTAGTATTAGTACTTAGTTTGAATTTTCAGTACAGATTCAGACCAGTAATAAGTTGTTGAGTATAAATCGAAGATTGGAGACTTTAAAGTTAAAATTGTTGAAGTAACACACAGGGTGTGGGCTGTTGGTTGGTTTAAGTTGAGTCAAAGAAAGTTGTATTTAGAAAATGTATCATAGTTCTACATTATTTCACATTTAAACTGAATATCTAGACAAATGCAATAAAAATGATACGCTAAATGAATGTCAGGGAAAGCTTTTGCATCAGAAATTCTTCTTTATTGCTATTAGAATTTAGAAATGTTGAATTTAGGGTATTTTGGACTACAGATCAAACTGTAGCAGTTTTGTGCAAAGATTTTTGTATTTCCTTCATTGTTGCTATAAATAAACCAGACTGTCTTGCAAATCTTTAAAGTGATCTTGATCAAGGGTTCTTAATGTTCTCCGACTTTTGGACTTTGGTTGACTTGTTACTCAGATTGAAGAAAAAAAGATATCTACAGCTCACGAATGTGACTAAAATTCATATCACTGTGGAACACTAAAATGACTAAAAGCTTTTTTCTAGAACAGCTCACATGCAGAACGGTATTTACAAAAAAAGCCTCTAAAAAATCAATTGATAAAAATTGAAATTGCGAACTGGGGATTTTTCCAGTTTTTCTTGTTTGATCCAAATGGTTAATATTTTTGAAAGTCAATGTTTATAAAGTTCATCCACTTTTTCATGTTTTGGTTGTTTTGTTAATTTAAATTGGATATCAAAAATGTGTTCCAGTTGCAGTGGTAAATATTTTTCAGAAATTAAAGTTTATTGGTTGTTCAGAGGGTGTAGATGCATTGATAGACGTTAGCCAAAAATGGTCTCCAAACAATAATACGGTTTTTGGAATAACATTTATACACATACATTTTGTTTCTTGTGTTCCTTATGAGTAAAGTATTACTTCTGAATGGCGCTTGCAGTACCTGGTGGTCTGATCCAGCACAGCCTTCACCTGGTCAATCTGATCTCGACCAAAGTAGACCACAGTGAGGTGAACCCTGCCGTCCTGTTGGATGCAAACTTCTCTGAACCAAAACACACAAAAAACACAAGTTAACGGTTGCAACACATAGATGGATGGCTAGATAGAGACTACTTTTACTGTTCATTCTAATATTAGAATGGGGTTTTAAAGACTTTCGCCAAAATCTCTAAAACTTGTCTTTCAGATGTTACCTGAAGTTGTTCATGAACTGCCTGAAGGCATCCACCCTCCCGGATAGCGGGATGATTATGTTGATGATGATGCCGTGTGTGCTCACACTTTCACTCTTCACCTTCATCAAAGGCCCAAACGGCCTGAAGAGGACAAGCTGAGCAAAGTCCTGCGAGCCATCGCCTCTGAACATCAGCTCGTAGACGGTCCCTCTGGTCCTCTCTGTGCGCGTCAAACCTGAAACAGAAGAGAGAATATTCTTAGATAAATTTGAACAACCGGCATCAAATGATCAACTGAATGTAGGTCCATCGCACAGTAAGAGGGATCACATTTTACTGTATGTGACTGAAGAGTCAGATTAACAGCTATGTTTTTGTTCTTTAGAAAAATAACCCAGAGTACCCAGAGAGAACCCACATATGCAACAAACTGTAGGTGAAATTAACATGGCTTCAACCTACACTATGGGCGTAACAGACAGAGTATGGCATTTCTGAGCAACTTTAAAGGCACCATAAGTGTATGCATGTGCAGGCATCAGTGGACTGCAGACAGGCGCTGCAGAGCAGAGCAGCATGTTGAGTAAATCAGCCAGAAAAAAGAAAAAAACGTTTTTTTCCAAACACAGTGTAAGTTGAGTTATGCTGTTACATGCAAATAATATTTGCTAAAGAAAGTCTAGTTAATAAATTTCAATATATAATGTTAAACTGGTCAGCAATATTATACTTCCCTTTCTGGTTGGTTAGTTGGTTCATGTTAGCAATAAACCCAATTCTTTTTAATTTATTTGCAAAGCTTTTCTGGTTTCCACATATTTGAAAGAAATCTTTATTTCTACAATTGACAGAGTAGTGCCAGTAAGGGTGGGCACAGGTGAAAAGAGAATATAAGTGGCTGAGACAAAATATATATGTAGCCTAAGAGAGACTTTGAGGTTAATATCCACTGCAGAGCTGTGCCTTAAAAGTTGGGCCGTTCAGGGAGTTCAGCTCGAGCCTGAAGAGTATATTTTGATTGACAGCTTATTAAAGCCCGAACCCAATTACAGCCCGACATTATTCAAAAGTCACACACCTGAGTTTCCACTAGAAAAAACTGGCACCGGACAACGTGACCAGCAGGTTTTCAATTTACTGGAAAAATGTTTGGTCAAATAGGCCTGTAATCTGAAGCTTAAAATGATAAATGAATAAGAATAATTTCAAGGCATGTTGATTTATAATCCTTTTTTTTTTGTCTGCAACTATTTGAAGCTTTAACCGCTTGCTTCTGTTGCATAAAAAGTCTGTCTCCCCTGCATGCGTTTCTGTGTGCGCTCTTTTATCTGACTTGTGGGCATCAGGGAGCTGCTATATAAATGCAGGAGACTTCTGCAACTTGAGATTTGGGATGTCTGGTCATAGTGCATTTACACTTCAGCATTTTCTGTGAGAGCGCAGCAGTCGGAGCATGTTTTCTGTTTTGATCTGAGAGGAGCGGGTCTTTCACATCATGACGCATGCTGTGTGCCGGTAACATCTTGACAGGTAGATTCATAATAATGTTAGTGTCCCACTGCAGCGCTTTATTATATATCGCGTTAATGAGATGATCAGCTGACAGCTAAAGCCCGAGCCCGTGGACAAAGATAGAAATTAAGCCTGAACCTGGCCTCACCCGTCGGGTACTGATGGGTTCGAGCAACGATCTTCAGCTCTATTCCACAATACTATCATTGAAATTATCCTTATTATAATTCCAATTTTTGCATTTTACATTTTTAATGATCTTTAAAGCCACAATAGTAAAGACCAGAGTCAGGGAGGAGACATAAGACAAGAGGCCAATAGCAGGGGAGAGGATTTAGGGTCTTCGCAGGTAAGGAGAAATTAGAACTTGCCAAGAAAAAGTGATCTATTGCTGGAGAAACCATTGAGGTATCAGGTCGGGGTTTTCACAGATATTTCAGAATTACTCTTATTCCCACACTAACATATGTCTTGTCTATATTTTAATAGGTAACCTGCCAGGATCAGCCATGTCGAACCTTCTTTTCTTTATTATTCTTTAGACTCTTTAGCCATCTCCCTTCACACCAGATATTTTGTAGAGAGTAAATCTAGCAAGCTGGATTGCAGTGTTTGCTCTGGTAATTCGATTGATGTCGGTAAGTTTGATAACTTGTAAAAAAAAAAAAACTTGAGTTCTGAAGAGATGATTGGTCATCATCAGTTGTTATTTATTCAGATTTGCTGGAGCCATTGCATGAACTTGAACAGTCATCCTTTAACCTGTTGTCAAATCTTTCCAGATTGACACCAACAGCCAATTGAGACTCACATTTAAGCTTATTTATTTGTTTCTGCTGAACAGATAGCACCTTGTAACTATTCATTTTATTAATAAGGGTAATTAATAAGTATGAATAACTTTGAACCACTATTATTGTTCATAACTGAGCAAGCCCACTCATTGTTTAACAGTGATTTAAATGGTTCTTTAGCCACAGAGGAATTGTGATTACATGTGAGAAAATGATAAATCAATTGATTGACCTCTGACAAATGTCCCCCCCCACACACACACTTTTGAGATGAGGATTCTGCTTGTACCCTACAACTTTCCAATCACATTGTGTTCAGTTTAATGATTGAACTGTGCTCTTTAATATTGTTTTTTTTCATATGTTTCTTAATAGAATTATCCAAACTTGATTAATTGAATTAAATGAAAATTAGTTCATAGTTTAAATGTTAAATGACGGTTCTGTAAATTCTCTTGTCCATTGTCGTTTTGGAACCGTTGCTGTTCAGAGATGTTTTCTGTCTTGAGATCTTAAGACTTAAAGGTTTTATTTCTTTGTGAATGAGGAGAAATTCTGATTCTCTGTTCTTTGGGTCTGTTTGGTATCTTGTTACCTGTGGCAGAATATGTCTTGATGTTGGCTGCAAATCATGTTTACTACAAAAGAAACCACTTTGAACAATCAGTTTCTAAACAAAACAATAAATAATCCTTAGAAATATCCTTGTTTTCAAATTAAAGTATTTCTTCCCCTTACTAATTGCTGCATATCATAAACAGGAACAAGCAACTATGACGTAAATTGCAGTGTGTTTCGGATTTTTTGTCCTTTTTTTGTGTTTTATTTCAATGATTTGAATTCACTACGACGAAAAGAAGAGAGCCATTTTTCACCCTGTATGAAATCTGAAGGAGAGTAGGTGCGTTTCCTCCTGGAGATATCTACATGTTGCTGGGGTCCGTTCAGGACGTGCAGAGCCGTCTCCACTGACCCGATCAGCTCGTCTCTGCGGTCTCTCCTCACAGGCCTCTCAGCCGGATGCTTCGTCAGCCCCGTTTCAAGCTGGTAAACCCTGAGCAGCACCACAAACACCTCACTCTTTATCTGGATAGGGATAATGTGGCTCTGATGGAGTCCTGACTGCACCGCCTTACTCACGTCTGTAGGGTGAAGGTGTCAAAAGGGATCAGTGCGTATTCGTTGGGCAGCTCCACACCTGAGCTCACCTCTGCCTGGTTCAGCTGGGAGCGGAAGAACTCCTGAAAGACACAATGTAACTTTAACTATGACATATTTTCTTCTTATTTTCAGCAGCTCACATTAACAAATCATTTTCACTTTTTCTACCTTGAGGTCAGACTTTGTTGGGGTATTGTGCAGACTATCCAGGCCCTCAGGCAGAATCCCTTTATTCTTAGCCTTCTCCAGGGACTCCTGAAGCTGCTGAGTCCTCTCCTCCAGAGTTTCCTTCAGCTCCCCTATCTGCTTCATCAGACTGCTAATGTAGTGTCTGTGGGAGTCCTCTCGCTCCTGCAGCAGGGCCAAGTATCCCTCCTTGCTGGTGGCCCCACCAGACCACAGCAAGGACGGGTTTTTGCTATGAGATGAAGGTTTACAGGCCAGGAGGTAGAAGAGCAGCAGAAAGCAGCAGAAGCCCAAAGTGATGAGACCGATACGGGCCATCACGCCCAGCAGCCACCGTCTCAGCATCCTGGATTGTCTCTAAAGTTATTGTGAACACTTGGGCATGTGCTCCTGTAACATGATGACAAGGTCATTGCTCCTCTGCCCTCATGTCTCACACTGATGGGAAGCATCTTCACTTGGTACCGGTCGCCATGTTGATGTATTGTTGAGTGAGGATCCACCTGCAGGTTCTGAAACTGGAAGGAGGAAAATACGTTCAGCCTCCAAAATCATCCATCTGTCCATCCATCCATTTTTATTTTTTTTCAGTTTCCATATTTAGAACATGATGTCTGCAAAATCATCTGCCATAAAGCCATTCTTGGGTTTTCTTATATTCTTTAGAAATTCTCTGAAAATGACTGAACATTCTGGAAGATTTGAGTCTTTTAAAGTGAAATTTTGACTTGAAATCAATGTCTAGGATTACACATTAATATAAAACAAAAATTAGAAACCATTTTTAGTTTCCAGTAAAACTAGAAATCTTAGTTTTTACTAAAACCTAAAAATACTTTGTTTTTAAAAAATCAATAAATTTCTATCAATTTCTGTTTTTTTTCCCTACATTTTAATAGCTTCTCATAAAAATAGAAAGTATTAGTTTAATATTTTAGTACTAAATTGTTAGTTTGATTTATTGAATAATATATATATATATTTAGTTTCTAAATATAGCTCTGTGTTTTATATATATATATATATATATATATATATATATATATATATATATATATATATATATATATATATATACACTACCGTTCAAAAGTTTGGGGTCACATTGAAATGTCCTTATTTTTGAAGGAAAAGCACTGTACTTTTCAATGAAGATAACTTTAAACTAGTCTTAACTTTAAAGAAACACACGCTATACATTGCTAATGTGGTAAATGACTATTCTAGCTGCAAATGTCTGGTTTTTGGTGCAATATCTACATAGGTGTATAGAGGCCCATTTCCAGCAACTATCACTCCAGTGTTCTAATGGTACAATGTGTTTGCTCGTTGGCTCAGAAGGCTAATTGATGATTAGAAAACCCTTGTGCAATCATGTTCACACATCTGAAAACAGTTTAGCTCGGTACAGAAGCTACAAAACTGACCTTCCTTTGAGCAGATTGAGTTTCTGGAGCATCACATTTGTGGGGTCAATTAAACGCTCAAAATGGCCAGAAAAAGAGAACTTTCATCTGAAACTCGACAGTCTATTCTTGTTCTTAGAAATGAAGGCTATTCCATGCGAGAAATTGCTAAGAAATTGAAGATTTCCTACAACGGTGTGTACTACTCCCTTCAGAGGACAGCACAAACAGGCTCTAACCAGAGTAGAAAAAGAAGTGGGAGGCCGCGTTGCACAACTGAGCAAGAAGATAAGTACATTAGAGTCTCTAGTTTGAGAAACAGACGCCTCACAGGTCCCCAACTGGCATCTTCATTAAATAGTACCCGCAAAACACCAGTGTCAACATCTACAGTGAAGAGGCGGCTGCGGGATTCTGGGCTTCAGGGCAGAGTGGCAAAGAAAAAGCCATATCTGAGACTGGCCAATAAAAGAAAAAGATTAAGATGGGCAAAAGAACACAGACATTGGACAGAGGAAGACTGGAAAAAAGTGCTGTGGACGGATGAATCCAAGTTTGAGGTGTTTGGATCACAAAGAAGAACGTTTGTGAGACGCAGAACAACTGAAAAGATGCTGGAAGAATGCCTGACGCCATCTGTTAAGCATGGTGGAGGTAATGTGATGGTCTGGGGTTGCTTTGGTGCTGGTAAGGTGGGAGATTTGTACAGGGTAAAAGGGATTCTGAATAAGGAAGGCTATCACTCCATTTTGCAACGCCATGCCATACCCAGTGGACAGCGCTTGATTGGAGCCAATTTCATCCTACAACAGGACAATGACCCAAAACACACCTCGAAATTGTGCAAGAACTATTTAGAGAAGAAGCAGGCAGCTGGTATTCTATCGGTAATGGAGTGGCCAGCGCAGTCACCAGATTTGAACCCCGTTGAGCTGTTGTGGGAGCAGCTTGACCGTATGGTACGCAAGAAGTGCCCATCCAACCAATCCAAATTGTGGGAGCTGCTTCTAGAAGCGTGGGGTGCAATTTCTCCAGATTACCTCAACAAATTAACAGCTAGAATGCCAAAGGTCTGCAATGCTGTAATTGCTGCAAATGGAGGATTCTTTGATGAAAGCAAAGTTTGATGTAAAAACAATCTTATTTCAAATAAAAATCATTATTTCTAACCTTGTCAATGTCTTGACTCTATTTTTTATTCATTTCACAACGTATGGTGGTGAATAAGTGTGACTTTTCATGGAAAACACAAAATTGTTTGCGTGACCCCAAACTTTTGAACAGTAGTGTATATATATATATATATATATATATATATATATATATATATACTGTATATATATATATATAGTAGAAATAGTTTTACTAAAAGTGTTTTCAGTATTTTTAGTTTTTTTAAAAATCTACAGGAATTTTTAGTTCTGTACAGAAGAAGCAATACAACAGGATGAAGGTCTGAAGTAAAGGCTTTTATTTTCATCAGAAGCCACAATGATAAATAAAAAAGGACTAATCATGTCCACATGTGTCTCAGAATGTTGGGGCTTGGCTGCTGTAAAGTGCAGAGAAACAGCCTGACCTGATGTGCTGCTACACTAAAGGTGGACAGAAACAAGCATTTCTCTGTAAGTCTTTCCACCTCATCAGTGGTCATAATCAGTTTATTCACAACACAGTCGCTTCTTTATAGCTCAGGTAGAGGCCATTTATTTTCATGAAAGGCTTGCTTATGTTTCCCACAAGCCGTGCGCACGTATGCGTGTGAGTGCATGTGGACGAACGTAGGTTTTTGCATTCATGCTGTCATAACATACAAAACACATTTAATACATAATTTTTTTATTTTTCCAAAATAGAACACTTGCAAAGTACTTAATACTTTTCCAATGTTTTTGCGTCGAATGTTAGATTTTAAAATTTCCTCTTTCATTTGGTCAAAATTTGTTTTTTTAAGCTGTAACCTGAATTTATGAACACAATTCATAGCAGTAAACTACGACCCACCCTCCTGTATGAATACATTAGTGAAACATGGAAACCTCAAAATGACAGAGAAATAAAGAATTTGTACTCACCAACTTTTGTTCATCCCAAAGAGAAGGACCGATTGTCAGCAACAACCAAACTTTGTTTTATAATCATTAGTTGTTATCTTCAGGAGAAATGAAGCAGCTTTTTAAAGGTAAAGGTTGGAGTGACCTTGCTGGAGTAAACTGATCCTCCCTCATTTCAGTCTCCACCTTCAGCGCCTCCCTTTCCACTTCACTCATTTCTCTATATTTCCAACCCTCACTTTCTTCGTTTCTCAGATCTCACACCATCTGCTTTCATTCTTGATTCCCTTTTAGTTGTACTCAGACTATAATTAGTCTAATTAGAAGCAAACTATAAACCAGGAATGTCCTTCGTACTGTAATGTTCCCTCTCTCACACCTGCAATATATTTTGAGGCAATAAATATGTCCCAATCAGTTCCAGTAGAAAGCTCATTAAGTGAGGTTGCAGTATATATGGTCCTTGTGTTCAGCCAGATATTTGCTTAATGTTTGCATGCATTAAATTCTTCAAAAATAAAAAATTGATTTTAAGTAGATAGAAGTTTGAATCAAAGTTGAGAAGATGTAAAAGTGGACTTAAAAGTATTTTTAGAGCAAATAATATTATTCTTACATTTCTGCCAGTAAACTATTTAAAAAAAATTAACTAATAAGAACAAATATAATTAAGTGGTTTTCTTCTTTTAGGTCTTCAAAGGATTTTGGGGGTCTGGAAAGTTATGTTCTTTTCTAGTCAAAACAAACCTCCTGAATTGCAGGTGTTAGATAACTTTTAGTGGTTATGTAGGTGCTTTTAGGTTGGCTTCATTTTGATTTTCATACATCCTGTTGTACCATTTTACCTGAAGGTGGCGCCACATTCGTGGCTACAAAGAACCAAGCAAGAAATTGAGCAAACAACTTTATTTTTTGTAATTTTTATGTTGCTTTTTCAAGGACTTACATCTGTTTTTACAAAAGGTGGAATGTGGCTGTTATCAGAGTAACCATTTTTGTTATTGTCAAAACTTGCAACAGACTCACTTTTACCCATTTTTTTTCTTTACAGTGCAGGTGTCTGCTGTGACCCAACAATGTGCTTTGTTTGACAGTTATGAGCTCAATTCAGGCAGTATTACGCTTTTAATAAATAAAAATAACTAGGGAAGAATGTGAAAGAGAATTATGACAAATAATGACAGTAAGGCTCCATTACTAATTTCTGAGGTCTTTCGGTACATCTTTTCCCCCTCAACTTCTTCATTTTATAAAATTAGAGGGTTTTCTGTAATTAGCACAATCTGTATAGATTAACAAAACAAATTGGTGAATCAAAAACAGTGAATTTTAGTTATCTAAAGACAAAACACCAGGTTTGTAACACAGTTTAAAGAAAAACAAAAGTTAAATTTCAAGTTAAAATCAGTTTGCAGAGAGCAAATAAAAACAACAGATTTTTGTAGATGAAAGTCACAGTTCAGTTTTTAATGAAGAAAAAAAAATTTCATCATAGTAAAAAGCTGAATTTAGTAAATATCAACTATACCTTGATATAGTATTTCAGTTTAAAATATGAAACCAATGAAATGGGTATTTAAAGTAATTCCAGCAAATTCAACTTTTTTAATTTATAACCTCAATTTTTAACAATTTGATTTTTTTCTTATCAATCAAAATGCTTATCTGATTATTTAATTTGATAAATAGTCTTTAAAACATTTTATTGAGTCTAAAAATGAAGCAAAGGGAGGGTTTTCCTTTCAAACAAATGGAAGTGAGGGTAATTTATCTCACAAGCAAATAGAATAAAATAAAATAGTCCTTTTATCTACATATTTGTTTTTTAATGTAAACCTTACCTTTGCCTCTGAATTGTTTTTTTATGTATTTTTACTCCTAGCATTACTCTTTAATTATTATGGATTTAAGCTTAAAATGGGGAATTAAGAAAAACATCCTCCAAATGGTTGTGTATCTTTTTTAATTCTTGGTGAAATACTAATATTCAGCCACTAATTAAAGTGAGACAGGACAATTTTGACACCTTCAATCTATCTTTACACAAACACATTTCTGGGTAGTAAAAAAAATTAGTCAACATCTGAACGACTTACAATATCAATAATTATAGATGTCAGGATAAAGATTGGACTGTGTTTGTTTCACATCATAGATGAAAGTAGTTGGATTTTCCTGCTTGTGAATTTTGCCCAATATGAAAAAAGGAAATTAATCATTTAGACCCTACCAGCCACTGCAATAATCTTTATTTACCTTTTAATTATTTTTTTTTCCTACCTTTCCTTTTTCTTTTTTTTTACAAGCAAACCTCTAACAGAGACACTAAGAAGTGGCTTTTATTCCCCCTTAGATCTCATCTGATAGCTGTTGTCTTCTGCTGGTGGTGTTTTTCCACACGGGCTTCAGCAGATAAGTATATAATTTCAATCCTGTGCCCACCGTGGACCTTAAGGCTGGAACACCGACTCCTTGATGAGGGGCTTTTCTTCCCATCAACGCTCATATTTGTCCACGCGGCCGTGGAACAGCAGCCTACTCCACTTCACCGATGCCATTAACCTCATTCCAGGCAGCAGCGGAGGATGTGAGGGAACGAGTACAGGGAGGATGCTGAAAAACGAGTGGTGGAGGAATGTGTGGGTGGCTGAAGATAATCTTGCAGCAACCTTCATAGGCTTTTCTCCAGGTGGTATCTAGGTTACCCCGTGTTGGTGCTTTGGTGTGTTTCAATGACGTGTCCCTGCTCTCTCTGGTCATGACGTGGCAGAGCACTGGCCTTCTACCCAGGCCGGCAGGGGGTTATAAGGCTATACAAGTTCATCAAGAAGAGTCCCAATGCTGTGATGCTGCTCAGGGGGGCCTTCTATGGGTTTGTTGCACATTGGGCACACACAGCGCACCTCCAGCCATTTTACAAGACATCTGCAAAAAATGAAGAAACACATGAGAACAGAAAAAAGGCATCAGGCTCATGCACTGGTTGGCAATCTGTTTAAAATTTACATCGCTATTGATGGATGATTTAAGGAATTTCAGTGTATTCCAGTGACAGGTGGAAGCATCATGCAATGAAAAAGTTTCTTCTGCAAAATACAGGAACAACTTTGGGCTCGTTGCCTCACAACAATGACAAGAAATCAAAGTTATGTCTTCCAAGACATGAAATTAAAGCTTATCACAAACTCTAATGTGTTGATCTAACATTTCAAGTACTATTCAGTTACGGAAAAGGAGCCTGTGGAAGCTAAAATTTGTCCAATTGTTCATTCGGTTAGTGCAATTGATGCCTGCATTGTTGCGTTTCTTACTCAAAGACACAGATACCGCATGCTTGTGATAATTTAGGTATGCACTGCCCCATACTGGCCGAAAATTACACACTGTGTCTTTAAATGACGGACTTTTGGAGCAGATAATGCCTTATTACAGGCAAATCTCCTGCCCTGATTGACTCCTATTATATGGATCTACGCTGATTGAGACTGGATATAAACCTCTCCCAAAAGACGGAAAGTAGCTCCAAACTTCTCTGGGTAAGTAAATCAGCGTAATATTTGTTCAAAATAAGTTCCAGGTTGACAAAAAATGAACTTTTCCCTTAACTAACCACATGTCCAAATGAGTTGGAAAAACACCTAGACAGCTGTAGTGAAACTACACTCAAACAGCCCTTCACACATTAAATACTAGTATATTTCCGCAAAAGATTTTAATTCCCTATGGAAAAGCATTATTAAAACTTGTGAAACTATTCTTTTCAATCTTAGATAACTTAAATCATCAGGGTGCAAACGCGCTTCCCCTGTAAGCCGTGATAAACACTCCCCTCACCCTTTCCTCTAATATCCAACAACACGATGACATTAATGAGCGGTGATGTCCATGAAGCTTCTGACCTCTGACTTCTTTTCTTAGCACATATAAGGTGCAGAACAAGCACTAAGAAATATTCCACTATGCTTCTACTCACTTCCTGTGGAAAGCATGTTGGCATGGTAACACCCCCAGCTCGTCTTTTACTTTAAAGTCCTCCAGACACACGGCGCACGTCTGCTGCAAGAGTGACAGCGCGAGACCAGACAGTCACTGTAAAGCTATAACCAAACATCAGGCTACTACCAGACCGAAAACAAACCTACCCCATGAAGATTTAGTTTTTTCGGATCTCCCTTTAAGACCACCTGTAAAATTAACAAATCCACACCTTCAAATGTGATGTTTTCCTGGCATTAACCATACTGCTGCTGATTGACACTTCCTGCCTTACCTCTCTGTATCCAAAGCGTTCACTCTGTGCTTGGTGTCGCAGTTTGCTGTCGATGAGAACAAAAAAATAATAATTTCAATATAGTATGAAATACTGTAAGGCTGAGTGTGTGCTCATTTGCTGTCCAAAACCTGATCGTAAGATCTTATTGTGCAGTTTACTCTATTGAGTACAGGGAAATTGACAGAAAGACGACCAGGAAGAATGCAAAAATACTCTTTTTTTTGTCTTTCAAGGAAAAAAAAAAGAAAAGAAAACAATATTGTAAAAATTCACCTAAAGTACTCTAGTGATTTTGAAATATAAATGAAACATTGTAAGAGTTTAGGTGGAGTGAAAAGTAATGTGTTTGTTTAGGTTTGATTTGAACAGTAGGTGTGAGCTTAAATAAAAAAATCCTGTTTTCTTCTTTTTTTTTTCTTCTGAAAAATAATTAGTGAGTCGTCTACTGTATGTTCATACAACACTGGTTTACCACTCTACTTAAGAAGGGTTTTAACAGGCAAAATGACTTATAAGTCTGTCAAAAAAAAAAAAAAAAACATCTTCCGATAACAGTCGTGTATTAGACTATTAGATTAGTATTAGATAATCTTCTCATTCATTATTGTCCAGTAATACTTGCCATATACTGGTAATTTCTTCTGTCTTCTGTAAGTTGTTGCCATTTTAGTTTATTCCTTTGAGTTTAGATTCTTTATTTATTCTTGTGTTTTGTTTTTTGGGCATTTAGATTTATTCCTCTTGATTCCGTGTTTGTCTTCCCACTTGGTTTGCAGTTTCTTTTGAGTTTTAATTCAGCTCTCTCTCTGTTAGTCTTCCTCCCTCAGTTTTCCTGCTTTGTACCTGCCACAGCTGAACCACATTTCCTGGTGGTTCTCTTACCAATCTCCATCCCTGCCTCAGTGTTTAGGCACCTGATTTTTCCTTATTGCCGGATTTTTTTATTTTAATTGTTTCTGTCATCCTGATTCTTGATTCTTCTTTCCATCATGCTCTATGAGTTTTTTTAATGTTCTGTATCCTTGTTCTACATTTGGAGGCCCAACCACAGCAAAGCGTGACAAAAAATATGTAAGAAATTTGGAAATTGGCATATTAAGACCTTCCCAAGTTTTAAGAAAATACTAATCAATGCCACTTCTAACAGATTACAAGGCATTCTAGCTCTAAAGAAGCAAAACATAATGTAATGAGCGATGATTTAAGTCTTTTGAACAGAATAAAATGGTGGGAAAAGCCAAACTAAATCAAGCTTGGGAGGAAATGTAATTGTTTTTTTGACAATAGCCGCAGTAAAATGTAATATGTTCTGCTAATGATTTCTAACGTTCTCTGAAACTTGATATGGTGCATTTATAGGGGGGATAAAACGTTCTGTGCAAAGTGACAATGTCTGTGTTGCAGCTAAAAGTAGTTAATCCCATTGTTAAAAAATACAGCTTCAAAAACAAAGTGAAATATGTCTTAGGTAGATCAGGATGTCTTTGATTACCAAAAAGCTTCATGAATAAGCATTTCCATTAGAAGTGGCATCTGAGGCACACCCTCAGATGGAGTAAACCAACGAACCCTTTTTGAAGAAGGAAATTAGTTGTACATTTGTCCTTTGGTTTCTGAAATACTTAGAGTGAAATGGTTGCAATTGTAGCTAAAAATGTTGTCTGTTTATTTTCTCTCTCTAAACTTAAAATTTTGCTAAACCAGTTAAATCAGATGTGCAATAGATGTTGCCTTCCATGTAAACTATGCGAAATTATGGTCGAAAAGTTACAATGTGTGCATATGAAGACATCCATTGATGTCTAAATGGGATTGAAATGTGTTGGGGGTTTATTAAAATTGGCTTACAAGGCCCAACTTTTAATATGTTTTTTGGGAACTAGATCTGGACACCAACAAAGTGGGCAAAACAGACATACTTTTCAAAAAAATTTTGCAGGTTGCATTAAAAAAAACTCAAGAAGCATTGAAAGATGTCCATGGCTGCCCAGTCTTTGGAGGATACGAGAGCTGTTGTCATTCTTTTATTTATGTGCACAGACAAAAACTTGACTCATTTAAAAAAGATTCTAAATCCCAAGTCAGGAGGGAGTATTTTTCATTCATTTCTTAAATTCAAAGCATGAGCCAAAAGGGAGGTAAAGCTCTCCCTATATGGCTCAAACCTTTGGGAGGACGTATAATCTTTGTTGGACATTCCTCCAGTGTTCAGTTTTCTTTTTTTTTAAATTCTTTTTAATCCCACGTTTTTTTCCCATTATCACCCAGTGTCCGTCTCTAAGTCTAGTCCTGGGCATTGCTCTCCCTCCGCCAACCCCAGGAGGGCCCTACACTGGACTCAAGCCTCCTTCATGCTTTGAGGAGTGATGAACCCTTCTTTTCACCTGAGGGGGTGGGGAATTCCCCAGCTGGACGTAGCACGTGGAAGGATCACGTTATTCCAGCCAAATCCTCCCCAATCCCTAAGGCGCCCCAGTCAGCCAGGGGGGGCAGTGTACAGCCCAGAACTAGTGCATGTTTTTGTGGGAGTAGCTCACATTAGCTACTCAAGGGAACACGGGGAGAACATGCAAACTCCAAACAGAAAGGCCCTTTCGCCAACCCCACCCAGGGTGTGGGTGCTGATGATATGGAGGAACAGACACACCCTCAGCACCCACAGGAATCAAACCCAGGACCTTCTAGCTGTAAGGTGAGCTGCACTACCAGCTGCGCCACCGTGCTCCCTTAACACAGTTTTCAATGTTATTTTTTTTTGTTATTTGACAGAATAAAATGCAAATACATATGTGGGCTGCAAAGTGACCCAGCTGGTAGCAACGTTGCCTTGCATTAAGAAGGTCAAGGTTAAGAAGATGGGTTTTTTGCCCTGTGTGTCTCTATGTTGCCCTGTAATGAACTAGAAACACCACATGACGCTGCAACAATAAGCAGGTTTAGATAATGGATGGACGGCCGTAATCGTACAGTGTGATCCAGGCTTTAGGTCCACAGAATCTAACTGTAGTGTGTAGGTGCTGTAACTAATAATATTTTGTACATTTATTTTTGTTCCATTATCAATCTAATATCTGGTGAAACAAGTATTAAAAAATATACCTTTTTTGATATTTAAGAAGAAAAAAACTTTGCATTTTGATCTGAATCCAACAGCTTGTTCTGAGTAACATTCAAGTGTTTGTGGTTAAACTGTAAGCATGTGTGGAATTAAAACCCTTGTAGCAACAGCAGTCTTCTGATAATTACCCGTCTTTTTGGACAGCTACAGTGGCCCCGCAGTTATGGACAATACATGAGCTCCTCAGCAAACACTCGCACGAAATATCAAACACAAATAAACGCCCAGAATCCAGCTATAGCTCACAGACCCACACAACTAATAAGTATGTAAACTATTTGAATCACTGCCCCCCCCCCCCAAACACACAAAAAATAACAATGGAGAGCAGATCTTTATCGCTTGGTGAGCCGCCTTGGTTCAGGTGGCTATTTTTGGTCTCCTGTTTTTACACAACTAAACTTAGACCCAAATATCAGTCACTGTCTGCAATTGGGGTCTGATATTATAAATGCAGATGCAGCATTAGAGTCTGGTAGCAAAAAATGGCTCCAAAAAGGTTGAATTTAAAAAAAAAAACATTGACAATGTGAGAAAGCAGGAGCGAGGAAATTACAATTATTAGTTGTTTTTCTAGCTTGGTTTATTGTTTACGCCAACTGCTTCAACAGTGTTTCACATGAACAATGTGAGGATACACAGTTTGAATCCGCTGAGACTTCCCATGGGTGGAAAATGAAGTGAAGAGGGAGAAAGGGGGATGGGAATGAGATTGTCACTGTGGATTTTATCAAAGAAGAAAAAATTTTAAGAAAAAGTTTTTTTTTTCTTTGCTTGCTTTTTAAAGTTGCTGGTCAGATTTTTTTGTCAAATAATAAGTATTTGAAATCATTAATGAAATTGAGAGGAAATCCATCCTCCCAAAAAATGGTTTTCCACGCCGCCTTCCTCTTTACTCTTAACGATTCAATCAAATTCCTTTATCTGAGATTTGAGAACAATGCATGGATTTCAGGAAACTTTAGCAGCAAAAAACAAACACATAAGCCATCTGTGAATTTGATCAGAGCAATTCAATCACCAAGTTTCAATATTGAACATGTTCAGCAATTATTGTTTTTTTTTTAAAGGAATTTGGGAAACCTCGTTACTCTCCCCAAAATGATGTTCAAGTTCCAATAATGGTTCTTGCAGGACCATCGCCTCACCTGCTGCTTCTAAAATAATCGACAGGCAGACGGACAGACCTGTTGGTCGTAGGTGTAAAACCAGAACAACAAGCCAGGTAGAACCGATTGAACTGAAATTCAAACCAGATACCGTTGAATCTTTGTAAAGATCTCTCAAAATTTGTTCATCCACCAAAGTCTTTACAAATACAAGTTTTATTCTAGAGCTTCTTGTGACTTTTTGGGTGAAACTTTGGTAGAAAATTAAATCAGTCAAGGAGGAAGAAAGTTCAACACTGAATAGTACCTGTGTGTTTCTTGAATTTTTCATGAAAATCCAACAGTGGAAATACATAGGCCTACTTTATTATTTAGCCGTCATTTTGTTGTCACTGATGTACACCAGTGCTTATCAGAGTATGTTAATTTGTTTCAGCAATTCAACAAAAGAAAGTTTTTTCATATAAATTCATTAAACACAGTGAACTATTTTAACAATTTTATCATGTTAATTTGGATTTTTAAAATGGCAAAATTATTAAAAACCAGAAAAACAGATTTTTATTACAGACATGTTGGCCTATTGAACAGAATTACTGTTCAGTATATGCACTAAATACTTGGTCGGCGGGCCTTTTGCATGAATTGCTACATCAACACTGTGTGGAATGGAGGTGATCAGCCTCTGGCACTGCAGAGGTTCTCAGGAAGCCTGATTAATAGTAGCTTTCAGCTCATCTGTATACAGTAGTTGGGTCTGGTAAATGAAGTGTAGTGGAACAGTCACTGAAGGAGGTATGGAGACTTTTAATGTCATAGGAAGGTACCAAGATTTTTTGGAAATCTCTATCAAGCTTGAGAGCAGAAAGATGAACAAACTGCTCTAACATTTTCTAGAACATGGCTGTGCTGACTTAATAACCCTCAATGGACCAACATTAGTAGATAACATGGCTACACAAATCATCATCGACTGGAAACTTTACACTGGACCTCGAGCAGCTTGGTTGCCTCTGCGTTCTTCATAAAGACTCTGGAACCTTCATTTTTAGGCATGTGTATTGGCAATAACTTGGTGATACGATATGTATCACAATACAGGGAGGAGAATACAATATAGTTGGATACTATCAGTACCACTATATTCAATTTTAAAACTTAATTTAACTGTAGAAAACTTTCACAGCATTCTAAACTCTCCAATCCGTTTCACACATAACACATCTAGTTTTATTAATAGATATAGTTGATCCAGTGAAGAAGGTCACAACAGCCACAAACTACCAGTCATGGTTTTAATTTTAATAGAAAAATTACTGTCATCATTAATGGTTCCATTCAAATTCTAAAAAACAAACAAAAAACAAATCAATACATTGCTTCCTATATACTTAAAAAAAAGCTTTCAGTAAATAACTAGCTTCGTTCAATGATCTCTTGTGGTTAACCCTCCGGGTGGAGGGTGTCAGTGATAGGGATGACTCAGTGATGGTTTGACAAACAACAGAAAAATCATCTATTAATTAATTCTTCATATATCAAACCAATAGAGAAAATCATTTTAGTATGTCCTACACAATTATGTGGACCGGAGGGTGTCAGTTATAGGGATGGTTACCGTGATTCGGTGCTGTTGAAATTAACGAACCAACACGGATGAATTAATTCCTAGAATTAACTGTTTTTTTTTCTTTTTTACGCATTGAACACATTCCCAGAACACCGCCCTGTTAATAATTCAGCTCGCACAAAATCAGCTCTCCTTCCTAACCACTCAAACTGCAGATTGTTGTGCAGCAGCATGTTTGTGGTCTTAAATGAGCTGTGATTATATTATTAATGGCTTATTGGCTGTGTGGTGATGTGATAAGTTCATAAGTTGTCTGTGGGAATGATCCGTCCGCTTCGGATGTGTGTGCGTGGCAATGTTTGCTGTGTGTGAAGTACAGAGTTTGGGGTGTGCAGTGAAGAGTTTAGATCTTTGTTTCAGTTGTTTCTGTGATGTACTGACATATAATTACAAGCACTTGATACATTTCAAAGGCTTTTATCGACAATTACATGACATTTATGCAAACAGTCAATATTTGCAGTGTCGGCCCTTCTTTTACAGGACCTCTGCAATTCGACTGGGCATGCTCTCAATCAACTTCTGGGCCAAATCCTGATTGATAGCAATCCATTCTTTCATATTCACTTCTTGGAGTTTGTCAGAATTAGTGGGTTTTTGTTTGTGCACCCGCCTCTTGAGGATTGACCACAAATTCTCAATTGGGATTAAGATCCGGGGAGTTTCCAGGCCATGGACCCAAAACGTTTCAACGTTTTGGTCCCTGAGCCACTTAGGCTACGTCCACACTAAGCCGATAAGGTTATACGGGGAGTTAGACGCCTAATGTTATCCACTCAACACGAGCATTTACGCCCCGTTTAAGGTCCGTTTAAGTTCCCATGATTGCGCAATCCCATACTGACCTGTGCAAATACTGGGCATGCGCGAAAAGACGAATGGAACAAGCGTATAATCTATGTGACGCCAGCGCCTACATAATATATACAAGAAGCTCTACAGCACATTACATATCTGCTTGTCCCGTTAACCGAAGAGAACAATAGTTGCTCAGAAGAAGAGAGAGTTTTTGGTGTGGACAGACGACGAGATTGATTTATTACTATTCGCTGTTGTCTTTGTCTGTAGTGTCGTATTGTTATTGACGCAGCATTCATTGACGGCACTTCCTTTCATTATCCGGGGAAGCTGTCCACACCAGCTCGCTTAGCCGTTGAATTAAGATTTACACGACTCTCTTACCCGGTGTTGAATTAAATATTATCAAAAATAATTCAGTGCATGTTCAAAACAGAGACAAAATGGAGCCAATTTCCAGTTCTTAACATTTATTTTGAACAGATTAACAAATTGCAGTTTACAGAGAAAGATGCCCTGGTTTCTCTGGGCCAGACAAGATTTCTGACAATTGAATGATCTTCATGTCACAACTTTTATAGACACCAGGCCTCGCCAGGACTCTAGGCGTTCCCTCTCCCTCGAATCTGCTCCAATCAGAACATTTCCAAACAGTGTCTTAACCATGATTGGCTGTGAGAGAATTATGCAGTCATAAGATGAGACGTGTCCTTGTCCTTGGTCAAAAGTTCATTCTGAGTTTTATGGCCCCACGGTTCCTGGTCCAGCAAAACTCCCAGTTTTATGGCCTGGAATAAATCCTAATCTATAAACATCCTGGTTTTACAGCCTGCAATAAACTTACCCAAGAGTTTTATGACTTAAAAGCTTATCCCAATAACAAATACTGACAGACAATATATTTTTTACAACCATGCAAACTATATAAAACAGACTTTTACCTTACTAAAAATTTATAGGATACAACACCGGCTAATAGTTATCCGGCCACAGACCTTAAACGACGCCGGTTAGTGTGGACGATAGGGGGGTTTAGACTAAATAATTATACGTTTAAGGCATTATCCGGCTTAGTGTGGACGTCGCCTTAGTTATCACTTTTTACTTATGGCACGGGGCTCCATCATGCTGGAAAATGCATTGTTCTTCACCAAACTGTTGTTGGATTGTTGGAAGAAGCTGCTGTTGGAGGGTGTTTTGGTACCATTCTTTATTCATGGCTGTGTTTTTGGGCGAAATTGTAAGTGAGCCCACTCCCTTGGATGAGAAGCAACCCCACACATGAATGGTTTCAGGATGCTTTACTGTTGGCATGACACAGGACTGATGGTAGTGTTCACCTTTTCTCCTCCGTACCAGCCTTTTTCCAGATGCCCCAAACAATCGGAAAGAGGCTTCATGGTGAGAATACGACTTTGCCCCAGTCCTCAGCAGTCCATTCACCATACTTTCTGCAGAAGATCAATCTGTCCCTGATGGTTTTTTTGGAGAGAAGTGGCTTCTTTGCTCCCCTTCTTGACACCAGGCCATCTTCCAAAAGTCTTCGCCTCACTATGCATGCAGATGCACTCACATCTGCCTGCTGCCATTCCCGAGCAAGCTCTGAACTGGTGGCACTCCGATCCCGCATCAAGCATCACCCTCCTTTTAACATGTCAAGTCTGCCATCCTAACCTATTCAGCCTGACATAATGATCTCCAGCCTTGTGCTCATCAACATTCTCAGCTGAGTTAACAAGACGATTACTGAAATGATCTCAGCAGGTCCTTTAATGACAGCTATGAAATGCAGTGGAATTTTCATGGCAAAGAAAGACTATGCAATTTATCTGATCACTGTTCATAAAATTCTGGAGTATATGCAAATTGCTATTATAAAAACTTAAGCAGCAACTTTTCCAATTTCTAATATTTATGTAATTCTCAAAATTTTTGGCCACGACTGTACTTTTGGAAAATGATCAATTGAGACATTTGATTACTAAGTCTATATTACATTTGATTTATGTGATATTTAACATAGACTACTAATACCCCAATGTTAATTTACTTCATATATTTTGCGTAGTTCTACCTCTATTTGTCATTATTTTTCATATGGGACCTCACAAACATTGTGAATGTGATTGCGGAGTTTAAAACAAAAACTTATTAACTTTTTAACTGATTTCTCCTATATTTAATTTTTAAAAAGCGTAACTACAATCTAGATTTGTCCCTTTATTTACATAGAAAATTTGTAGTTTTTTTGTCATATTTAGCAATGGTGATTAATTCACAGCTACACTGTGATTAATTAGATAAACATTTTATTGTTTGACAGCCCAACAAAAAACAATTAAAGAAGACGGTATTTGGACGAAGTTTATATGTTTTACATTCTTTAGGCACCATTTCAAGCACTGTTTAAGCACCGGCACTGTTTCAAAAGTACCAGTTTGGCAGCGGTATCGGATAAAATCTTAACGATACCCATCCCTAGTCAGTGATAGTTTGACAAACAACAGAAAAATGTCAATTTTCCACATAACTGTGTAGGACATACTATAAAATTTTGGCATTTAAAATGATTTACTCTATTGGTTTGATATATGAAGAATTCATTTTCGGTTTTATCAGGTTTAGGCCAAAATCATCGAAATGAACAACTGGAATATATCTGTCTGTGTGTCACAAATCTTTAGATGAGTTTTCCCTTTTAAATCCAATAAGTGAAATAATATAACTCTTTGATTATATTCTAATTAACTGAGAGTGTGCTGAATAAACACAAGCACATCACCTAACCCTAGCCCCATTTACTTCTCCCATGACCCAAATAACTCCTATTGAAAACCCCCAGCACATCTTCAAGTCCCCCAGCTTAATTTCCTGGCTCAAAGTCTCTTAAATAGAGACAAGACTCATCAGCCATCTAGAAATATTTCTGTTTTCACTGGTTAGTTTTATCTGTAAGGTTTCAGGTGCTTATTTGATGCTTTGCATTCTTCAGTGCTCAGTCCTTGCACTTTGTTTTCATTTTCATATGACACATCCTCCTTTCAGTCTAGCTTGTTTCCCCTCCAGCCTCGGCTCTCTGCCTTGAACCCTTTACCCCAGAACCCCTTCACCAGTGCCCCCACTTCAAACTGACCTCGCTTCTGAGTGGATCTGAAGTCAGTTTCTCTGCATTTCTTCAGTGTGCAGAGGGCTATTTGTCGCAGTTAAAGCTTGAAAACTCAAAATTTTCAACAGCAGATATTTGTTGTGCTGCTTGGATGAATGGTTCACGGCCAGAGTTTCTTTTCTTTTGTGACAGTCTACCGCCTGTGTTTCTATGCTCACATTTATCTGCAGTTGACCTCCAGTGTGGCCTTTCTGCTGATTGATTGTATTTCCTCAAACTCTTTACGCTGTTTTTCTCTGCTGTGCTGCTGTGAAGCAGGACACTAATAAAACAATTTAAACATGCCAAATCCAAAGAAAGCCTGCAACCTGTTTTTAAAGCTTCTTGGATGGCAAACTTTACATCTTTGTGAATGTGCTACAGATACTCAGTCAAGCAGATGAATTAACCTAATTTTAGTTGTCGAATTCATTTGGTTCCTGTTCGAAAGTCTGCATTTACATTTTTGTTAGGAAGGTACTGTACAGTGGGGTGAAAAAGTA
The DNA here is from genome assembly GCA_028564705.1 of Apricaphanius iberus. Classification (NCBI taxonomy): domain Eukaryota; kingdom Metazoa; phylum Chordata; class Actinopteri; order Cyprinodontiformes; family Aphaniidae; genus Apricaphanius; species Apricaphanius iberus. Next base: position 737,705 of record JAPXFQ010002051.1, read on the forward strand.
TTCAGTCAGCCACCAATTTAGCAAGTTCTCCCACTTATAAAGATGAGAGAGGCCTGTAATTTTCATCTATAACAGAAAACAAAATTGGATTTTGTTTTTTCTTTATCTCATGGTCTGATTTTTAAATAATTTATTTGTAAATTATGATGGAAAATAAGTATTTGCTCAATAACAAAAGTTCATCTCAATACTTTGTTATACCCTTTGTTGGTAATGACAGAGGTCAAATTTCTGTTAAGCGTAGTTCATAATTCTTCCTCAGCAAGTTTGCAACCAGATCAAGACGTACACGTTTTTTCGTTAATAATTCTCCGTCTGTTTTTCAGTATTGCAAAGCAATTCCCGAACAGGACAGCAGGGAGTGCTAACTTTTCATGGCGGGTCTGCTTACCACTGCAGTGTTGTTTCTGGTTAACTAAAGTATATTTTCTTCAGCTTGTGAACACATTCCAACCTCAAGGAGCAATGGACTACAGAAAGTACAATTTGTTTAAGCTGTAAAGCTTTTTACTAGAATGGCTGCTGATAGAATACTCTAAAAACGCATGTAAACAAGTACAGCGTTCTGTTTTGTTGTTTCCCTACACAAACCTCGTGCTCAAAAATCGCAAAAAGTCCATATAAGATAAATTGTCCTTGCAATATAAAGGATGTAGTGCCCAAACGCTGCAGTTACTACAACTGATTACATTGACTGTAGATAACCGTTCTGGTGAAATAATCTCTGGCTGTTGCTGAGCTGACCAATCACAGGCATACCCTCTGCGTTGACGGAGAATGATAGAAAACTGGACTCTACTCCATCTGTCCTTGCGTAGGTGACGGCGAGGCCTTGTGTCAACGGATAATGGCGCTGCGTCAATACGTTTTGACGCAGCGAGACAGAGAAGTATAAACTAGGATTTAGTCTTCACAAGGTTTTCACTCACTGTTGCTGGTATTTTGGCCCATTCCTCCATACAGATCTTCTCTAAAGCAGCAATGTTTTGGGACTGTCACTGGGCATGGGCAACACAGACTGTCAACTCCCTCCAAAGATTTTCTATAAGGGTGGAGACCTGAAAACTGGCTAGGCCACTCCAGCACAATGGTTCTTATGAGGCCACTGCTGGGCGTGTGTTTGGGATCATTATCATGCTGAAAGACCCAGCAATATTTAATCTTCAATGCGCTTGCTGATGGAAGGAGGTTTTATCTCAAAATGTCAGAATACATGACCCCATCCTTTATGTCCTTACGCCGTCCTGATCCATTTGAAGAAACAAAAGCCCAAAGCATGATGTTTCCACCTCCATGCTTCATAGTAGGTAGGATGATCTTCGAATGCAACTCAGCAGTCTTTCTCCTCCAAACATGAACATGTTTTTAACAAAAAGTTATATTTTGGTTTCATCTGGCCATATTACATTCTCTCAACTCTCTTCTGGGTCATCCAAATGCTCTCTAGCAAACTTCAGAAGTGCTTGGACATTTACTGGCCTAAGCAGGGGGACATGTTCAGCACTGCAGGATTTGAGTCCCTGGTGGCGTAGTGTGTTACTGATGGTAGCCTTTGTTACTTTGGTTCCAGCCTCTGCATGTCATTCACCAGCTCCTTCCTGTGTGGTTCTGCAATTTTTGCTCACAGTTCTTGTGATCCTTTATACCCCATTGGAGAGGGATCAAGAGAGATCATCAGTGGTCCTGTATGTCTTCCATTTTCTTCACACCAGGCTACTTACCTACTGCAGATTCAGTCTTCCTAGCCTGGTGCAGGTCCATAATTTTGTTTCTGGTGTCCTTAGACAGCTCTTTGGTCTTGGCCATAGCAAAATTTGGAGTGTGACTGTTTGAGGTAGCAGACAGGTGTCTTTTATATTGATAACGAGTTCAAACAGGTGTCATTAATACAGGTAACGAGTGGAGGACAGAGGAGCGTTTTATACAAGAAGCTACAAATCTGTAAGAGTTAGAAATCTTGCTTGTTTTTAGTTGACCAAATACTTATTTTCCCCCATAATTTGCAAATAAATTCTTTAAAAATCATACCATGATCTGATTTTTTTTTCCTATTGCACCTATTATGAAAATTACAGGCCTCTATCATGTTTTTAATTGGGAGAACTTCCACAATTGGTGGCTAACTTTTTTTCCCCATTGTAAGATAATTAAATGTCATTCGAATCTGGTGCGTCCTTGCAAAAAAAATAGATAGGTGGGAAAACAGATCTGTATAGCAACCCTTGTTCTTCAAAAAACAGCAGTTGGTATAGTCTTTGATGTGGTTTAACAGGATTTTATGTGACAAACCAATGCAAAGTACATCAAAATTGTTGAATGGAAGGAAAGGCCAAATTTACTCTCTACATTTCTTGCAAATAAAAATCTGAATATTGTGACTTACTTCATCTTACTTACTTGTAATTTTACTTCTTGAAAGGTTTAAGCTTAGCCATTTTGCATTGATAAAGAATAAGATTAGTCTGTTGCTCTTTTCTTTAAAAAGTAAAATTGTAGGGGGCATTGATTAAATACATAATTTGAATAACCCCTCAAAGCCAAACAAAGAGACCCTTAAAATGATTACCGTTTAAGCTAAAAACATAAAACGGAACATCAAAAACTCACACCAAGGACTGCCAGACACTGGTTAAGATAATAGGAAACCCTTTGAATGAGATGATTCGCTTGCTCTATAAATAAATGCACAATCACACTTCTAACAGAGATCTAACAGTGATCGCAATCATCTTGTTAATGTAGCTAAAGGAAGTGACTCAGTGGCTGTGACTCATGGGCGACCTCTTTGAGGGAAACAGAAGGGATGTGAGCTTTTACAGACACAACTGGGAATCAAAGGTCTGTCTGTCTGTCTGTCTGTCTGTCATCCAACCAAATTACCCTGCAGTGTTACAGCATTACACTGAAAAACCGCAGAGGTGTGAAAACACTAGCATCCTAAATTATTTGCGAAGCTGAGTCAAGCATAGTTTATACTTCTCCGTCAGTAAGTTTGCACCCAGATGCAGACGTATCGGTGGAGACGTTTTTCGTTTATGGTTCTTTTTTTTTCTTTTTTTTCAGTGTTGCAAAGCAATTTGTAACCAGGACAGCAGGGGGCGCTGGTTTTTTATGGCGGGTCTGCCTACCACTGCAGTGTCATTTTTGGTTGTCTAGAGTTTATTTTCTTCAGCTTGTGAACGCATTGCCCCCTCAAGGAGCAATGGACGACAGAAAGTAAGTTTTGTTTAAGCTGCAAAGCTTTTTACTAGAAGTGCAGCTCATGGAATACGCTACAAACACATCTAAACAATCATCTTACCTTGAATGTGAACAAAACAAAGGAGATGATTGTAGATTTCAGAAGAAACAGGGATAAGTCAAAGACTGTCTCCATCATGAGAGAAGAAGTGGAGGTGGTTGACGAGTACAGATACCTCGGAGTTCACCTGAACAACAGACTGAACTGGAGAATCAACAATGAAGCCGTCTACAAAAAGGGACAGAGCAGATTGTACTTTCTGAGGAAGCTGAGTTCCTTCAAGGTTTGCAGCAAGATGGTGCAAATTTTCTACAATTCTGTGGTGGAGAGTGTCATCTCTTCGTCCATCATCTGTTGTGGTAGCAGCATCAGAGCAAGGGACTTAAAACGGCTCAACAACCTGATGAAGAAGGCTGGTTCTGTTCTGGGGGCAACTATGGTACAACTGGAGATAATGATGCAAAGAAGGATTCTTCATAAATTTAAGAAGATTATGGACAACCCTGAGCATCCTCTTCATGAAACTATCCTACAGCAACATAGTTTCTTCAGTCTGAGGCTTCTTCAGTTTTGCTGCTACACAGACCGCTACAGGAAATCCTTTCTCCCCACAGCCATCATTGTCTACAACAACTCCTTGAAAAATGAGTTAGTTATGAGCTACAACAACACTTAATTTCCCTCTGGGATCAATAAAGTATTTTTGGATTGAATAAATTTGAATTTGTAAACAAGTACAGCGTTCTGTTTTGTCGTTTCTATACCCCTCCTTGTGTTTATAATTGCCAAAAGACATTACTAAATAAATTGTCCTTTCAATATAGAGCACTGTTCTGGTGAAATGATTTCTGGCTGTTGTTGAGCTATACAATCAGAGGCAAGGATAGCTAAAAAATTGGGCTCTACTCCGTCCGTCGTTGCGTAGGTGATGGAGAGCCAATGGATAATGGCACTGCGTCAATCCGTTTCAACAGAGACTGAGAAGTATAAACCGGGCTTTAGATATCATTAGCCACACCCAGGCCTGATAAATGCCAGACCTGTATGGAAAGAAATTTGACCAACCTGCTAAAGTTACTCCTAGAGTGTATAGATGTGATTTATCGAGGCAGTCAGAAATGAAGCCAGAACAGCTTCCAAAGCACTGCAGACTTCAGTTGAGGTCTTCTTCTTCAGGAACCAAAAACAACATAGAGACAAGACAAAATATGCTGTCAATGTAGCTATAGGGTAAGACCAAACAGAACACGAACGTCAGTCTTTAATTTCTCCTAAAATATATTGATGATTCTCAAAAAAATATTTTGTGGACGAAAGAAAGAAACATGGTGTGCGTCCCATTACATGGTAGTGCTGGAAGGTTCTGGGGCTGCTCTGCTGCTTCAGGACCTGGGGCTTGATTTTTGAAACTTGCTTACTCAATTTCTATGCAAACTTTGAGATTTATAGGTAAACAGTGGAACAGAGAAATGTGTGTAACTTTAAGCAAACTTAGACACTTGTTTATCCACATTTTGGACGCGGAGAAACTGGCAGCGAAGCCGGTGAGATGGCAAAATGGTGAATTTAAGCCTCATCTTAAGACTCTCTGCATTAAAGAATACATTATGTTCACAGTACATAATATGTTCATATGATGTACGTCTTCAGATTTTAATATAGTTATTTCCCTTACTGATTGCATTAATTACTGTATAATGCTGCAAATGGATGTGTTTTTGTTTATTTGTGACCCCAAATGAAAGTTTTGTGATGAGAATACTTTCTAAAAGTTGAATTAAAAAATACCTTTTGTGTCAGGCTCTCAATACCTAAAGAGGGGCCATTAGGGGCCAGCACTTCTGTAGAACTAGTCTTGGCCCCTGTACTGTATAGATAATACTAAATCAGTTTCTATGATGAATTGTACTGGAACAAAAAGTGACAAAAGCGTGTCAAAGTTCCTCCTTGATTATAGTTGTTCCTATCATAGATGGATGAATTGCATGATTTTTCAGGTAATTACTTTTTTACGCAGGGACAGGTTTGTTTATTTCGCTTCTTCCATCATTAAATGAAATCATGACTCATAAACTGACTTTTATATTTGTTCAGGTTATCTTTGTTTTATAATAAAATACAAAAGCAGAGGACATCTGTATGGGAGGAAATCCTTTTTTTCATCACAGATTTATGACTGCTTCTGCCTTCAGACAAGATAAGCTCTGTCATGTGTTTGTTTTTTAGTTATAGCCGCATGTTTAGCTGCACCATTATATTCTTGTAAAAAGGTTTTTTTATCAGAACAGACACTAATGAATTTTATTTGTAGCTTTGGATGTATCAGTTACATTTTTGTTTTTCAATTAGTAGTCATCTTTTTGGGGGTTTTAATGTCTTGATCAAATATATTTCTTAGTGAATTTCAAGAGGCTCATCTGGCTATTAAGGATAAAATTTAACTCTGTGAAAGGATGAATGTAGAGCACCTGCCTCATATCACAGCTGGACAGAATGATTGTCCTATCTGCTTCCAGCTGACACTTTTCTAAAATTGAGATATTTTTAGTCCTTATAAAAAATTTTAAAAAAGGATTTCATTATGGCAAAACTATCCCCCTGCACCACAGAACCCTGTGCAATTTACTAAATATGGAGCCATCCAAGCAAATCCCTCCTCCAGGTGTTGGTGTTTCCTGGTAAGCTTTTGTGCACAGCCTGTATGACGGTTTTTTGCACTCCCACTGTGAGCTATTCAGCCGACGGTTATTCTGAGCTCATCGCTGTCCTCACACATTGTGACCAGCGGCTTCCTGTTGCCTCACATCCCGTCCTTTGGACACATACGTCTCCGGGGCTCGTCGGGGGAGTTCACAGTCAACAGCAGGAGAGGTCACCATGTTCTCCTTTGTTTTCCCCTCCCCCCTCACTGTGTTTGTTGCCCACACACACACACACACAAACACACACTCACAATGTCTCTATGTTAGCAGATCCAAAAAAAGTGAAAGATCTGTCAGGCTGTTGATCTCCTGACTCTTCCATCACTGATACGTCAACTGCTGTTGCTTTGTATAAAATGACTCAATCACCTTTGGCTGAATTGTGCTGAAATTTGTCACATTTATTCCTCATATGACATTAACTGTAATGACTCTGGCATTTTGTTTAGTGTAATGAACTGAAATTGTTATCCATCCACTGTTTATACCTGCTTATCCTTGCAGGGTTGGATGAAAGGGCTGGTGCTTATCTCCTACATGATTTGGAGTACAGAGAGAAAAACACACAGAACAGACAACAATGGCTGCACACATATATACCTAAAAAAAGTCTTAGATTAACCAATTATCTAACAGTAAGTTTCTGAACTGTGGAAGGAAGCTGAAGTATTTGGAAAGAGTCCACGGGTGGAAAAGACCCCAGACCAGGATTTGTGAGCAGATCGTTCTTGCTGTAAGGTAGCAGTGCAATTGCCTGCAGCAATAACTAAATGAAATGTACCTTCTAATTAGCGTTTTCAACTTTTGTCATTATGTAAAAGCTGAGCCACATGGAATGGATACACCTTGAACTTACTGAGGTTAGTCGCATTTCAATCCAAAACTTCTTTGTATTCCATAGGGATTTTTCAGCTGTTACAGCTGCAAGCTGCAAGACTGTTTGGCGTCAGCCTTTGAGAACTTTGCACATCTAGAGAATGACTTCTTCTTTGCAAAACAGCTCAAGCTCAGCCAAAATGTTTCTAAGATAATTAATTTTTAATTCCTGCCATGCATCTTAAATGTTTTGCAGCCTTTAGCTAGTTACTTCCCAGGGTTGCCCTGCATTTAACCTCCACTGTCATGCTTCGCTGAGGGGTTCACATGTTCAGTGTTACAGGCCACACATAGCTTTTTTTCTTGTAAACCAAAAATATGTACTTCATTAGCTCTTTAAATAGTTGCATATGCAGTTGAAAAAAATGCTTTTTTTAATCACTGTATATTTCCTCTTAAAATAAACATGTAAATAGCTGTACTTTAAGTTGTCTCCTGAAATATTTAGATGAGGTTAGAGCTTGGATGTCCTCTAACTTTCTTTTTTTTAACAATGAGAAAACAGAAGTCATGCTGTTTAGTCCTAGTAGCCTAATCATGGTGGGCACTGTCTAGTAGATCTTGGTCCACTAGCTTCACACCTGAAATCAACAGTGACTAATCTTGTTGTAAGGGTGGACAGTCATCTTACACTTGATCGACAGATTAGTGCAGTGATGAAGTCCGGATTTTATCAGCAGAGAAGAATAGCCCAGGTTAAGCATATGCTCTCCAGACAGGAATTTGAGACAATTATTCATGTTTTTATTACATGACGCTTAGATTATGGTAATTTGTTGTACCTCTGTGTCTCTTAGTTTGATATCTCTCGTCCGCAATAGGTGCAGAATGCAGCCTCACGTCTCTTAACTGGCACTAAGAAACGTGAGCATATCACCTCACTCTTGGTTTCGCTGCACTGGCTACCTGTTGTTTTTAGGATTCAAATCCCTGCATGGTCTTGAATTGTTCAGTGTATACCACCCAGTTCAGTACATGAGATCGGCTGACCAGCTGTCCCTGGATGTAACGAGAACTTAGCAGAAGCTTAGAGGTGATGGAGCCTTTTCGTTGGAAGCTCCTATAGACTTTGAAATATTTTAACATTGCAGGTCAGGCAGGCGTTTTTATTTGACTTGGCATTCAACTCAACATGAGAGTACTCTAAACACGAGTTTGATTTTGTTTTTTAATGTATTTTACTGTAGCAAATCAGTGGCATTTCTGGGGTTTGTCTATTATCTTGAGTTTTTAAAAAAAAATTCATGATATTATAAAATAACTTTGGACATATCTCTGTGTTGTAAAGTGAAATAAGTTGACTTGACTTGCTTGACCATCAAATCAACCATGTTAATCTTAACGCTGTAAATCCAACCATCCTCTACAGCTTATCAAGCTGTTGCTTTGTGATTGGATTTATTCTCTCCTGTATGTCACTCCTTACCTGATGAAATAGCAGCAAAAGATGAGGCTCAAGATGAAGACGAAGATGCCTGTCCCGAAGATGACCATGTAGATGTTAAGGGGCAGGTCCTGGAAGGTGATGGGCGGCATGGTGCACGACTTGTTCGAGTAAACCACTCCCAGACCACAGAAGCATCCTAAGCGTAGTCAGCGTATGGAGGGAGGAGAAACAGAAATGTGTACACGTAGGTTAAAGAGGAATATGCCTGAAAATGCATTTGAATGCAAAAAATGTCCTTTGCCAACTTTGTTGTTGGAAATGTTAGAAAAGCAAATATATTTAATCATGATAACATTTTTCTGTCCGTCTACATCTCAAAGGTAAGGTCAGGAGCACAAATAAAGTTTGCGGAGTGTGGAACTGGTTCTGGTCTTGCTTGAATAGTAAGTAAAGAAAACTAATGTTATTCAGGGCTTATTACCAATGGTAGGGACATTTCAACTAAATGTTGCCAGGACAACAAATCCCACAGAAACTGCCTGTTTGTTTGTTAGCAGGATAACTCAAAAAAAGTTAGCAATGGATTTCAACTTAAGTTTCACGAAATGTCCGCAATGGGACCAGGAACAGCGGATTAAATTTTTGGGGTGTATTCAACATGGAGCGCGCATCCACCCACAGACCAGCATGTTGAATTACTGAGAGTTCAGCATGTTTATCAAGTATGCAAAAAATGTCTGCTGGAACAACACAGCAACAGCAGGAACACAGATGAATGTTTCATTAAAAGATGTGATACTGGTAAAAGTACCGAAAGTAAGAATTACATCACAACATGGAGAGGTTTAGTGGTCCTGGTGGAGGTCTAAGCTCTCTTCTCTAGTTCTTTATGTTTTCCTTCCAAGGAGCCATGTTTTCCTTTGCTTTTTTAAAGTAGACCTGATCACAATATGTAGGTATTTGTGTCTTGGTTTTCTTTTGCATTCCTTTCTAAGTATCTGAGTTTATTATTATATTATTGTTTGAAAAAGTAATATACTTAATTCCTGTTGCTGTTTGGGTTTCGCCATTTTAGTTTATTCATTTGTCTTTATTTTTTATTATTATTTCTTGTCTTAGTTTGTACTTCTAAGTTCAGTTCCCTTTGTGTTAAGTAGTCTCTCTTACTCTGTTTCCTTCTTTTTATTATACCACGGCTGTTCCAGATTTCCTCTGTATAGCTTATCTGGATCCATTATTATTTTACACCCCTGCGTCAGTATTTAAAGAGCAACCCACGCCCCTGCCAGAGTCTAACTCCACCAACACCACATCAGAGCGAATAGCAATGTTTCGACCCGAACTCACACTCACAGTAACAGTTTAAAGCAGAACATTTTTCTTTTTACTAACATTCACTGAAATACCAAAATAAAAAACAGAAATGTAAACAGCACCAGCAGATCCTCATTTATACAGTTTATCACAAAAACATATTGATTTAGGGGTGAGTTGCTCTTTAAGCTCCTGTTTTTTGATTGTTCCTGACTGGATCCTCCAGTTACACCGCAAATGCTCCATGTCCAAATTCCCAAAGATTCACCATGTAAGTTGTTTCGGATTTTATAAAAAACATTCGTTTTGCCACCGTTTGTCTCTGCACTTTGGTCGTTTACTAACCTGCAAGCGTCACAGTTAATCCCTTACAACTTTAGTCAATCCCTTTACAACTATTTTCCCTTAGAACTTTGGATGCTTCTTCGTTTACGTTTTAGTCAAGAACCTGGGCATTTTCAGATAAATGTTCTGTTTGTTAAGCCTTTTTAAGTCTGACCTATGAATAATTCAAAATAATAAATAAGAATAAGTGTTGTTTTTCTTATCCAAGCCCCATTCTCAAATCTTTTACAGCCTCTAACAGGTTTTCTTCCAGGACTGTCCTATTAGCCCTGACCACCTTCTCTATCCCTGCTGAAGAAAAGCATTCCCGCATCAAGATGCCGCCACCAACATGTTTATATGATTTTTATCTAGTGGTATATCGTATAGAAGTGGGCAAATATAGTACATACATGGAATTTTATTGCTTTTAAGAGACAAAGCAGGGATAGGTCCAATGGGTATCAATAAATGCACTTGAAAATGAACAAGCAGAGAACTTAAACTGAGAACAACCTTGAGTTTTCGTATGAGAAGAAAGTGGGACGGGAAACACATGGAGAGAAACCGCAGTGATTTAGATAAGCGAGACAAAGAAGTACAGAAGTCGGTGTCTCTGTGAGGCTCAGATTAGGGTCATGTTAACCCAGTCAGTGATAATGAATCAAATAGTCACTGAAACAAGTTTCTTTTGATTAGAATGAGAATCTCTACAGCTTTTCCATCGATTCCCACAGCAGCTAAAGGGTCTGATTAGTTTCCCTTGATGGAGAGGTAAGGCAGTAATCAGCAAAATCAGTCTTTATGGTGTCTGGTAAGAGATCTCCAGATCTCCTGGTCCTCAAACCGACATGAGAACAAACTGTTATAAGAGCCCTCATTTGAGCTCACCCCTGGCTACAGTAACACCTTTATATAATAATGATGACAAATTGTTCTTTTTCTGTCAAAACCATCACAGTCTAATTCCTCTTCATGGTTATTATGAATTTATGTAACTCAGTTTAATAGGGCCAATTTGTTTCTACTCTGAGCTGTGATGTAGCTGTAAATGTGGTCATCTGTATTTATTTATTACTCCTCACACAGGTCTGTCTGTGGAAGGTTTGCTGGATGGAGGAGGAAACTGTGTTTTTACTGTAAATAAGACCAAAACACTGAGTAATGAGAAAATACTCCGATACACAGTAATTTAAATACAATTCAGGACTATTTTAATCACTAACAGAAATGTAAGTCAGACAACCAAGGAAAACATGTAATGTGTACTCTCCATAGTAAGACAAAATACAGATGTGGTTGTCGGTGCATCAGTGATTCTCCTCCCAAAGTCGGAATACAGTTTGCAACAGTCTTTTGAAGAAAAGTTGGAACAACTTAGTGCAGGGGGGGATAAAAAACAAGTTTATTTTTACATAGTATTAGAGCAACAACATATTAGAAATAGATGCAATACGCTAAAACATTGATGAATGTTAATTTCCCTTTGCTTTGGGTTGCAAACACAGACCTCGGGTAGTAAGTAATCCGTTTAGCTACTGGAAAAAAAAAAAATCAAGCTCATTATTTCCATGTCAAAAACGTGGTTCAACATTGGTTACAAGGGACACCATCTGAAACAAAGACAAGGTATCACATAATCTTACAAAACAGTGAACAGAAGGGTGAATGTATGCAGGAAGAGGATGCATAGATGAGTTAGAATTCCTGACAGCGGTCACTGAATTGATGGTGGACGATTAAATGACTGACAGGATGTACGGAGTGAGTGATGAATCATAAGGTGGTGAATGTTTGAACCAAGAAACTGTTAAAAGGACAGAAGGGTGGACATATGGATGGACAAACAAGTAAACTACCTGATGTGTGGGTGTATGGAGAGTAGAAGTGAACAGCTGGATGGATAAACAAAGACATGGATGTGAGAATTAATACTCAGCTGCACAGACAGGGCTGCAGATGAACACGTCACACCTTTCATTACTGTCATGACTACCATCGTTTTTCATCAATCCTGGTATTACTGTTCATTCCCGCCGACCAAGTATCACCCTGATATTTCTGCCTGAATGAGAAGATCAATAATTCCCGCCGCTCTCTCTCCTTCAGTCAGAATGAACAGCAAATACCCATTAGGCCCGCGGATGTTCAGGTTCCCACTGCTACGCTCAGACAGAGGCATTCACAGACATCAAAGGCAGGGGATGAGCCTTTAATCATGATCATAAACAAAACTCTGATAAAAGTTTAATTAATACTGAATTTAAAAAAGCATATCTATGGCTCTAAAAGACATTCAAAATATTTAATATGCGCCTCTTTCTTCAATAAAACTGTTGCTTTTCAGCTCACAACTGCTAATGACAGAGAGAAGACAACGCTGAAGAAATAAATCTGTGCTTTTATGCATATGGCCCCTTTAAAGATACCTCTATAGGTGTGCAAGAAGCATATCCAGATCTTAGCAACACATAAAGGGAAAGTTATTCACAAGAAAATAAAGCAACAGATGGGGACAACCAGAGGTCAGTTTATTGACTTAGTCACTGCAAAAAAAAAAAAGCCCAAATCATAACCCCTCTACCACTATGCTTAACATTTGGTGTGGTGTTTACGTGCTGACATGCTGTATTAGGTTTTCTTTGTGCCTTAACAACTCTACATTTGTCTTCACTGTCCAAGGGAAATTATCCCAGCGGTTTTAGGGTTTATTCAGATGCAACTTTGTAGATAATTATCTTTAAATACCAGAAAACAATGTTTACTTTCTTGTAAGTGTATCTGAATTGTGAAAGTTTCCCATTATTTGTCCTATCCAACTTCCTCAGAAAATGACAGGGATCTTGTTAACAAAGCCTGCTCCTACTTATATATATGAAATAAATAAAGCATCTGCCTTAATTTGACAAACTGCATTTGCTATTGCTTTATATAGATTAGCATTAATTAAAAGTAGGCCAGTTTTTGCAGAAAAAGGAAAAATTTGTTTCAAGCAATAATGCTCCACCACCCACTTTTTTTTGCTACATGCATTGATTTATGTTTGATGCGTGGGACAGTTTACAGGTTTAATCTCTCTTTTACAATTTTTTTTTTATTTATCTTTTATGTGACCTCTCTCAGATTGGGATTAATCAGACATCACTGTCTCCAGGCGATAATCCCTTACGTTTTCTCTCCATATTTACCTCAGTCAGATCCGTGCCTTTACCACACAACTGTAGTCTGGTATCTGGCTTTCAAAAACAAAATGAAATACTGAAAAACACATGTTTAATCTTGAAATATGAACTGTATTAGAATGTTCTACTCATGGAATATCCCTGAGGATATGAACTCAGCATCCCCACCCCAACATGGAAACAGATCAGGATATGAACATGCAAACAAACAGACTCGTCATCCTCATTTTCTCCATCTCTCTGTGCCACACACAGAACGTCTGAAGACACAAATACACACAAACACTGAGAAGACTCAAGGATTTTCCCTCTCCTATATTCATGTCACTGCACAGATGAGGACACAAATCACATCTGAAGCTACTGCAGACTCTCAGACCAAATGTAGGTCAGATTAGCACAAGCTTTTATGCATCTTCATTATGTAACGACTAACGGTGCAAGCAGATATATATGTTTTTTGTTTTCTTTATCTTTGTAAGAGTGAGAATCAGACAGCTATGAGTAATACTTTGGTCTGGGTGGAGCCTTGCATGACCACTGACCTATATTACGGCTCTCTCATGAGGCGGCTCGTTGCCATGGCGCCAGGAGTAGCAGATGCATAGCCAGGATGAAGGCTCTCGCGAGGGAAAGTTTTCAATATGAGGACAAAGAAAATCTGTGTGAGACAGATTCCTTTACTGTCGTTTAAAAAAAGGGGGGGGGGGTCTGGAAAGCTCCCTCTGTGATTTGGCGGAGCTGTGAAACACCTCGACGGAGGATGTTTCCCTGAGACGAGATGCCAATGGGGGTTTGTCCTACATACGCCGATTTCACACAAAGCTGCTTCTGCTGCTGCCTGCGCTGAAGACAGAACTCCACATCAAATATTCAGCATTTCATACGAGAGGAAAAAAAGCCAGTTTCTGCTGGTCTCAAGGAGAATGCAGAATTGAGCTATCAAATGTATTAAATGGAAAACATGTGTAATAAATAAGCCAGGTCGCAAATTTAACAGATAGTCAATAACATTCTTAGGCAAGGGGAGGTTACAGGTAGTTAGTACATGCTACTAATAAACCCAATGCTCTTTCATTTTTGCACAGAACTATTATTTTTCTGCATATTCAAAACAAATATTTATCGTCAAAAAACACAGAGCAGGGTCAGGGAGGGTCTGCACAGGTAAAAAGAGATTATAAGTGGCTAAGAATAAAATATCAATGGCATAAAAGGGACTTTTGGGCTAATTACCTTCCACAGTAATGTCCTTGCTTGCTGTTCATTGTAACTGTATTTAAACATCGTGCTTTTCAGATTTACCTATCTTTATTGACACAATTGAAAAATCAGAGTCAGGGAGGAGAATTAAGGTCAAGGGTCAGCAGCAGGAAAATGACACAGGGTCTTCACAGGTAAGGAGAGATTAAGGCTTGACAAAGAGATCCATCACTAGAAGAAAACAGGCAGGTATGAGGACAGGGTTATAACTGATATTTCAAAATTACTTGTTTCCACTCCAAAATATTTTACCTGTATTTTAACAGGTAACCCAGGACTGATATCAAGCAGTTTGACAACCTGTAAAAAACGTATATTCTGAAGATGTATTTAGTGCGTCAACTCAAACCTTCTTTCTTTAACCAGTAGCTTTTAAATATTTCCAGACTGGCTTAAACGGCACAATTGAGACTGACATTTGACCTTAGAAGTTAGTTCCTGCTGAGCGGGTGGCACTTGTAACCATTAATTTTATTGATAGTAATAATGATAATCAATAACCATCTTTAAAACTATGATTAATATTACTAACAAATAAACCAGCACACTCATTTGCAACTTGGTTCTTTAGCCACTGAACGACACAGCTAAATGCAAGAGGATGATAAATCAATCAAAAGACCTCTGAAAAATTGTAAAAGACACTAACTCAACACTAACTGAAATAACTCTGGTCTGAAAGTACATTAGTCAAGATGGGAGAGGCATTCCTCTAAAGTAACTACTGTAACTGCAAGCTAATTAGCAAAGCACATAAGTCGACTAATTAAAAAGCTAATATCATCTTCTTAGACTTATGTTACTGCTGTATCAAAAAGATTTTTATTTTATTTTTTGACATAGGCCTGAAAATCAGAAATTTGTATTAGCCTAAAGAAAGCTTAATATCATGGTTAGTTCAGGTTTAAAGGGGATGCCAGGGAAGAGGCTGACTGAGGTAAAATTGAGAATTTATTGAAGGAACAAACAAGAGAAACTTAGGGAACACAGAGAACCACAAAATAACCTGAAAGGACCAAGGTAACAGCAATAACAGACACATCATGTCACGAAAGGAGCCAGCAAAGGACAAAGAAAACTGGCACAAATTGAAGGGTTGAGTGGAGAATGACATTAGATGTAGGTAAAGAAATCAGATGATTGGGAACAGCTGTGGAGGGAAACAATTGGCAGGCTGAAGGAAGGTGAACTTAAACTCAAAGAACCAACAAATTAGGGGGGAAAGAAAAGCACTGATCGAAGAGAACACATTCAAAAAGCACAAAATTACAGAACACCAGAATAAATAAAGAACCAAACACAAAACAATGACCTTTTATGGCAAAACATTTCGAACAATAGTGAACACAGGGAACTGAAAAGAATATGTTAAAACCTAAACTAATTTAAATAGACAACAAGGAGATGGTAAAAACACAAATGCAATGAAACCAAACCCAATGACCCAAGAATAATAACAGATAATCGATGCATTGCTGGTCGTTAGCCCTTTTTTTATTTTTTCCTGTTTATAGAATACCATAGATGATTTAAGATGATATCTGCCTGCACCAATCAAGCCTCTGAAGGCAAACAATGAGTTCCGAGTTTCTTTGAACTGATCTGCTGACTGTGATTTTCAGGGCTATAACACATGAAAGAAAAATGCTTTTTCATAAAGCTTGTACTTGAAATTCAAAAGAAAATAGAGTGATTACTGAATTATAATTTATGCATCCGAGCATATGTCGCTGATACATGAATTCGGGTATGTGGTTATGGACTGAAAGTGATCGGAGTTCATATTTTCAATACTTTAAAAGAATAAGAAAACATTTTTTGATTCCAATATCCGAAAACTGCAGCGGTAAAAGTAGAAAATGCAATAACATTTTTAGGCCGTTTATACTTTTGTCTTAGTCACAAAACACAAAATTAAGGTAAAAATAAATAATTATTTTAGATAACGTCATAATTGTAGATTCACGAACCAGACCATTTTTTTCCCACCGTATGAAATTTTGTTGAATAAATTAGTGTAAATGTCATATTTTAACCCTGAAAACTGAAACCTTCTTATACCTGGATACGCTAGTATAGAGTTGAGCTCTATAGCTGCCTTATTCTGGTTCCCTTTTTCCAGCAGAGTGTCCCTGTGTGTGCTGATCTCTGTGTTTGCGGGTGTGCTATGAATAGCAGGGTAGCTGAGCCACACAAAGGGGGGAATTGTCTTTTGTCTCAACACCAAGCAGCAGTCCCCAGACAAGGCTGCTGCATTCAAACATGGAAAGCTGAAGGGGAAAGCCCTCCAATCTATCATCTTGACTAGCTCTAGCTGACACATAGCATGGCACTGAAACACAGCTACAAAAAGAGTCGAAGAGAAGTTCTGCAAACTTTACCACCATTCAGACGTGATTGCCCCAAGTCAAGTGGTGATGGTGAGAGGTCGTAGTTTAGAGTGAGTCAGTGTTAACAAGATTTCCCTGAGATGTTGCAAAGAGAGCTCAAAGACTGGCTTTGTGTGGATCCCAGCAGGAACAACAGGGTATGAAAATAAAGGATCACATTGATTAAAGAGCTCTGCAAAGCTACATAAACACTTAATTGGATTCATAGCAAACATTTAATGAAAGTGACCCGCTTTTGAAATGATGACCTGACAACAAACCATTAATTACATGGTTCGGATCACACAGCAAAATAAAAAGGTACCAATCGACCAATAATAGTAGAATTTTTCTATCTGAAAACCTTGATAAATGCTCTATAATCGTACACATTATTGTTGCATATTATGCAGAAATATTTTTAACATGTAGGACAAATGAGTTTCATATTTTCATTATTATAAGATAAGTTTGATTTTAGTAGACTGATATTTTTTACACATAATAATAATAATAATAATAATAATAATAATAATAATAATAATAATAATAGTAATAATAATAATAATAATAATAATAATAATAATAATAATAATAATAATAATAATAATAATAATAATAATAATAATTTGAATTTGGAAATAACCCCAATGATTCAGGTCTGAATAAATGGTAATTAAGTCATATTAGGACATCCCTCAGTGTAAATGACGGTCTGCCCATCACAACAAAAGCTGAAGAAAGACAATATAAATGAATGCCTACCGTTACACCACTGAAACGGGTGCATCAATGCACCAGAGGGAGTCCTTGCCGCCGGGTTCGTGTTTACCAACAAGCCGCAGACGCCTGGGCAGATGAAAGCGCCCAAAAGGAGGGGATGACAGCGGACCAGCTGGGTGAAAGGTGAACCAGACAATAGCACCTGATGAGAGGTCCTCAGAGGCAGATAAAGACTTGGGGAGGGGGAAAAAAAACGCGTTTCTTTTGATTAGATCCCGAAGCTTTACACTATTTTCGCGATTTCATCTCTGCAGAGTCAAGAAAAGCAGGTTATGTGTTGTTGTTTTTTATTTCTTCATTTCATTCTGGCTGCTGTGACTTCTTTTTTTATTAATAGACGGCATGACAGTGACCAAGTGGCAGAGGCTGCATCGATGTGAGAGGGGGAAAGTGGAGCACTGGCTCGGTTCTTCTGCTCCCGCCCCGACAGACACCACTGACGGGCGGGGAGACCAATCCGGAGCCCGCCTGTCGCTGCGTCGTTGTGACGGGTGGCCTGGGCTGGCTTTCAGGGGCGACTCAGCTAAAACAAGGTCCCCAGGAAACAATATGGTCCCCCCCCCCCAAAGATTAACAATTGCAATGTTGGGCGTCTTTCATTTAAAAATCAATTAGTTATAGTTACAAATTATTTTTTCCAAAGAGTATTTGAGTTAGTAATTCAGTTATCTCAATGTAAAGATATTTAGTTACCCAGCAAAGTAACTGTGATGTTAATTCTATGTTTTATAACCCAGCTACATTCTATAATATCTAGAAGTCCACGATGAATAAAAAACACCACATACATTGTTTTAGAATATTTCGTATTTGAACATGACTCAATAAGACTGAAGCTGTATGAAGAAATACAAAAATATACAAAAAGTAAATATTAGACATACAAAATCACACACTTTTCATTAAAGTGCAAAACTTAAGCTTAGTGTATGCTTCTCCGACCTCAAATTTGCACTCAGACGCATACGTATTGACGGAGACGTTTTCTGTTTATAGTACTCCGCTCTTCCTCTCCATTCTCTATTGTTTTTTCAGCGCTGCTCGACCAGGACAGCAGGGGGCGCTAAGTTTTCATGGCGTCTCTGCTTACTATCACACAGCACCGCTTCTGTTGTTTTCTATGCTTGTGAACGTATTTCTTCCTCAAGGAGCAATGAACGACAGAAAGTAAGTTTTGATTAAGCTGTAAAGCTTTTTACTAGAAGCGCAGCTCATTGAATCCTCTAGAAACACATGGAAACAAAACACAGCAGCCTTTTTTGTTGTTTTCCTACACGTCCTTGTGTTCAAAATCGCCAAAGGAACAGAATAGATCATTTATCCTTTCAGTATAAAGCATATAGTGGCCAAAGTAAACGCTGCATTAACTACTGATTACAGCGACTATAGAGCACCGTTCTGGTGATGCGATCTCTGGTTGTTGCTCAAACTGACCAATCAGATGCATACGCTCTCCGTCGACGGAGACGGATAGTTAAAATTTGGGCCTCTACTCCGTGGATCCTTGCGTAGGTGACGGAGAGCCTGTCCTGGTAGGAGATTTCATCTCCGATGCGGCCGAGGAGGTCGTAAAATTAGGCGCGGGACAGATGGAAGTAGGGCTGAAAGCGAACCTCATCCATTAGCAGCAGCTGGAGCAAATGGTTAAACTCCCCAAACTCAGAACACATCTGAAGAAAGAGTGCTGATGCAACCAATGTTGAAGTTGTCTAGCTTTATCTAGCAAATAACGCCAAGCCACTCTCTCGTTACGATCCACCATAGTTCAGAACGTACGGCAACAGAGGAAACCCCACCCACGCGCTCCTTTTTGCTCTGAAGCAAGCTTTGGAAGCCAAAAAGTACATGCATCAAACTTCATCCGTTGAGTCTGTTGCCTGGCGCAGACAAACTGTGCGGTGTGAAGGCAGCATAAGACAGACAAGTGGGTAAAATGAAACAAGGGAAACTCTGTCCATTAAGTTTTGCCAATCTCTGTGTCTGTAATATTGGACAGTAAGCAGAGCACTATCCAAGTGGTTATAGTAAGACATTTTAAGACTAATTTGGTGTTGGCTGGTCACATGACCTGGAAGCTGTTAAAGGAAAACCTGAAATATTAAAGCAAAATATCAATATAAACATTATATGTATTCAAATGTCAAATAAATTATGTCTTGTTCTTTAGATCTAATAAGACATTTCAAAATGTATTTGGTGTCACTTGGCCACATGAACTGGAAGCTATACAAGAAAAATCACATATTTATAGTAATATATTAAGAATTATTACATATATTTATTTTATCATTATTTTTGTTTCTAATAAATCGGTGTCTCAGGTTCCTCGGGTGTCAAGTAAAAGTTTGTTAATATTTTTTGGGGTTACTTTGTTTGTCGATCTCACAGGCATTTATTTTTTTTAGGGCTGTATGGAGATTTATTGAAAACCAAACCCTAACCAAAACCACTTTCTTGAGCAAGCCTTTAGCCGCGATGTATCTATCAGCGCATTTCTCGGTGTGATATCAAAGGGTGTCTCCGCTTTAATGAAAATATTGTCCATGGAATATCACCGCGGTTTTACAGAATGCAGACAGCAAGAACAATCAGGGTATCCGCACACCCCACAATCATTACTGACACTGACCCCTGCAGCTGAAGTGTGGCCATCAGAAAGCCTGACACCGCTGCGCGTCAATTAACCACTATAGATCTACAGTAACAGTAACGTCGTTGCAACGATGGGAAAAGTAATTAATTAGATTACTCCGTTGCACAGTTACTAACGACGTTATACTTAAACCCCGTTACTCCCAAGACTGAACATTTGTAACTAAAAACCGTCTAGATTCCATTTGTTATTCCAAAATGTCAGAAATTTTACTCTCAGAAGTCGGACTTTATTTCTCAGAATTTCAACTCCTCTTAAAGGGGGTCTAAAACGACATTTTAACAATTAGAAACTGGTCTTCTAGCTTCTATATATGTATGTCATATGAACATTTATTGGGGCTGATAATGGTCAGGAAACCATTATAAAGACAAATATAACCTCATAATAAAGCCTTACAGTGGAAATACTTGTTTTCACCAGCCACTCATGAACATTTAATGAACTGCGTACTGATTATATCATGCAAAATCAAGTTTTTGGAGTTTTCAACCATCTGGTAGTGCAATTTTCTCATAAAAACCCCCCACCAGAGTGTTTTTTTTCTCAATTCACGCATGTTTGAGTAATCCTCTTGGATCCTGCTCTCTGAGCAGCTGCCCCTCCCTCTCCTGGAAAACGACAGTGTTCACATTGTGATATATTTTACGTCACTATGTGAAAACAAAAAAATGGTAGAAGTGTCGCACCGCCCCTGCAGAGAGAGCCGTTCACGTCTGGTAGAGTTGCAAATACACCTTACCCCTTCTCAAAGCTCATAGCTGCTCCAGTTTTAGCAGCTGGAAATTGTTTTTTTTTACTTTTTTTTTACTTTCTAAAATGTCCCTGTTTGACTGCGTGGATTACAGGACTTTATTCTACATTCCTCAAAAATAGCAGCTGCATCACTTCTAACAAAGACGCCTGATGGATAGAGAAGTAAGTAGCTACATGCTAATGTGTGTTAGCCATTTATCAAGCTGCCAGGAGGCGGCATTACAGAGAAACAAGGCGTTTTACTCCCAGTCAATCAATAAATCCAGGATAAAATTTTAATTTCAGGACAAATAATACTATATTGTACCAACTGTAACATTTTATAATATATATATGTCTATCCCAGACCTTGAAAGCTGTAAAATAGCAAGATATAGGCCATTTAATACCAATGGCTCTATGATGATAGGGTTAATAGTTCTGTAACCAACAGTTGCATATGGAGAATGTTGAAGTAGACAGGGATGAAAGGGAGGTCTCCATGGCCTATGATACACTTTCAGAGTTTCACCTGTTTCTCCACAGCCATTACAAAACTACAAAACTGTTATTTCTATTTCTATTAATATAACAAATACTTTTTCCACTGCACTAGAAATAACAAGACAAAACCAACTTTTAATGTCAATACTGAATCTTTAATGTATAAATATAAAGCAATTGTTTCACTTTATTTTGAACATGCATTATGTAAAAAAAAGTCATTCTAAAATGAAGGAAAATATGCAACAACATGTAGCCTCAACTTTGTTCGTGTTGATTAAATATCCGAATAAGAGGGTTTAAAAGTGTGCAATCTTTGAATCCCTACCTTTCTCTACAAGGTTACAGGACAAATCACTTTCATTTGAAACTTTTTTTCTTCTTCACAAGATTCCTTACATTTTCACACAAATTCAGATAAAATCTTCACATCTCGAAAGGAAATACAGACTTTCATTCACAGAGGCCTCTGGCACCCTCCACAAACTTAGAAAAAATAAATCTGCTCATAGGCAGTAAAGTTTGCAGTGTAGACAGGAGTAAACTTGTAGATCAATGAGGAATCTTCCTCCTCTGGACTACCGAAATGATGTAAACTCTTCCGTCCTGAACAAAGCAGAAATGATTAAGGTCTGATGATTAACAGACAGTTTAAGCTCTAATAAAAAGAATTTTAAAGAAATTATAAAGCCAATATTTTTCCAAATTCCTCTGTACTGTACAATATTTTTTTCAATGTAATGATCCACTAAATAATGAGTATCATTAGTAATTCTTTACCTTCATTGATGAAAAACTCAGCCAGCAGTGATGATAGCTGAACGGCGTGACTGGTGTGAGGAAAGTTCAACCTTCTGTCCCACTGAAAGCGGTTCACCTCTGGGTGCCACTGCACTCCGTAGAACGGATACCTTTTACCTGACAGGATAGAGGCAACGAAAGGAGGAGCCATCACCATCCAGCTCAAAGGTATCAGTTTGGTTTGAAAGTTCCACGCACAAATATTCTAATAACCTTCAATGGTGGAGACAAAGTGAGCCCCATTTTCAGCCATGTTCGTCGACAACAGGGAGAAGAAACTGCTCAGTTTTTCGTTGTCCTGGAAGGCCTGGAAGAACAGTGTCATTCATGTTTAGTTGTATGATTTTAGATGTCTGTCTGGCTTTAAAATGCAGCTGAGCATGCTCTGGTGTTTTTTCTTCTTTCAGTGACTTGCAAATTAATTTATTTTCCATTAAAGCTTTCAGCCAGAGCCGGCCCAAGGCAAAAGCAAACTAAGCGGTTGCTTAAGGCTCCCCATAAATACTGAAATTGAACAGAGACTACAGGTATGATGTTGATGTAAATGTGAATATTATTCCATTTAATTTGGTTTTGTTTCACTGTAGAATATCCTTAAAAATATATATTGTTTAATTTTTTTGGGTGGTAACTGGGCAAGTTTCTTTATAACTAATTATTTTACTATACATTTTTCAAATTAAAATTTTATTTAAAAAAAAATTTAGGTTGCAAAAATATTTCAAGAACACCTTCTTCCACATGTTTGCTGTGCCTCCAACATTCCTTGCTGCAAGTTGTGAATTGAAAATCTTAAGACTTTCTTTGCACAGTTGGCTTTCTTCTTGCTCCATTTGTTTAAGGGCCAAATTTGTAGAGTGAATTTTTCGAAGACATCTGGAAGCACTGGATTTTATTTGGAGGGATCAGATTAAAAGGGCACCAATTAAAAATTCAGGCTAACTTTTTAAAAGCCATGTAAAATTTTGATGCCACTTCACAGTTAGGCTCTGCGCTGTGTTGGTCTATCCCATTGAAACAAACATTGAAGGTATTTTGAAGATATTAAGTTCAAGAAGTGTGAACACTTGTTTTTTAGATTTGTTTGGTTTTCTTACTCCAAGTTCTAAAAGTTTACCAGTCTCTTCTGTAAAAGTCAGGTTGATGCACAACAGGCATTGATTTCCAGTTACTCTGTCAATAAAATTTCAACTGTACACCAGTTTTACTGCGGCTACAGCTGAGGTACCTAACTTAAAAATAAAAAAACTACCTAAATATTTGGAAACGGTGTGATGAATAAAGGTGAATTTTAACATTTATTTGGTAAAATTCTGTTGCATCACAAGTCTCCAACGTGTCACGATAGAAAGTACAGAGTTGTATGTAAATATGATCTGACTGTTGACAGGAATTTTACTTCAGGAAGGGCAAAGACCACATAGGAGGAAGAGAAACAACAGTGTGATACCTTTACTGTCACACCAAAACGGTGGAAATTGCCAGTAAGAGGTTCTTCTGTCAAAGCCTTTATGAGCTCTTTAGGAAAACCTTGGAACATCCTACTGGACTCAGCCTCTGTAGGAATAAAGCGCATGTACATTAATTTAGATAAATGTTTTTATGTTCATAAAACGTTTATTTTTAGACAGTACAGACAAAATGTTGCCAAAAAACAACTTTTTTTCCCAAATCTAAATAATATTTATTGTAAAAAATGTTGAGATAAAGACATTTTCATCCACACCCAAATATGGATGAAAAGTTGTTGGTACTTTCAGTAACTTTTTTTAAAGATGAATTTGAAGAAGACATTCTAAATGTATATCTTGGCTATATAACAGGCAGTGATTGGCCAGCATGGAGAAATATCCCAAAACATACTCTTCGTTTGGATAGCTGTTAAAACTCCCTATAGTGTAAAAATACGAGCCTTTGCTGTTTAACTTCCCTCTGCTGACCCCAAGTGTTTGGATTTGTGTCTTGTACTTTACCAAAAATATGAAGCTGAACTCTAACACAGTCAAAGATCGCCAAACAACTCCTCTGAAAGTGTTCACCTGTGGTTAGGTTGAGGGGCAAAGCCACATTCTCAGCTGTGGTTTTTGAGAGCAGATTTTCTTCTGCCACCAGCACTGTGAGCAGCTGCATACCCATGCACGTGCCCCAGATGGGGAAGAAATCCCCTGCATCATTGGCCTGGAACGATCACACTTATTTGACTTCTCTTTGCTCCAAAAACAAGCAAATCATTAAAACAATGCGTAACCTTAAATGTTTTATATGCAATCTGTCTCATTTTCTGAAAGACCATTGAAGGATTACTGACTCAGAGGTCTAGAAAGGTACAAAAGAGAACAAAATTAGTTGCAAAACAGATGCAAATAAGGAAACACAAACAACAACAAAAAGAACGGGGATCAAGAAATACACAAGACTTCCTTAAAAGCGTGGAAAAACAATCATTCGATCTGTTAAATCCAATTAAATGTTAATGTAGGTGATCAAAATCATCTGAAAAGCAAAATAACTGGTGAAGCAACCTTGTATGCTTGCAAAGGGGTGAAAAAGAGAAAGACTGGTAAGGAAAAGGATGTAAAATGGACACATTGAAATCAGAAAAATGCAAAAGGATGGCAAAGACACAAAACAAGAAAAGCAAGAAAAAAATTACAATTAACAACACAAAAAGAAGCACAAATCACATTCAGTGCTGATTACATTTTACTGATATTGTACGGAATATGAAACATGATGCACGATACACACCGTCAGAGCGAGTTTATAAAAAATCTTCGCCACCCTGGCAAAGTCTGAGGTCTTCAAATCTGCAGCTCCACCGATGAAAAACAGACTAAAGACCAGAAAGAAAAAACTAAGATTTTCTATTAGTTCTTTAAGATTTATCTGTTGTTTTCCTACTCTTTTATAAAAAATGCCCCGTTGTTCTCACCCATTTATCTTCTTGAAGATGCTTTCATACTCAGCATCAGAAAGAGTCAACCTGTCAAAGAACACAAATGTCAGAGATTATTTAATGGTTATGCTTTTGATAAAAGTCCCTTTGCAAAGGAAAGTCTCCGGATAGTGTAATATATTTTAAAAATCAAATGTTTATTAGATGTTATTTATCTAATTTTGTATAATAGACTTTATTATACAGTTTAGACATTTTCATTTGGATTACGGTCAGGGTTTGGGAAGGCAATCCAGAAGCTACATTTTTTTTACTTCCAAATAAAATTTGATGTGTGTTTAGAGATACTTTCCTTGTGAAATCTTTTGCTGTTTCTACATTTTAGCCATCTTACCAACAATATCACCCTCAGGTGAAGAAAAATGGTTATATTCTTTATGAACATAGGATCAGAAACCACTGAAACTGAATCAGACCATAAACTAGGAGAGGCTGTGTAACCTAAGAACTGTCCAGCTCTGTGGGGGCAGAATTGTTCTGTAGGTTCACCCCTTACACTCGCCCTCTCAAATCAACAGCAGGATGGTTGAAACTTGGTCACAACTGAGATTTCCAACAGGAAAATACTCCCAGGTAGACAAAAATGGGTTTGGTTAGAGATAATATTAAACTTCTAGAAAGGACCCAAGTTCAACCATATTAAAATGATAGGAACAAATTTTAAAAGCGGATTCCTTCGCAGAAAACCATGCAAGCGATTAAGAGGTCAAATATCCATAGCAAATTATGTTAAGACCTTGCTGGTGGTTGTAAAAAAAAATATTTGGTTTAATTTTTAACCAACTATAACTGGGAGTGTTTGTATATATCTGAACCTGTATGTAGAACTTTAAACTTGTTTAAATCTGAGTTGGTAATTTCAAATCCAGGCATCAAATTGTTAATTTTAAAATTAGCTAAATTTTTTATATCATAGGTCTCGGATAAGCTATGAGTGAATGTAAACTTCTGACCTGAACTGTAAATACAACATAATAAGTAATCGTCCTCATCCTTTATACCATGATGGGGAGACGTTTTTTCTCATTGTACAAGCCACACCAAGAGTTGATCGATGTCTGATCTGTAGAAAAACAATCCCTTAAATAGAAGCTGTCTGACAACCTGAAGTAGAAAATAAAAATCTAAAGAAATGTAAAAAAAGATTTTTTAAAAAGCACAGTGAGAGATATTATCCATAACGAGTGGAAAAATCGTTTCTAAAACTAAAACATTCACACAGTCGAACGCTGAGGTTGTAGTCTGATGGTGTGCTGCTGCTTACTTGTCTTAGAACCAGGGCGACTCACTGATGAAAATCCCGATTATCATCCAGCCATCAGCTCAATCACACTTGGGTTATGGAGCAAGATGATAAGCTAACACATACAAGCAAGTCCCTCTCTGAATGACACATCAATCAGAAGCTGAAGGTTTTTTGGCCTGCCTATTCAAAGTCTGGTGGGAAATCCTATTGGGATGCTGTGATCTGACCTCTAACAGACTATTTAAGCTTGAAAACCTTTAAATATGGCTGAATCTAATAATTGTGCCAAGAAGAGTGGAACCAAATGATGCCTGATGGCAGTTGTTGCTGCAAAGTCCAGCAAAACGAGTTTTAATCTTGAGGATGCAATTACTTTTTCACTAATGCATCCATGCATTGTGGCATTGTCTATTTCTGCAGGGTTGCAAAGGGCTTAAAGTCCATCTCCACTAGCCACTAGTAAAAGAAGGAGTAGACCCTGGCTGCCAGTCCTTCACTGAATTAAAAAGTTTTTTTAAAAATCTACAAATCGGAAGCCTTGAGTACCCAGCATTATAAAAAGCTTTTGTTGCTCTCTTATTGCCATCTTCACAAACAAAAGCACCTTCAACCCACCTGATCGGCATCACCCTGCTTCCTCCGGACTCAATGTAGTTTACGTAGGAGTCTGGGATGTACGTCCTCCCAAAGGGTTTCATGATCTCATCTGAGACAACCTGCGTTAAAACACCTGCATGACAAAACAAAACACACAAAAAATCAAAACATAGCAGTGACAGACCGGTTTCATTTGATTTCTTTACATGCAACACTCCTAAAGAGAGTTTCTTACCAATGACTGGTCTGTCATTCACAGGAGCCTGGAAGAGTTCAGCAGGCATGGCTTCATAGCAACAGATAAGGGAAGTGAAAAACAGGCACAGGTACGTTGAAAATCCTCTGCCGGACATGTTCCTTCGGAAAGATTAAGTAAAACAAGTCCTACAATGCTGCCAGAGGACCCGGTCGGTGATAATAGCAACTATAGTCTTATATATGCAGCAGCGAGGGCGGATACAGTCAGAAAGGAGAAGTCAGGAATGCCCAGCTTTGCATGTGATGTCTGTTTTACTGCACAGGCTTGTATGACAAGTTTACTGCTGAGGTAAACACAAAAAAATATCCTGCTGATAGCTCGGAGTTTTTGTTAAAAGTTTAATTAGTCGGTGTGTGGTGAATGGTCCTTCATGTGTCTTACATGGGGTTTTGCAATAAAGGATTTTAGACCTTGCGAATGCACTTCGGAAGGCAGCTGCAGGCTGACAAGTCTCAGTGACAAACCAAAAATATGGTGTCGGTTTCTGAGTTTCTGCGTGTGAAAATGAAAGCAACAGTTCATGCCTCAGGGTATGCAGTCTGTTTTAGCGATTACCACAGGAATCTGTGAAATTCCAAACTTATTCCAACAAAGCTGGACAAACTTCTTGGAAAACCTGTGGCTATTATGTGCATTTAAAAAGCTTCACGATCATCAAACTTAACCGAACACCATGACTGTGAAGGCAACCTGATCTGAAATTAAGTCGTTACTCAGATTGCATAAGGGCCAAACATGTTAAATTTGAGCAACCGCATTGACCAATAAGGACATGGCGTGATAAACTAGCAGTAGAATAAGTTAGCTGAAATTATTTAAACTGCTGTTTAGCTCTGATTTAGGACCATCCTCAATAAGTTAAAATTTCCATGAGTTTCAAGCATGAAACTTAAAAGAGCCTAAGGGTTTTTGCACACAGTGTCTTATCTTTCATCTCCATCTAGTGGAATAAACTCCTTTGGTTTTACAAACTGCTGAAAGTATAGGAATCATTAGTGACTCTCGGATGGATTCATGGATAAATCTTTTCAGTGTCTTCATCTGTCCATCTCTTCAGTTCACACAAAGTCCCACGGCTGCAATTTGTGAATAATCCCTCGCCTGTTTTCCTTTCCATTAATCGACCTCCCGAGTATTTGAGCCTCTCTGTTCAGACTTTCCCTTTCCAGATACTTTTGTTGCTGCAAAAGCATCTGCATTCACTTTTGATTATTTTGTCTGGGCCTTTTAGGGAAACAATATTTTTGCACTAGGTCAGGCCTGCCCAATCCTGGTCCTGGAGATTTACTATCCAGCAACTTTTAGGTGCATCCCTTCTCATCACAGCTGAATCAAATAAAGTTCTCATTACCAGGCCTCTGCAGAGCTGACAGACTGCTGATGAGGGAATTGAACAATTTTATTCAGGTGTGTTGGAGCTGGGATACATCTAAAATTTGTAGGATAGTAGATCTCCAGGACCAGGATTGGGCAGGCCTGCACTAGGTGGTCATTTTAAACTCAGGGTGAACTTGAATCATTAGTCAAGTTGAAAAAAAAAAAATGCACAAATATGATGTACATATTATTTGATGTAAATTAAATTATTTATCTGTCCAGTTGAACTGAATGTTTAACAAACTGTGTTTTCACAAAGAAAGTTTCTGGAAGAGGACCAAAAAATACAGCTGAGACCGGATATTTACCACAACTTAACAAAGGGCGACTGTGGCTCAGGAGTTGGGTGTTTGCCTTGTAATTGGAAGGTTGCCGGTTCAAGATTCTGACGGTCACAGTCGTTGTGTCCTTGGGCAAGACACTTCACCCGTTGCCTACTTGCGGTGGTCGGAGGGTCCGGTGGCGCCAGTGTAGCCAGGGCAGCTGTGGCTACAACGTAGCTTGCCATCATCAGTGTGTGAATGTGTGCGTGAATGGGTGGATGACTGAATGTAGTGTAAAGCGCTTTGGGGTCTGTAGGGACTGAGTAAAGCGCTATACAAATGCAGGCCATTTACCATTTAAGAGTCATGTTGCACAAAAAAAATCTTTCATTGTTGCATTTTTCTCCAAATGCAACAATAATCATAAAGGTCAAACACTTCAAGTTCAATTTCTTCAGACCATAGGACATTACCAAAGTGTATCATTGCCCCAGTCTGGATTTACAATTTTTAATCTGCCATTTATGTTGCTTTTGGAGAAATGCAATTTTACTCAACGACGAGCCTTTTAGTCCCAGACCATTCAGGAGAATAATGACACTATCTTACTAACTTCCACCATGATTTTCAAAAGGTCTATAGCCATCATTGATTATTTTAAAGGCCCATAAATTGTAGTTAATGTCCTTGTGTGTTTTTAATTGCGTATGTAAATATCAGAAATGAACTGCAAATAACACATTTATACAATTATAGCTGTGCAAAAGTCTAAAAATTGAGGCAGGTATAGAAAATGTGATGTGAGTGATGATTGGACAAGATCTGTCTTCTTTCCAGTAAGCGGTATGGCACGGGACAGTATGCTATTTTGTCTGTTTCCACTGTAAAACCGATCCATACAAGCGACCCGTACCGTACCAGTCCTGTGCTACCTTCAGTTGTACAGTTAGGATGGAGCTTCTGGCGTCACAGAAAACTGAACACTGAGTGGGGGACAGAAAAAAACCTCACTACTTGTGACATGCCCTAGTGGGAAAACAAATGTAGCGTACGAGTCTCACTGCTGAATGCTGTATAGTGCAGGTAAGACAATGACTGAAGATAACAACTCCATAGAACCCCATTTTAAACATTTAGTTTCAGTTTTACTGTGCTGATCATCTTTATCTTTGCATTCCTTCTCTTTTGCTCCGCACACAATTTTAATTTTGCCATTTAAATATTTTCTTTAATATCAACTGGCCGTTTCACCATAAAATCATGACAAGGGAAAATTCACTGTAGATATTAGTTTATTTTGCAAAAACACATGAACATGGGAGGAAAAACATTTTAAATCACACAAATATGTCTATATGAAAATAGACACTACCCAATAATTAAATGTTTTAACGTGATATTTCCTGTATCAATAGAAATAATTGTGAAAATCCAGTCACTTATAGTTGAAACGTGAGCTTCACACTACAAAAGGAAAATGAAGAATAATATTGGATCAGTTTTATCATCAGTACCTTTTATACAAATAAAATTGCCTTGCCTTGCTGTCTATCCTTTTTAGAAATTATATAGTATAAGCCAATTTATTCAAACTAGAAAAATTTTATGTGATGATCCCTTTTTCTTTTGCAATAATGTAATTATTAAATCCTGCATTCTTCTAAACATTGCTGTATATTAACTACAAACGGTTCTCCATTACAGAGACCCAAAATGAGCAGTATTACTCGGTAAAAGGCTCCTCAAGAGACATGATGAGGGACACAATAGTAACCAGTAGAGACCCCAGAACCAATGGGATAAAGCCCTTTTATAAAGTGCTGAAACAAGTTAAAAGGCTCAAAATAAACAGAAACCAGATGATGACAAAGACTCTCACACAGCACCAATAAAATGTATAATATTTGGTCCTTTCAGTTACGAATCAGTCCATCGGAAGATATTTTCTGACATCCAAGGGAGCAACAATCTCCAAAGATGCTCATATTTAGTCAATTAGATCAGCTTTGTCCTGCAAACGAAACACAAAATGAAAATGTTTGATTGCCTTCATCTCATTTAACAGAAAATGCCATCATTGATTCACATTCATCGTAAATTAAGACTATTTAATCTCTACTGGCATTCCCCTTCTTATAATTTCTCAACATTTCCACTGGTATTTTATCAATTTACTTTTGCTGATGAGCTCCAAGTCATTTGAGATTGGATAGCCTCTTACCATCACCCTAATCTTAAACTCCCTCCACACATTAAAGTCTGGACTGTGTGTCTGGACCACATTAGTATAACTTCCTGTTGGTAACAATAAAATATTACTGTAAACCTAAATATAAGAGGAGTACGAATAGTTACACATAATAAATAGAAAATATATATGTTTAAGGTATTTGGCTGATTTGCACCAAAAAGCTTCACCTCACTTAAAAGTCCACTATTCCATATTCTCTGTAGTCAATTATGTCAACATAAACAGCAACTGTTCCAAATAAGCACACTTTTTTTTTTCTAAACTGAGAAGCATCCTTACCCTGCAGCCTGCATATTTCTTGACACACGTCTTCATAAACAGCTGCAAACACCTTGTCCTTTGGCTTCAGACCATCCAGATAAACTGCAAAAACAGGATACACATGCAGCACATGCTTTCTTTAACATTTGTACTAACGATACAGCAGTTAAAGCTTAAAACAACGGCAAGATCAAGTGTAATCTTATCCGTATTATCATTAGTCATGGGCTAGTTCAGTTCAATGTCTCTTTATGGATGTGCAAGAAAGACAATTGTGACATTAGACGATGCAGCTCTGCCCCTCCCCAAGTTGTTGCTGTGCACAACAGGTCAGCTGGTTGTGCACAGGAACAGCTGGCGAAGGCTGTTGCACTTTTTAAAATATTTCCAAAGGCTGTCATGCTGTTGAGTGAAATATATTACTCTTCTTAACGTAACACTGGTAAGGTACATTCGCCAACCTGAGCAGGTACACCATTCTGATCAGCTAATGCCAGCAAAGTAAAAATCCAAAACACCTGGTAGATTTTAAGGCTTTTTTTTTTTAATTAATATTTGTAATAATCAAAATGTTGTATTATTTTAACATGTCTATGCCTAATCATGATTAATATCATCCAACTGTACAGTAACACCACATTTTAGATGTAATCTCACCAATCTCTGAGGTGATACTCTTCATTTCCTCGCGGTTTTTGAGGTACATCGGCCAGACGTATCCATCAAAGTAGCCTGGAGGATCGGGAGGCGAATACACTCTGCAACTGTCACAGCAAGACAAAAGCAGATGAACAGCTCTCAAATTAACATTTTAAACAAAATCAGAGTAAAAGACAGAAGAAAAACATTTCTAAAAATTAAGACGGACAATAACAAAAAAAGAAAAGAGAAAGTACCTTCGTCTCTTTTTACAGACGTCGTAAGGGATTTCCAAAAAATACCTCATGTCAAACACCTCATTTAAAGGCCTGAAATGTTAAAATGTGAAACCAAAAACTAGGATTAAAAGATTGTTAGGAGTATTAAATTGTGAGATGCAGGCAGAATTAATGGTGACAATAAGCAGCAGATCCTTTATTCTCCGAAATATATTCTATACCAATATGGAAAGGCAGGGCAACTTTATTTGTATAGCACACTTTCAACGAAGCAATACAAGGTACTTGGGTGATTAGGCGATAAAATAAAAGCAGCAAGAAAATAACAGTAAAAGCATAAAACACAACATTAGAGACACATAACATGACATAACTTTTAAAACATGTGACATTCCAGTAGTTATTAATAGCTTACTCAAAGGCTGCTCTAAACAGATGAGTTTTTAGCTGTGATTTAAAGAAACTCAGCGTTCTGCTGGGTTGGTATAGAGACAACAGGTCTTCTTCATACTTTGGTGCTAAACCATTTAATGATTTATAAACTAGTAGGAGTATTTTAAAGTCTATACTGTGAGCTACACGGAGCCAGTTTAAGGACTTTAGAACTGGGGTGAGGTGCTCTACTTTCCTGGTTAAAGTGAGGGACGCGAGCAGCAGCGTTATGGATCAGCGGCAGCTGTCTGATTGACCTTTTTAAGCAGACCTGTGAGGATGCTGCTGCAGTTATCAATAAGACTAAAGATAAATGCATCAATGAGTTTTTCAATGTCCTGTTGCAACATTAGTAATTTAATCATAAAAATGTTGATAGAAGGCTGATGTTGTTATTGCCTTTTGTGACCCTGGAGGTTCAGGTCTGAGTCCATCGTTACACCTAGATTACGGGCCTGATTTAGTAGTATGAACTGAAGCTGTGTGCTGACTCTTGATCGTTCCTCTTTAGGTCCAAAGATGATTACTTCAGTTTTGTTTCTTTTACCTGGAGAAAGTTAGGGGACATTCATCCATTGCTTTGCTGAATGTATTCACTTAGGGTTTGGATGGGTTCAAAGTCACCTGGTGGCATTGTAATATGAAGGTGAGTATCATTTACATAGCTATGGTAATTAATCTTATTAGTTGTTATAATCTGGGTAAGGAGGAGCATCTAGATATTAAATAGGAGGGGCCCAGGATGGAGCCCTGGGGGACCCACGTGTGATTTCCTGTGCTTAAGGTAAGACTCAAACTATTGAAGTACTGTACCAGAGAGACCGACCCAGCGCTCCAGTAGTATTTTATGATCAACAGTATCAAATGCTGCACAAAGGTCCAACAGAACCAGCACTGTGCTTCTACCACAGTCTGTATTTATGCAGGTGACATTGAAAACTTTGACGAGGGCTGTCTCAGTGCTGTGAGGAGCATGGAAAAACCGGACTAAAAAACATATCAAAACTGTTGGTCATTGTTAGGAAGCTATTTATCTGTTGAGACAACGTTTTTTCAATAATTTTATTGATGAACGGAAGATTAGAGATTTTCATGTAGTTCTGCATTCATTTGTTGTCCAGGTTGTTCTTCTTTAGCAGGGGTTTAATAACTGTTGTTTTTAAAGCCTGGAGAAAGACACCTAACAGGAGGGATGAGTAACTATTTGAATCAAATCAGACTTAATGACAGGGGAAACTTCCTTAAGAAAACCTTTTGGGAAGATATCAAGTAACCAAGAGGAGAAGTTAAATTGGTATGGATCACAGAATCTCATAGTTTTGCATAAATTACCTTAAATCCATCCATCCATCCATCCATTCATCATTTTTTCCCCAAAATACCCAACAACTATATCTTATTTGAATCCTTCAAAACGTACCTGTAGTTGAAAATGAGGAAACCTTCCACTATCAGAACGTAAACTTCATTATCAATGGACGAATCTTTGAGAATCAGGCCTCGCTGCCTCAGGAAAGAATGAGGATCTTTCCTCCAAGAGCAAACCTCCATCATCATTTTCTCCATGTGAAGAGCATCAAGAGCTTAAAGAGAAAACAGCTGGCATAATATCCTTTCTTTAACTAAAACACATTTAGGTTGAATTCATTTTTTTAAATAAATAAGGTGACCATTACTAGAAATCACTAAAATACTTTTAAAAATGTTATATATAAGACGTTTTAGGAAGGGAATAATTTATATTGCTATATTTATCAAAACTAATTTATATTTATGAAAAAGTAATCAAGATAAAAAAAAAAAACAGACAAGGTGTTAAAACATACTGTCATACTGCTTGAAACCTTTACTGTCCACTGGTACCACACAGTCATCCTGGGGAGAATAAATGTCTGTAAATCCTTATTTGCGGTGCCACAAATTGTTAAAACTTTGATATTATTTAAGGAATCCCTTATGATTTACTTTAAAATACGAATCTTGAGCAATGATGCAGCTGTTGTGTATCTTCTGATGAAGAAATCGGGAGAGTGTAGATTTTCCTCCATTGGTCACCCTGTGATTACAAAATGCTAAATTATAATTGAAGTATAAATAACCATAATATATATTAAACCAACAACAAAAAACTACTTGGGATTTTTTTTTAGGATCGTAAAGAGTAAACAAGTCTTATCAGCCCTAACTGCCACACGGTTATCACAACATGTACTGAACCGTCGTCCTGTTGCTTCAGCTTCATGTAATTTTCCATTTTTTTCTTTCTCCTGTTTTCTTAGTTTGTGTTTTGTGGTTGCTAAGCCGAGCGTCTGAAACATTTTACAGCATGAAACTTAACTGATTCCTTTACCCGAGGTTCCGTTTAGTTTTTTTGTGATGCTGAGCAACAATGCGTGAAGGTAAAAACATTGAGGTTTGTGTTGTGTACGAGTCTCCAGATAAACTCACCCACCAACTCCAACAACTAGAGTCTTCATTTGCAAAAAAAAACTCGCTGCGAACTTACTGACGTGTCTCTGGTAGTGAGAAAGTAACTAGTTGCCTAGCTCATACTTTAACTACGGGACCGCCACATTGTTTACCCGCACGAACTCAGCCCTCCTCTGTGGCTGACGTTTCCGCCTGAAGACGCGTGTGATTCGCTCAACAAGGTGTTACGTCACGCACGCCATGCTCATTCAGAAAAGCAAAACATGCGAGATTAGACCATAGACTGTAAAAACCATAGTTTAGAGTTTTTTCTTTTTTACAGTCTATGGTTTAGACTAGCAGCTGCAAGTTTGATCCATGCTTTGAAAAACAGATTTAGGTTACAATATTATTTGAATAACATAATGCTAACAACTACAGCAATTTATTATTATTATTATTATTTCTAAGATTAATATAATAAAATTACATTAATATCTTGTACTATCAATTAAAAATATTTATGAATAAATTGTAAATATTAATAAGATTATCCATATTTATTGACCTAAAAGTAAAAATGCTTCTATCGTTATATGGATTCATAATACCACATGCACATAATACCAGTATAATAGTTCAAGAAGTTACGTAACGGTAAAAAGGTATTGAAGGTTAAAATGTTAAGTACCAAGTAGGGATCGACCGATATGGATTTTGTAGTGCCGATAAAGATTTTGTTGCAGCCTTAGCCGATGACCGATACAGGCTGCCGATTTTCTTATTTGGAGCTGATACTAATTCTGCTCCCTCAATTTACATCATAAAACCAATGATGATAAGTTATCATTATTTGTTATCATTGATTATCATTGACAACAAATGTTACGAGTCCCAATTTAACATTTATTAAACTTTAAAACAATATTTAAAACAATAAGGTAGTAAGTAAGACCAAGTAGATAAACAATATTTAACAAATATAAAAACATTTGAGATGGAACAAGTAAAAGAAGAATTTAGTGCTTAAAAACTACGTAATTAAAATTCAGAAAATTAATATTTAGGCAAAAATAAAAATAATATAACTATTGCATAGCGTAGAAACAAGTAAGCAGCATCATAAAATGCACAGTGTACAATAATGCTGGGAAAGGACTATTGGCGAACGCAGCAGCCACTTACCGGCCTATGCCGATACATGCAAAAAAACGTACTATTGCCCAATATATCAGCCGGCCCGATACATCGGTCTATCCCTAGTATCCAGGAACTGATCACTTAAAATGTGAAAACTTTAAAAAAATTCACAGAAAATGTTGATCTTTCTCTTGAAATTTTACTTTTGTAGTCATTTTTATTAATATTTTCTTTTTTATATAATTCACCATCATGTGTTGTAACAAGCAGAGAATAAAATAAAACCTTTCTTCCAATTAATAGCATTTTTGTTTGTAGGATAGAAGTATCAGCATCGGTACTCGGTATTTGAAAGTAGTCAGATCCAAGTATCGGTATTGCATCGGTTTGAAAAAAGTGGTATCTTTGCACCCTGAGAGCCTTTTCCTCGCAGCACACATTTGATGTTTGGATCGGTATCGGCAGATATGAGAAAAACACATTAGAAAAAAAGCTCATGTGCAAATGATACGTCACAAACTATAGGGGTGAGTCTGTGTCCCATGCAGTTTCGGTTGAATCATGCTTTTTCTTCATTCAGTAAAGTTTCTCGCAGTGGGTTTCTCAAGCTAAAGAAAAAAGTGCCCCCCAAGTTTGGAACAAACTGCCAGATGAATGCAAAGCTGCAGAATCACTGAACTCTTTTAAATAAATAAAAAAATAAAGCTTATTTGTTTGGAATTGCTTATGAGTAAGTGATTAATCTTTTTTATTATGGTTATTGTTTTAATCAATCACTCTGTTTTTAATTTTCATAATTTTACATACATTCTAAATGTTTTTAATTGATTACTTTTGTTTTCTACTAATTTTCGTAATTTAATTAATGTTGCTAAATGTTTTAATTGCTTGTAACTCTTTTATATACTTGATTTTAATTTTCACATTTGAAGTGAACAGTTGATACTAACGAAAAGTGTGGGCAAATTCTTTATACAGTCTATGGGAAATACAAGTGAAGCTGAAACATCCTAGTTTTCATATCAATAGTGTAAACTATCTATCTATCTATCTATCTATCTATCTATCTATCTATCTATCTATCTATCTATCTATCTATCTATCTATCTATCAGCGGTGCGCATGCGCACGTCAAGTTTTCCGCTTAAGTTGACTTCCTCATTAGCAGCATTAGCTTCAAAGTGATCCACGGTCCATACCATCGTCGTCTCTGCCTGAAGCTTCCACCCGTCTCTTCTCTCAGGGTATCTTCGAGCCTCACACATGTCTAAGCCTCCTCCTAAACCGGCCAAACCAGGTAAGATAAACGCTTCGCTGACTTTTGTCTTAACTTTACCTCAAAACTTAGTTTTCGGTGTTGCTTGGTACGTGGACAGCGCACCTTGTCTTGTTGGGTGGTGGAAGCTAATCGGCGGTGGGTGCGTCCGCAAGCCTTGTCTTAAACCTCGGGTTGGAAAAGCTACAAACCGTAATTCATTGGTTTCTCCCTGCTTATATGACTGCATAGGAAGGGGAAAGGAGGTTTCGGTTGATTCTTTGCTGAGTGGTAGGGGCATCTCGCCCTGAGGCCGCCATCACTTCCCTATTTCCATTATCCATGCAGTAAATTCAGTTTGGTGCCTCTGGGGGTGGCTACGGTTAGATAGGTGACAGTGAGGTCACTCACTTCTGTCTGCTGACAGTCTGTTCAATGCAAAGAACACCGTTTATTTCAGTGCTTTGCCTTAGGGGTAATTTCTAAACACAAAGATTGTCCATGCTTGCAGCCATGGGCGGTTCTAGAAGGTGGTCAGCAGTTTGATTTATTTTGCTCTGTGAAAAAAATAAAAATACTGCAGTTGGTGAGAAAATCCATTTGTCCAGCTATCTGTTTTATACCTTTCTTTTCCATATGATATGATCGTTTTTATGGTCAAGATCACTGACTTTTCACATTATTTCCTCAAATACATGGAGGACCTGCAAGATGAGGCAGTGATGTACTGTGTCGAATGTCACTATAAAATAAAGGCCGCTGTGGCCACAAAACCTTTTAAAAAAGAAATAACACATTTGAAATATTTTGTGTTTCCACATTTAAGAATCTGAGCCGCACCAGTCCCGACCCTCGTCACACATCTGTTATAATGTGACAGTTGGTTGTTTATAAAATCAGTGTGTGATCACCGGGACTACTTGGGTGTAATATTTGCAAGGATGTTGTATTTGAAGAGCCATGCGTTAACTTTGTTAATAGAAAACTAAAATTTTGTTAGAATATATTGAGAAAATGTTGAGTGACATAACTTTTATCTAAAGGTATTGAAAGACTTGGTTCATGCTGCTGGAGTTTTTACCATGGCTACCTTTTTATATTTCCACAAAGCTGAAAGTACATTAAAAAAATTTGCCTGCCTTCTCTCATTAGATCTGTAGAGTTAAGCAGCAGGTCGGGGAGGGGCATCCCTTAAGATCCAAATGGCAATGAGAATATTGTGGTCAGTTCAGCACTTTTGTGCAGTGTGTCCTTTTGTGAAGGTAACTGGTCAATAACAAACAGGAGTTGCGAGCTTTCATAACGTCATGCAGCGGTAGTTTGTAGTCCTTGATGCAGTTCGTTGCTAACCTTTTTTGAAGGACTGCTGGGCTCTGCATCAGTGATGAGAAATTCGGATGAGAGCGACTGCTCCTCTGCAGCTGGGAGGAATGTTTGTGATGTCTTTCTTTTTTTTTTGAGGAACATCCTACCAGGTGCTGACCCAGAACTGGTTGGAGGGACTGTATAGCCCCTCTAACCTGCAGGATTCATGACGAGAAGGTTTATACAGTCTCAACTTGATCCAAGATGTCTGGAAGACAAAACGTGAATGAATATTACAGGACAGTGCACACTTAACAAAACTGATCAGTTTTGGGGGGTTTTAATTCCTTTTTTGGCACTTATGTCGTCAGTTTTCTGCACACTTTGACAATATAAAGTTATCTTTTATTAAGTAGTCATAGTCTGTCTTGAGGAAATGTGATTGCATTAAATAATGTGTGCCTGCAGGGATAGACGAGTCAGTGTTATTGTGGTTCCAACAGGAATCAGAACCAAACGTGAGAGAGTTGTTCTAACAGCAAAATGAGTTAAGAAATGAAAACACAATAGAAGTAAATTATGCTCTATATTTGAGAGGTTTATTTACCAGTTATCTCCAATTCCTTAAAAGATGTAAGAGAAAGAGTCATAGTTTTGGTACATGTGCACAGTATGGATTAGGGATCTAAGAAATTATTGATACACGTCTTTATATTTTATGTCACAATAATTCAAAAGCAATGTATCCATTTTTGTTTTTAGAATCTGAATGGAACTATTAATGACAGTAATTTTGTATTAAAATTAAAAGGATGACCGCTAGTTAGTGGATCAACTACAGGGTTTTTCATGGCTCAAACTGAGGCAGAGGTGGTACCATCCTGACCATTCGCCAACATGCATGAATTCTCTGCTTTCAACTGACTCACTTTTTATAAAGGCAACATATTTTTTTGTTAAGCGTTCTAATAAGAATATGACAATTATCATGTTAAAGCATTCTGTATTATTATTATTATTATTAACTTTAATTAACTATTCATAGCCTATTATTATTATGTTCCACGTTTCATCGCAATAAGCACTGAAGGTATAAACAGGTGTTGAAAATCCAATCTTTATTAAATTTATAACAGTTGAAAGCCAAATTATTACATGTTTTGTTTCTCAGATGGCAGACAATAAAAATCCACATAAAGCACATAGATGGCAGATTTATACGTATCCGCCCTAGAAGAATATATGCAACAATAAAACACGTTCCGTTTGCAACCTTTGCTGTTTTTGCCCGTTCTGTGCAGAGAAACTTTAATTTACAGATCAGAGTCCTGCAATAGAACAGGTTCCTGCAGCTAATCCGCTGTTTCAGGTGGACACATCAAATCTTTCTCTGGGAGTGCTGGATGCTGAGATAGTGAGAATAATCTGCATTCAGCGCAAAGTTGGAGAGATTTTCAGAAAGTGGGAGTTAACCAAAAATATTATGTTAATATTTTTCACCCATCCACAGTAAAAAAAAATATATAACTTCCACTAGACCCATATTTAGATTATATATTTTTTCATCTTTACACGTTACATGCAACATAGCAGAACGTTTTTGGAGCAGAAAGGAGTCTGTAAAAATCCTGAAAGTAGCATCTGCGCAGAAAGAAAGCATGACTGTGCGCGGTAGTAGAGAGGAGTATTTACTGTTGAAATACAAATTTGTTTATCTACTCTTCACATTTAATAAATATATTTTCTCTTTCTGTTTCCCAGTGAATTAGACAGGAGCAAAGCTCTCTATATTATCTCTATAATCTGTTTAGATGCATAAATATGATCGCATTCGTAATCTGCAGTACTTTATTTAGAAAAATTGCCTTTAGTTTCGTAAATGACACGGATCGCTCGCGGGAAAAAGGTCAGACGGCGAAACAATCACTTTACGGCGCTCATAAAAAGTGTCCTGCATTCTGACCCTCGCCAGTCTCTGCCTGCAATTTTCACATCTTCTCGCAACCATGATTACATTTTAACTGCTTTTTACGAAAATTTGTCGGCACTGTTTCACCTGGATTCCTTACTCTCATCACGAGGTTGTTTTTTAAAGTAGTGGCTGATTTTCCCAGGTCATATCTGTATCGCTAAAATCCATTAACGTTACTCTGAGACGGAGGATGTTTTTAAAAATTAACATGACATGCTTGGATGCTAAAAACTAAACTTTTACCTGGTTGAAGAGCCTGGGGAAAATCAGGACAACGATAGTACCAACTAGCTGCTGAGACAGCGCCCCCAAAGTGATGCAATGCTGCAACTGCAGTTAAAATAACATCCATATAGCTGGCGGCAGAGCGATGTCAGGCTGGGGCGGCAAGCAGATTAGCTGGAGGCGGCCGCCACGTAAATTTGAACGCAGGAAAAACCCTGAACTAGATCTAGTAATAAAACTGGATGTTTCCTGTAGGAAACATGGAGTGTTTAGAATGCCGTAACAATTATTCTGCAGTTGAATTCGGTTTTAAAAATCACAATATATAGTCATACTCCTAGTATGCGAATATATTGTATTGTTTCTCCTGTATTTTGATTATTTTGATTGCATTTCCATAAGCACAGACAATATTCCAGTTACACACATCACATACAAAAAAGGAACATCTAAAACATAAACTTGCATCCATACTCATCGGATGGGAGAGGTGTTTCTTAACAGAGAAAATGAGTGCAGAGCCCACCGCACTTCATCGGTAGGGACTTCATC
This sequence comes from Apricaphanius iberus, assembly GCA_028564705.1. Classification (NCBI taxonomy): domain Eukaryota; kingdom Metazoa; phylum Chordata; class Actinopteri; order Cyprinodontiformes; family Aphaniidae; genus Apricaphanius; species Apricaphanius iberus. Next base: position 779,217 of record JAPXFQ010002051.1, read on the forward strand.
ACAATAAAAATAAGTTTGAAAAAATTGGCTGATACATAGATATAATAATTGTCAATGCATTCATATCTCCTAAGACAATTAAGAAGTACAGTTTCAGAACAGCTATAAACGCTCTTAATCTCAAGATCAACACTCGTGTTTGTGCTTATGCTTTTATATAGTTAACTAGAGGAGTGAATCTTCATGAGGAGCCCCAATTTAATCTGAATTTTTCAAGAGATATGACAATGATCAACTCGATTAACCACATTCTAAAGCTGGGAGCAGAAACACGCCTCTTTGTCAGAATTGTCCCAAGATGTAAGATGCTCTTCAAGTGCTGTGGGAGGTTATTTGTTTCTTTTGAACAAATATATAAAATCATATCTGTATCAGGAACTAGCTCCACCTGTACCAGGTATACCCCCTCTAGCTTGATTTTCATTACACATCCCTAGTATGGATAGTTTACAGGCACACAATGGGGGGATAAACTGCATGGAAATACGATGGGCGTGCTAACGTCGTGCACAGCATTGCACAGAATCACTTCCTGGTCATAAATTATTAGCCGGCGGGACTTCATTGAGTAGTCGGCTATATAGCCGGCAGCCGGCGCTTGTGGAAAGCCCTGCATCCGCACACCTGGTCTATAGACGAGAAGCAGAGCATCATTTTGGTAATTCTGTCCTCCCTTCAAGCGTTCAATTAGTGAAAACAAACGGATTCGTAAGAGTGTGTTTTCGTTTATTTATAAGGAAGAATTATTTGCTGTTTATTTGTGTAGCCACCACTGCACTGTGAACGTGTCATGAACTGAAATGAAGAGATTTACAACCACAGAAAGCCCGTTGATGCCATACTATGCCAGCTTGTATTCCCTTTTTTTTTATTTTTAGCTGTGCAAATGAGTTTTTATTGCTACTTTATATGCTGTATAATTATAATAATAATTTAGTGATAATAGTAGTAGTAAAGTAATATTATATCTGAGCAAATGTCTGAGAAAATAATATAGCCTGCTTATTATTCAATTCAAAGATAATTTATTGATCCGGTCATTGAAGTGCTTGCAGCCGCCAGAGCAGCGCTCCCAGTCACATAGTAGTAGTAGTAGTTGTAATAATAATAATAAAAAGTATTAGTAATCTTCTCCTGTTCATGGTTTCTTCTGCCCAGAGGTGTGAGAAAGACGCCACCAAAAAGAAAATCCGATCAGCAGACTCTGGAAGGCTTCTTAAAGAAGAAAAGTGGTCAGTTTTAAGTTCTTCAGAGTAGTATTAAGATTCTGTATTCATCCTAAATACAGAATCCATTTTTTTTTAATGGTGGCATTTTAATGTACAACTCCAAGTGTTATATTGTTGCTTCTGCAATATTTTGAGTTGGGCATGGACTCTGATCCTGAATGGGAAGACAGTGAAGTTGATTAAAGAGCAGAATGGAGATATGAAACATTACAATACATATTCTGTTGTTTACGACAAAGTTAATAAATGCGCATGAATATCGTGCTGTTACTTAGTGCGCGCCACTACTTTCATATTATTGCTGGCTAGTCTGTGTCTATGTGGAAAGCCCTGCGGATGTTGCCTGAATCAGCTGGCGTTTGGTTAGCAATTTGTGGTGTGAACTGCAACACATTTTTAGCTCCACAGTATGAGCCAAACACAGATTCTTGTGATTAGCTATTAGGAAATTTAAGAGGTGCTTTTGGATGATTTTTATATTGCAAAAACACAATCTTTCACTTTTTTTAGTCTTATTTTGGGTAGGTTTTTTTCCATATTGTTCTACTCGGGGTTTGAAATAAAGCCAGAACCTGGCCTCATAAGCTGAAGTATTTGTGTTTAAAGTGACATGACTGGGCCTGCAGAGCAGCAGACATGAACAGAGCTGGTGTTGTGCAGTGATGCAAAAAAAAAAAAAAAACCAGGAGACAGTTTAACTTCTAATCAGCAACATTGAGGATAAAGCATTTAAACATCTAAGACACGGAAAAAAGTTTAATAAACCCTTAAGTATGAATATATTATGTATTGTCAGTAAATCAACATCAGACATTTGATTCATTTACATTTACTGCATAATGTGTGATTTCTTAGTACATTTACAACCAATACCATAGAGAACAGTTAACATTTTCATTGCTTTTCAAGTGAAGAAAATGGATGTGCAATAATAAATGCCCATTATAAAAGAAGCCATCAGATGTTTGCATGGTTTTAAATTGCATTGTTGACTGCTCTAATCAGGGTGTGGCACATTTGGAAAAGGAAGTCACCAAATCGGAAGGTGCAGATATGTACTGTGTCCTGCTGTTTATTTGCAGCGTTTGAGTCGTTCTGGTCAAATTGAAGCGACACCTCTTTGTGTACATCCAGTTTGCTTTGCTGATTGTTAAACTTTGCCTTTATGTTGCATTAGAGGCACTACCCTGCAGCACAGGGTAGTGCCTCTAATTTTAGTTTATTATTTGGTCCAAAAAGTTGTTTAAAAATGGAATATATGTGGGTTTCTAAGCTACATCTGCAAGCAGACCACAACCACCCGGGTTGCATTCTTGTAGCAAAGCTCTCTCCAGGCCTCTGCATGCCTGGGGGGGGAGGCCTTGTTGCACAATGACCGCCCTGTGTCTGTGTGTGTATTTTTTTTTTTTTTTTTTTTTTGTTGCATGTAGTTATATGTGTATTTTTGGCTGCAGGGGAGTCACACCTACCTGATTTGCTATTTCATGTGGGTATTTCACCATGTTAAAGCCGGCTCACATGCAGGAGTGAACTTGTACTGATTTATTTTTTTCTGCTGTTCTTCCCGTCTGTCCTTTATGTCGTTTCTAACATGCGTCCTGTTTACTGCTGTACAGCAAGAATAAACCAGTCTTGCTAAACATTTGAGCTAAAAAAGTTTTCTTGTTCTTTGCCAGGCCAAGTCAAGGTGTTCAGAGCTTTGTTCACCTTCGATCCCAGAACTGTAAGAGCTTTTAAGTTTGATTATATCTTGTGTTTAATAGATTTTTTTTAAAATGCCTTTTTATTAAAATGCACTTGTTTTGTTATCCTGTTTGTTTAGAGATCTACACAGATATATTGAATTAAATATTTTTGTTTCAGAAGGATGCCGTAAACTATAGTTAATTATTACTGATTCAGAAATCAGATTTTAATGCCATAGTTTGTTAATGTAAAGGCGGGTAAATACACATTTGTTTTTGCCTTCAGTCTGATGCTAAATTGGGTTTTAAATGTTAGTATGCCACCCTAAAATGATGCTAATCTGTGACAATGAGCACATAAGGAATAAAAAAAGTTTTCCAGTCTTTGTCTAGTCTCAGTGTTTGATGCTAGACTGAAATGGGATTTCAAACTGTTCTTGTTCCAGCTCAACTGGATTAAAAGCTTAAATTGCTCTCTTAACATGTCATCAAACTCTACAATGTGTGTTGACCCAGGGTGACATTTAAAACATGTAGAGACACCAGCCATTAAAGTCTGACTTTGGAGAAAACTGATCTAAAACTTGCAGGAAATGTACATTTTTACTATCTAATTTCCAAAAGGTCCCCAACGTTTCCAAGGGCTGATTTCTGATCCAAAGCCAATTTCTTGGATCATCTCAGCTTTTAATGCATTTAAACTTAATGTGATATAATCTCCCAGTCAATTAAATAAACAGTCTGACCTTTAGCTACATAAATTTGTTTCTGATGAATACAATAAAAAACATATCTGTTGATAGTTTTCAGCAACAGTTGATAGAAAAATTGAATGAATGTAATTGGGCATTAACTATTTTAAAAAAATATTGGCTGTAATCTGAATAAGCATAAATCTCTTTAAAAGATAACTTCTATGAGTTGATCTTAAATGAGGTAAGAGCAAGTGAGCCAAAGTGTGTCTAATTGTCCCAGAGGTAACGATGTGTTTTGTCTCTTGTTTTTTTCAGCCAGATGAGTTGTACTTTGAAGAAGGAGACATTTTGTACATCTCAGACACGGTTTGTCAAAGCTGAGATTTCTCTGCTGCATTCTCATAATAGTTGACTCTGCAGTTACTCTTCCTCTTTCTTGTTATTCCTGCCATCTTTTTCATTTTTTTTTTGGTCTCCCCTTGCATTGTCATCCATCCATTCTCAGATAACAACCTCCATCTCAATTCCACTACCCATTTTCTTTTCGTCTAATTGCAATGATTTATTCAATGCTGTTTAAATTAGCTCTTTTTATCCTGCCACTGAGAATTTGCATTACTGTTCATTTCAGAGCGACTCTAATTGGTGGAAGGGGACATGCAGAGGGAGGACAGGACTAATTCCTAGTAACTATGGTAAGTAAAGAAAAGCTAATCTAAAAATACTCTGATAATTTCACATTTGTTGAAAAGAGAGTGGTCTTACATGAACTGATGCTCCTCTTTATTAGTGGCCGAGCAGGCAGAATCTATTGATAATCCAATGCATGAAGCGGCTAAACGAGGTATGACCCCCTCAGTATTTAAATCTTTTTAATATTTTCAAGCAGCCCTAATCTTTTAAAAATCGTAGCCATTTGGTGATTAGCAAACTTTGAGTGAGTTTCGCTCATTTTTGTGCAATTGCAGGAAATATGAGTTGGCTGAGGGAATGTCTGGACAACAAGGTTGGAATTAACGGGCTGGACAAAGCAGGAAACACTGCCCTCTACTGGGGATGCCACGGAGGACATAGAGGTAAGGGTAAACTCAAAGTTAATATCATGTTGTTTATATTTGAATGTGACGAACGGAATTGTTTTACTTGGGAAGTGTGGCAACAAAAAAAGGACGTTTGTCTAGGCTCTTCTTTGTTTCCTGCATGAATAAAATCCTAAATATGTTCATCTTCTCTATTTTTCATCCAGATGTGGTGGAGTTGTTGCTAAGCCAGCCCAATGTGGAGCTCAACCAGCAGGTGAAATGATTTTCAAAAGCTCATTTTCCTCTCAAGTTTCACCGAAAGCCACTTTGAATGTTTGAAAAAGGGGAACCTTTTCAAACGGTTAAACTGTAATCTGAGTATTAAATCTGGACCTTCCACTAGAAAAACACCAATAAATGTTAGATTAGGTTTTCTCACCTATTATTAAATGCATAAAAAGTAAGTTGTCACACCATTTTCTACTTGTAAGCCTTTTATTTTGAAAAGTCAAACATTAGAAAGGGATATTCAAATCCTAAGTGACATTTAGTCTGTTGCCATCTTCTGCAAAGTTAGATAAGTAAGAAAGCATGTTGTAACCAGCCCAGCCATTCTTCTGATCTGGCATCAGTCCGTTTGCTTTATCTTTGTATAAACTAATTGAATGGGAACAGTTTGCATTTCATGTGCAATAGTTCTAAAAATTACTCAATAATGATCTTAAGTATTCCTGGTCACTAGGGATGCAACAATGCCACTTTTTTCAAACGGATACTTGGATACCGAGTGCTGATGCTTCTAGCACACAAAGAAATGCAATGAATTGGAAGGCAGGCTTTATTTTGTTTTGTTTGTTATAACAAATGATGGTTAATTAGGTAAAAAATAAAATATCTTTAAGAATGACCAAAAACTAAACTTTTATGTGAAATTATTGCAGTTTTCACATTTTAAGTATCAGTTCATTGCATCGGTTAACTTTAACAGATACGAGTACAAATACTGTATCGGGGCCGGTATCGGTGCATCCCTACTGGTGACCCTAACAATATCGATTGCAAATGAAAATGAGTAACACGAAGGAATTATAGGAGACAATTTAGAATTGGGACTAGTTGTTCGCTTACCTCATCCGTCGTGTGGATTTGTGTTCTGCAGTGGGCCGTTAATCTGCAAAAATGTTCCTGGTGAATTCTGTAAAAATAAAAATTGCAGCTTGAGTATTGCTGCCATTGCTTGGCCCGGTGAGCTTTCCTCCAAAAAGCTGCTTTGAATGGAAAATGTTAGATCCATGCACACTGTAAGTGCCAGCTGTGGGTTCAAGTTGGTCAGTAGATCCAACACCAGGCCCAGTTCAGTGCACAGATCAAATAGGACCGCTTTAGGGAATCTACATTACTCCTTCCCATCCAAATGCTGCTGGTGGCTGATCTTTAATGAGTGAATCCATTTTGCTGCATTATGCAGGTGGATGGATAGATAGATACTTATACCCAAAATGGGGGAAATTCAATTTGTCAAGTGCTCTTATATTTACAAATACATCTTAGATTGGGGGAAAAACACGTGTCACAGTAATATAGTGTGTTATAAGTGTAATAATTATTAAATAAGTGTCACTGTAATATAATATGGATGTGTATGTATAAACATACATACATGCAGTACTGTACAAAAGTTTTAAGCAGGTGTCAAAAATGTAAGCAAAAAAACATTCAGATTCTCACTTTAATTTTCAGTGCAGAGCCTGGGGTGGGGTTCACTGTTTGTATGTGAGGGTCTGCAAATTTGGCTTAAACTTAATATTTTGCCATTTCACTGGCTGCACTGCCAATGTCCTGTATTTGAAGCAAGGTCTAGTTGCGCACATTTTCCGCCATGTTCTCTTCTATAAATTACAAACTTGGTACGAAAGAGACTTATGCAATTTTCAGACCCTGTTTTGTGTGTAAGCAAGCTTTGTAAATGAGACCCCAGATCTGTAACAAGTCTTCACATACTAACTTCATTTATCCAGCACTTAACTTAGGTGTTCCTCTATAGCTGGAAACCAACCTCTGCTACTATGAAAAGTCCAACAAACATTACTTTTGTATCTGAAAGGGAAAGTTTGGTCGTTTTGAGTTTTTTTTTCCTAACCTGGACCTTATTTTTAGTAAATATTGAATTCACTTGGAGTTCTTCGGGAGGTGTTTATATCAAGTCGTGATCATCGTATGTAGTGGTTGCTCGTTTATTGTGGGGGTTAGGTTCTAAAAATAACCCACAACAGGCGAAATCTGCAAAGTAGTCATCTTTATTTTTTACAATTATGCTTTAAGGCTGTAAAACCCCTTGTCACGCGGACATACAAATAACATTTACTCATAGTTCTCTCCAGTTTAAATCTTTCAAAGTTCAAACCTTCGTAGATTTTAAAATCTAAAAGTACTAATATGCCACGGGTTCTTCGTCTGTGTGCCGCTCGGGTGCGTCTTTTTAAACTGAAGACCTCGGTGCAGGTATGTTTTGTTTTTTTCCGGGTGAGGAACATAGTTATAGACTGTTGTTTGTGCTGTTTTGTTTTTTTCTTCTGGACGAGAATATTCTTATAACCAAACATGAAAAAATTTGCAAGCGCATGAGACACAGAGGAGGATATTAAGAATTGCCTTCAATCAATCAAGACAGAACAGAAAGCGCATTAGTATGCTGTAAAGAAAGCATGTACAATTGTACTATACCAAAATCTGTGAAACTAGGCCGTGAAAGTGAACCGTGTCATAGCGAGGAATCTCTGTATCCATGTAATAGCAGTCAATCGGGGCAGGAGGTTTTCCGCCTGTTAATAGGCATTATCTGTCCCAAAACTCCTTCATTTAGCCATGTTTTGTCAATCATTTGCGCCACGCCTCTGAGTTCAGAATGTCTGAAGTTTTGGGGCAGATAATGCCTTATTACAAGCGGCAAACTCCTGTCCCTATTGACTCCCATTATATGGATTATGACTGGATATAAACTTCTCGTCAAGGGCTCAAAGTAGCTGCAAAGTTGTCTGGGCGAGTAAATGAATGTAATGAATGCAAAAAATAAGGTCAAGGTTGAAAACGACTGAACTTTTCCCTTTAAGACGGCCTTCTTTTTGATTCTGTAAGACGGACCTCAAGAGAAAACTAGAAAACCTGGCCTGGAAATCCTTGATTGGGTCGACTCGAGTAACCAGCTAATCCTAAATCAAAATGACATCCAAATGAAATGCTATATTTAGTATTCTTGATACATACTGCGAATCAAAAGCAGAAATCAGAACTTAATACCACTCTTTGACATTACAGTTATTTAAAGCCAGAAGCACAGAAGACTGGAGCTTTAGGTTCAGTTCCTCAAAGTCTGAGGCAATGTTCTTGACTGGAGCACGGTGCGCTCTCCCCTCTGGATTTACGATTAGCCTCTGCCTCAAGGGCAGGAGGTCAAGTTATCTTGTTTACGACAGATGGAAGATGGAACAGCAGGCTCTGCCTTAGAGATGAGGTGAGGAGCTCAGTCACAGGGGAAGCTATAAGTAGAGCTGCCGCTTCTTCACATTGGAAGGTGTCTGAGGTGGTTCGGTCACTTAGAAATTGCTGGAGGGACTATCTGTCCCATCTGGCTCATAACAGAGCAATGGTGCAGTCTTGTCTGTGCAATCAACACGTTGACTGTCACTCATGTTTTAATTTCACTTTTGATCTCTGCATTAATAGATTTTCCTCTGCAGTTATTCTGATGCTGTGTTCTAAAAGAGAAGTTGGCAATGAAAATGGACAGTTTATGGACAAATTTGAATTTAATTCTCCCTCCATCCAGCATCAGACAAGCTACAAACACGTTAAAGATGACTCAATCTTAATTCTGGAGACACCAGGTGAAAACCATCACACAACAGCTGGAGGAGCAACACACAGAAGCAGCAGAAATCTGCAACTCTATAGCGCTCAGCAATCAGCGACACGCCACACCTGCTCGCCCTGATTGGAAGATGAAAATACCATCTCTCCAGAAATGCAATGAAGTTATAATTTGATGCGGCAAGCAGGATTTTAGTTAAATCCATGACTCGACAACAAAGGGCAACAGAATGTTCCCTCTGATTTTCATGGATTTTGAGAAACGCAAGCCTTTCTGATGGTTGAATAATAAAAGTATTTAGTTTTATCTGAATATTCCATTTGAATTCCTTACCAAATTGAGATTATATCGTATTCTTGTCGCTGTTTGGATTGAAAAAGACAAGTTTTGTTAAAGTGATTTTTTTTTTAAAGCGTGTTGGTTGGATAGAAAACATTTAACTTGATGTATAATTGAATCAAAATGACCTGCATAGTGTAATTGATCTGTGTTTTGAATTGATTTTATACATAAACTTAATTTATATTGAGTTGAAAAAAGAGAATATACGGACCTGTAGACTGTAGCCCTGAATAAAAAGCTTATTCCTACAATGAGTCTATTCTACATTGGGAAGTCCTGATCTACATCTGTTTCTCCAGCGGTGATTGAGTCACAGATGGAGTACATCCTGGACCGGTCACCAGACCATGCAGGCACACGTAAATAAATGGAATACAATTTGGATAGGCCATTTACCCTAAGAGATATGTTTCCAGAGTTTGAGAGGAAGCTGGGGAGAACATGCAAACTCCAGGGGGAAAGACTATATGCTGGGATTTAAACCTAGAACCTTTTTGTTACAACACACCAGCGCTACAAACCAGCCTGAACTTGTGCACTTAGTTGAAAATATCAAATGATATTTAAAAAAATTGTTGAGAATGTAAATTTAATTCCAGCTGAGGATAAATGTTACACTTTGTTGGAAAGAAAATGTTTTTAAAATGGATTTATCAAAGACTTTGTTTTAGTCGACCTAAACAGTGCACAGTTGACTGGAATGAGGACGCATGATTGAGTTACAGCTTGCTGTGATTATAAACGCACTTCTGGATTTTAATGGGTTTTTTTTAATGAAGTTACTGCCTTGGTCTGGGTGGAGGAATGGGTGTTAAATAGTGTCAGTAACCATTTGCTAATTCTCCTTTTGTTTGTGTTTTAGAACAAACTGGGAGACACTGCGCTGCACGCTGCGGCCTGGAAGGGTTATTCTGATATTGTGGAAATGCTGCTTAACAAAGGTGAGTTAACATAAACCAAAAAACATAAGGTCGGCAGCTTTATTCGGATCTGAGGAAACTGAACTAGAAGAGTTTGAGAAATTGCCATAAAAAATTAGCAGATTCATCTAGTGTCATTTTCCTGCCAGGTTTCTTGTGCCTATATCTCTGTAGCTTTCTTCAGTTTCGCTGTTTTTTGTTTCAGATGCGAGGATGGACATAAGGAACAACGAGAGTAAACTGGCACTGGAGATGGCCACCAATGCCCAGTGTGCTTCACTTCTTAAAAGAAAGCAGGGAAGCAGTAAGTTTGCCTCTCAGCACGTTACCAGACGGGGAACACGGCTCCTAAAGCCTGTAACAACAGAAATCACAACATTCCTGCTACATATTGTTATTATGTAGGGGGGGGTTGCCTGTTTGGACGATTATTCCCTCATGTTTTGGATTCTTTGAAGCCTGGAAGGATATTTGCTGTGTTTTGGTTTTTTTGGGGGCAGCCATTATTCATAAATGTTTCTTTACAGCTAGTAGCAGCTGATTACCATCTCAAAAGCTTAGATGGTACATGAACTATGACCCCCAACTACCATAGTTTAAAAGGAGGCTTCATGGATGCAGAGCAGGACCAAAGAGCAGAGAGAGGAGGAGAAAGTTCAAACCTTCTCCTCCATCAACCTTAAAGGGCAAGAATGAAATATCTGAGTCGGTCTGGGTTTGTAACCAAACACCCAAACAGAGATTTAAATAGGAGGGGAAAAGCACATTAGGTGGGTTAGTAGTGCTATAAACAACTGTTTGTTTCACCCAGTAAATGTTGTTGTGAAAGATTGTCTCCATCTTCTGGATGTTGAGCTGTTGGCATAACAGTCATGAGTAGGGTTGGGCATCGTTTGCATTTTAACGATTCCAATTCCGATTCTCACTATCGATTCCTGTTCTAAACGGTTCTCAATTCCGACCCTTTACACAGGCCATTTTTGTTTGTTCTGTCAAAAAAAATTAAACTTGAACTGTTACTGTAACTTAAGTCTGGGGTAGATAAAGTAGCTACCAGCTAAGTTACAGAAGCTTAATCTTGATCTTATTTACTTAACGTTACCTAAATGTGGGCGACTCTACATCACTAAGGGGTTGCAGCCTTTTTACCACATACGCAGTTACTTTTCTGCGGTACGCAGCAATTTGCTCCGCTGACGGCTTTCCCCTTGCTGCCGTGGTGAATGGGGTTCGTCTATTTGCTGGCTGGGGTCTCTGGCTGGTTAGCGTATCAGCAGCTGCAGCCTGCGCTATGCTAGCGTCACAAGTATATTCAAACTTAAGCTAGTCTGTAAAGAATAAAACTATCATAATTTTCATACCTGATTCCGTTTCCAACGAGGAGTTGCTGGCTGACGGTTAAAAGTCCGAAGTGGAGGAAGCGAGGGGAGCAGGAGAGCGACGTTTACGTTACCACACTGTAAACCACGCAGCTGCCGAAGGTGTTTTGTCATGTTTGTTGTACATCCTCCGTTGGCCCTAAGTTTATCACAGGTGTTGCACTTTTACCATCCTTTTGTAAATTAAAATGAAGCCAGACTTTCGAGCAGCGTCTACGCTCCATGTTGTTTAGAGTATTATACAGTTTATGGTTCAGAGAAGTGACATTTTGCGGGGCTCACTGGGCGGAGTAAAACCTAATGCAAACCCCAGAAACAAACTAGAGCGTGGCCCTTACTACTTTGTTTGCTCACACTGCGGGCATTTAGGAACCGAAAAAAACATCAAAATTCAAACATCTTCTTAACGGTTCCGGAACTGGACGTTAGGTTCTTGGTGCCCAACCCTAGTCATGATACTGTCGTACAGCAGAGGCATCCGCAGAATTATTGCAGGACTGACTGCTACTGGAGACTCTTTCTGCCTGCAGCATCAAAATCTACAGTGACTTTTTGAAGATGCCTTGAAATAAGTTACAATATTTAATTTCCCTTTGGGATAAATAAAGTGAATGTAACGATAAAGTATGCTGAATTAGCTGTAATGGCTAATGAATACCAAAATGAATAGGAATAACCACTTGGAATGTATCAATGTGTTTACAATAGATCTATGTAATGTATAGGTTTCACTTTTATCTTTAACTGGCTAAGTAAAAATAAGGGAAACTTTCTATATTATGATGCACCTGTAAAAGCTTTAAAACTCAGCCGTTCGTTTCTCTTGTTCCAGACTTCACCCGCACACACAGCAACGCTGAGGAGTATTTGGACGACGAGGACTCGGACTGAGCCGGCTCCAGCTCAGTTAGATCATCTTTACAGTCTTCCATCGGTTCTCTGGATGTCGTGGAACTTTGAGAGTTTTTGTTTCGTTTTTCTGCAAGTCTAAAATGGGTTGTCTGTAATTGTAACTCCATTTTAGTTCAAATATTCTGTTCAAACACTTCCCTCCACGTTTTGGCAGTGTAGGTGTCAACGCACTGCACTGATCTCATTCACTGTTTCTGCTTTGCTGAGTGCATTTCTTCACACAGGGAGTGTATCTTGGAGCTACCACAGTGGACTGGGGGGCAGAATGTATGTGACCAAAGCTCTTCAGAGAAATGTTTTAAAACATACAATCTATGTATTTATAATGAAAATTATTGTGCCAGTGCAGATTTCAGAGATTTATATATGACCTTTATTTTGTTTCCGAGCCCTACTTTCATTCCTGAACTCTACACCAGACTAAAGCAAATTAAACTGTTGCAGCTTCTTGCTTAATTACAACCTAAACATCTGATAAGGTGAAGAACTGTACCTTGAATATTTTAATAGGCATTGATGGGCTTTATTTGGTTTAGTCATAAACATTCCTGCATGGCAATAATCAAATGTAGCCTGTTACTACCGTTTCTGTAATATTTCCATCAGTGGTAGAGGCTTGCTGTCAGTTTGCTGTAACTAAAGGACGTACAGGAAACAGAGTTCAGTTCCTCTCTGTTCTACTTCAAAGCTTTTGTTTGATTTCCATCCTGGGAGAAAATGTCCAGTTTTTTGCTACTTTTTTGAGTTTAACAAAGTGCCTTAAATATATGCAACAGAATATTTGTCTGTGGTTGTGTTTTTTTTGTTTTGTTTTTTTCTAAGGTCGATCATGTTTTACATGGCTATCTTCAAACTGCAATAAAGATTTTAATGTCCAGTATTGCATATTACTTAAAGCACGAGTTAGAGGCTAATGTAACACATGCAATGCTATGTACAATGTGGGGACTTAAAGGATGGGAAAACGACCAAATTTAGTTCAAACCTTCAAGAAGTCATTTATTAAATAGTGAGCATGTTGGCATTCCCTGAAGGCAGAAAGGGCGACATGTATAAAGAGATGCATGAAGTTTATGAATAGATTCATGCTACATAATAGCCACATAAGAGGGGTAAAAAAGCAGAAAAATTTTCTGGAACTTCATGTGATTTCTCCAGCTTCTTTTGACATTTAACCATGGTTCTGTATAAGCGGAAATTAATACTTCCTCTATAGAGAACAAAGTCCATCCTTTTAAACTCACATGGCCAGCATCAATGCATCATGAGGAAATTAAACTAAACCGGTTGCTCTTATTTAATTTTTCCTCTTTAATTGGCTGGTGCGGGGTACTACAGTTTAGATTAAATCAACTAAAGGAGAAGACAGTTTAACTATTGTCTGCATCAGATATTGTCCAGTAGGAGAAAGCCAAGTATTGGCAACACTGACCGCTGGTACACGGTTTCTTAGGAGGACTGCGTGCTTCCATTGATGGTTTTCAAAGTAAATGACAGTACACATGCCTTTTACTACAAAAATATATATGTATACACTGCCCTGCATCAACAGATGTTTTTAAGTAGCAGATATGACATTTAAGGGGATAAGCTGTAACTGATCTGCCCAAAAAAAAAAAGTCTTTTTTTTTTCTAATTTGTGGTGCACACCATGCCTCTTTTCTTATCTGGGCTTGGGACCAGCATTAGCGTAAAGAGCATTTTGGATGTTTTTTGAGGAAGGGTGAAATTCAACCTTTTGTGAAACAGAAAATGAGAAGTTCAGTCAAATGGAGCAGTTTATGTCCAAGAGTTGTTTTTTTGTCTGCACTTCTGTACAGACACTTCTGTACATGCTCCTTGTATACATATTTCTTGCATTATACACAGGTCATGCTAGTCTTAGAATTGTTCCTCGTGGGACAAACCTGGCACCTGTCACGTCTCCTCCCCATGGTTTGTGCCATGGAAATTGGGCTGTTTGTATGTCCCTCACAATAGCTGCAGCAGCTGTTGATGCTCTCTGAAGGAAACCACAGCAGAAAATTTTTACATTTCTTGGGGCAACAGGAGACTAGAGTTCCTTTCTTAGTAAAGGAAAACACTGAAGCCCCGTGAGAAGTATAAATCTCATCTCTACCACTTCTGTATCTACTTCAAAGGACCAACTCTTCACCTTCTAGTGTAGAGTTTAGGTCTCACACAGAGCGACATGCTGTATAGTTTAAACAACTTGGGCTGAAATTTACCCGGAACACTGATTTACACAAAATGTGTACAGCTCATTGAAACAATATCATACAAAAATGTGTTTAATCAGCTGTCCCCATCACATTTGTTAGTCGTGAAATATAAAGCCAAAATAAGAGTGAAGTATTTAAGAGATATGATGGCCTTTCTTACTGTTGCTAGCATATAGCTAATATAAAGTTGATAAAGCTTTAGTATCTTGTATAAGAACAAGATTTTGTTTGATGCTAATATCTAATATATGCAGAGACTTCTAAAAAAATTATCAAAAGCTGTTCATTTATTAAATCATGAAAAAACTGCCGTGTAAATGCTAAATCTGGTCATTTTAGCTAACTAGCAAAAGCAGCTAATGTAGTTAATGTAGTTCAAGATGAAGGCACCTGTTAAAAATTCCTTCTCTTTACAATTGAGACTATGCTTAGTAGATTGTTATAGTTAAATTCAGTTCAGTGACTTTATAATCTAAAAGGGAAATTAAATAATCATGTGAGGGACTCCCATTTTTGAGATCCTAAAACTCTACGGGAGACGATTAGGGCCACTGATAAAACAAGAATTTAGACTTTAAACTCTAACCTAAACTAACTTTAATTGGCCTTGTAAAATATCCTTTAAATTCGAAATGTTCCCTGAGAAAATGAGATCTCCTCCTGCACAACTCGCATCTGTCATTGAAGATGGTCCCAGATGCCCATTTGGATTAGAATAGAAAAAATAAAATGTTGTAAAGGCCCTCATTCCACTTCTGTAAATCTGACCCAATCTTCTGCTAGTTTATTATAGAATATTATCAAACTGTAGCATGTTGAGCACACTCATGATCTTAGGTTACCAAAATAAGATGAATGAATACAGTTATTTGATTATGATCGTATCACAGGATATGTTAAAAAGGCAGGATTAACCTGCAGATAGACCTACATTAGCAAATCTATTGGGATAAACCAGCTCTTTCATTTTGTTGGTACCATTGAAAATCTGAAAGAAACAACTAAAAATCATGTTTTTACTTTCTTCACGAGTCAAATTCAACAAGGCATTGAAATAGATTTTAATAAAATTAGCAAAATAGTTTGATGGCATTTTTTTAACAAACCATTGTCTTCGGGCTTTCAAGGGACTCTCTAAAAGGACAAAGTAATCTCCAAACTATCTTAGTAAACTTTAAGCAAAAGTTCAACTGAAAATACCCAGAAAACAAAATTGAAGGTAACTTCTTTCAAATTAAAAACAAATCTAAAAAGCCTAGTGTGGTCAGAACACATACTAGAAAAAACAAGGTGAGTCATGTTAACAGGTTATTAGGCATAAAATGAAAAAAACAGAATCTAGATTGCTAAGCATCTTTTGACTAAAAATTTTGTTTTGTTTTTATGGAAGCAAAACCTGTTTAGTTTTCAGCAAAAATAATCAGATACGACTGCAGCACAAAAGTAAAAGGTGTCATAAGGATTTAATTCAGCCAGCCAGAACAGGTTTATTACAACTTATAAGTGAAAATAACCAACAAAAAGGAGAGGTTACATGTGGTCAGAAGTTGAAATGAAGCGCAGAGTGAGACAACGCGATACTGACAGATCTCATAGTGAACGATTGCCTTATTGCACATGGTCTGAAATGTAAGCTTCTGAAGCCAAATTCTAGGCTTCCCTACTGTTTTCCAAGAAATTTTCTTCAAGTGACTGCCGCTTCTGCTTGGACAGAAAGTCAAAACGGCAATCAGCAGATATGATCTCCAGCGGATGCAGATTGGCATTTAAGCAGATCGAATGGTTCAGTTTCACAGATTAAGACAAAACAAAATGGATCGAAGACATTTCAAGCTCAAGTATGAAATCTAGAAATACAAAACCTGTATCCAGGTTTGTTAAAAAATAAATGGGTTCTTGTCATCATGAAAAGATGAGACCATGTAGGTTAGGCCATTTACGATGATATGTTAAAATAAACATACATCCTGCCTTTAATGCGAGAATCGTCCTGCACAATACAACTGAAAAAAGACAGAAACATCGGGATGGCCCCTAAAACTTACAATAGCTGGGATGCATAAGTGTGCATTTCCTCAAACTATTAGATTCAGATTTAGCATTCTTTTTTTCCAATCATTTTAGCTAAAAATAACCAGAAATAGTCGAGCTGTCCTAGTAGGGCTTCATTTCACAACAATCTCCTGTAGTATCTATTTAGTCTGTATTATGGTTGCATACAATTCTTTTTGTTAACAGAAAACATACTTGTGTCCCTAAAACCTCACAAAAACTTGGTTTTCAAGAGAGCCGAGGCACAAAACCACCAGCATACCGACATGGTGAAGCATGGTGGTGCTGATATCATGATCTGGGTTTAATTTTGTTCAGCTGGGACTGAGAAGTTATCTTACTTGAGCAGAATCAAATTAACGTTTTCGAAAGGCGTTGAAAGAGACCAGAATGCGTGGACCGGATTGAAGGAAGACGGCTGTGCCTTCCTTAGCGATCAGCCAAATATTGCAAAATTAAGGCATGGCATTCGGACAGACTCCCACCCGAGAACACAAGACTGAAATCTAATCAAAACGCGCCTCAACAAAAAAAATTAAAGGGTGTGCACACTTGAGCTGTAATGTTATTGTACCTTTTTCAATCTAGTACTCATTCCCCTAATAGAGAGGTTTGTTTTAAGCACTTTAAAGAACGTCCTGGTCTATTTTTTTTACATTACAGAAACTGCCATTTTAACAGGGTGTGTTTAACTTTGGGATCCGGTGCAGGTGAAATAATTTCTCTTCAGAAGCTTTGAGTATTCAGTAGTGTTTTCTAAAGAAAAACACAAAAAAAGGCGGTTTGAATAATAAAGACACAGGCTCTAAATTGTCAGTTACAGAAATCATATTCCTTATTCCGTGAAGACTGAGCACAACTTATTCGGGATTCTAACTTTTTTTACGTTTTCCAAGTGCTAATGTGAAACTAGCATTTCGGTTAGCAAAATGACTGATTTACAAACAAAGGCAAATCTTTGGTGTCTCATGGGGTTTAGATTAAATCGTTCCTTCAGAAGCAGAGAAAAGGAAAAAAAACTTTTCTCACCCCACCAATTACAATTTAAGGTTTTTGTTTTTAAACGCTCTAATTTTACGTTGTTTAAATCCATCTTTGGATGCAGAGGATGCACTTTTCTGCTCTGACACCTTATTTTACCCCAGTTCCCCATTCCTTCTTGTCTTTTCATAAGAAATATGTCAAGGATGTTTGATACAAAAAAAATACAACAAAGGAAACAATTACTGTTTCTGCAGGCAGAGTGGAAGAACAGAGGTCACATCATAGACAGCTTCTCTAAACGTTAGAGCCACTATCAAGCTACAAGAAATATATAAAATCTTGGAATTTTCAGTTTAAATAAATAAAACTCTTACAATGAGTATAATTAAAGAAAAAGAAAAACAAAAGGAAATAATAGGGATAAAACAAGACATCTTCAATGAGCAGCTAATAAAAATTCCCTCCCAAAAAATAATTTCTTTCACAGATTTTTTTTGTTGTAAAAATGAAAATAGATTTCTTTTTCCACAATCTTTGCAATTGTCCATAAAAAAAAGAGATAGTACCAACAAATCCTTTGAAATATATGTACAGCTGTACAGTTGTTCTTCCATTATAGGTCAACAACAGGCTTTAGAAGTGAAATTATGGAGGCAAAAAAACTGCACATCATTTTGACATAAAACAGCCTTTTACAGATATGGATTAAAAAGAGTCTGGATAAACAATAATTATATATATATATAAAAAAAGAATGGAAAGTCAACATTGGCTAATGAGAATCTTGAAGATTCGTCTTTTCCTCGATGGCCTGTTTCACTATTTCAGCCAACTTCAAGCGGTCAACTTTATCAGAAAAAGACCGACCTGCAATGAAAACATTGGCGTTAAAGCTTGAAAACACCAATTACAACATAGATTAAATAGAGAAATCTTTAATGGTTTTAATTGTGTAAGTTGAAGCACCACAGAGAGTTTTACCACTTTAAAGAACCAGACAGCTCTGATCCTATTACTTTATTATCTATTCTACCTATACAGGGTGTCTATCAGTATGACACAAGACTATCAGGTTGTGTTGAGGTTGTAGAAATATGAGCAAAATAGAAAATATGATGATGCTGGATCTATGTTATGACCAAACACTTCTAAACCATCTAGAAGTCCTACTCCTGTTATTTGCATACCAAAAAACAAAAACAAAGTTCTTTTTTTGACTTTGTGGAGAGCGTTTCTACAGCAGTCAAATAATACATCTGAAACCTGCAGAACTGACCTAAGGAAGGAAGGAAATATGGAGATAGGGAAAGAAGGAAGGAAGGAAGCAAGGAAAGCCATAAGGAAGGAAGGAAGGAAATATGGAGATAGGGAAGGAAGGAAGGAAGCAAGGAAAGCCATAAGGAAGGAAGGAAGGAAATATGGAGATAAGGAAGGAAGGAAGGAAGGAAGGAAAGTCATAAGGAAGGAAGGAAGGAAGGAAGGAAGGACATAAGGAAGGAAAGAAGGAAGAAAGAAAGCAAGGAAAGAAATATGGAGAGAAGGAAGGAAGCAAGGAAAGAAGGAAGGAAGGAAGGAAATATGGAGAGAAGGAAGGAAGGAAGGAAATATGGAGAGAAGGAAGGAAGGAAGGAAATATGGGGATAAGAAAGGAAGTAAGAAAGGCAGAAAGCAAGGAAAGACATAAGGAAGGAAGGAAGGAAGGAAGGAAATATGGAGATAAGAAAGGAAGGAAAAAAGTAAGGAAAGACATAAGGAAGGAAGGAAGGAAGGAAGGAAGGAAGGACAGAGTTGGATAGATGTAGACTTTAGCCCCTGCTGCAGTGCTGAGACATTTTCAAATGTGCCTACCAATGCATATCAAGGTATATTTGGTGTTTGATATATTAAAATGGTAGCTATAGGCATTTGTAGAGGTAGTTTTAACTAGCTATTGGCGGGTCGCTGTCGTATACAGGGGCTTCCCTGTAGCAAAAAAACCCAAAAAAAATGCTTTCCTCTTATACCATTATTGACGCTATCATCTTTGAGCTAATTAGTTTTCCATCAATAGTTGTATGTATTTAGGAGGACATATGAGACCAATGGAAATAAAGTTTACAGACCGTCCCAGCTGAGACCCTGCAGGCCATCCCTCAGCAGTTTACAGTCTCTGTTGAACCTCCAGGCTTCATGCATCACCTCATTTAACTTCTCATCCTTGTTGTCGCCTGGACAGAATTAGACGTTTTAGGTAGCAACACATAACACATAAGTCAACTCTTATGGAGTCGTTTAGAGCATATGTCACCAGCAGTATCCTTTAAATGGTCGGATACCAAAAGGCAGCCTTCAGAGAGTTTTGGCGGTTTCTAGTATACATGCAGTTACTCACCAGCTTGCGGCAGTATACACTGTGCTATGACATCTCTTAGTTTCTCCAGCGCTACGTTTGAGTCTTCTCCTCCGTTCTCTGGGTCGTTGATGAAACTGTCTGTGGGCTTGGGTCTTCAAGATCGAGAACAAAAAAAAGGTACAGTGAGCGCACCAAGAAAGTTTCAAGATTTCTCAATTAAGTCATGTAAAATAAAACAAAGTGAACCCAATGTTTCAGTATGAACGCCTTTAGTAGTAATAACTTTAAGCAGTCGTTTTCTGTCCCACGGCTCGCTTCTGGGGAGGTTTAGATTCTACTTTAAAACGTTTGTGGTTATTTGTTTCTGCTCAGCCCTCTGCGACACTTAGGCTACGTCCACACTAAGCAGATAAGGTTAAACGGGGAGTTAGACGCCTAATGTTATCCACTCAACACGAGCATTTACGTCCCATTTAAGGTCGGTTTAAGGTCCCATGATTGCGCAATCCCATACCGACCTGTGCAAATACTGGGCATGCGCGTATAATCTACGTGACGCCAGTGCCTACATAATATATACAAGAAGCTCTACAGCACAGTACATATCTGCTTGTCCCGTTAACAGAAGAGAACAATAGCTGCTCAGAAGAAGAGAGAGTTTTTGGTGTGGACAGACGACAAGATCGATTTATTACTCTTCGCTGTTGTCTTTGTCTGTAGTGTCGTATTGTTATTGACACAGCATTCATTGACGCCACTTCCTTTCATTATCCGGGGAAGCTGTCCACACTAGCTCATTTAGCCGTTGAATTAAGATTTACACGGCTCTCTTACCCGGCTAATAGTTATCCGGCCACAGACCTTAAACGACGCCGGGTTAGTGTGGACGATAGGGGGGTTTAGACTAAATAATTATACGTTTAAGGCATTATCCGGCTTAGTGTGGACGTGGCCTTAGATTACTCTAAGGCCACGTCCATACGGAGATGAAAGCAGTGTAGCAGCAAAAACTCTTAATTGTGTCATCCACAAGGACTGGGCATTTCAAGACACTGTAAAAGGTCATGTCTGAATCGGGTCCCAAAGTGGAGAAATCTCACACCACCAGTTCAGTTGTCTCTGTGTTTATGAGCTCTCCAGCATTTATTCTGAGTGGATGACATCGCTGACTTATTCCTATATATAACACGCATCTGCAACTGTACTGTGCTGAACTGTGTTGCAGTTCTGATAAAGCACAAAAAACACTGACCTTATTATGGATCCTAGAATATATAAATTACTTTCCCTCTTCTATCACCAATGGCAAAAAAATGTATCCTGAGAACCACAGACACCATATGACTTGGAATAATGCTCTTATTTGAAGCTCCACGGGGAGCCTAAGTCACGCCCTTCTACTTCCGGTCC
This sequence comes from Apricaphanius iberus, assembly GCA_028564705.1. Classification (NCBI taxonomy): domain Eukaryota; kingdom Metazoa; phylum Chordata; class Actinopteri; order Cyprinodontiformes; family Aphaniidae; genus Apricaphanius; species Apricaphanius iberus. The sequence goes on from JAPXFQ010002051.1 coordinate 800,269, forward strand.
ATGGGTCCCCAAATGCCCAAAAAAAAATGAATGAGTCTCAATGGAGCGATAAAAGTTATTTTCTGATCCAGTTTGAAATGCGCCGTGGATCGAACATATGATGTCCGTGAATTTTAAAGACTAATTTTGATGCAGAGAAAACGCTGATTTTCGACCGCCGGCAAAAGTTACTTTAGGTTTTGTGTGAAAACATTTAGACGACTGCAAATGCAGAAGAAGGATAGCGAGGGTCGTAGCCTCCAGGACGAAGAAAGGAGCATTAAACATGGAGAAAACCTCTATAAATCTGACCATGTGGAAAGTAGCCGCTATGTCGGGGGTAAAGCAGTCGGTGGAGTGAGAGCCAGCATGGAGGAGAAGCTCTACAAGCTCTAAGTAAGTGTTTTACGTGCTATAGCTCGTGCTAGCTCAGGTTAGCTTCATGACGTCATATATGCGACTTCTGATGTGTAGGCATTTTAATTGAGAATTTTTACAATCAAATAAATCCTAAATCACTTGACAAACAGTAGAAACGCATAGTTATCATTTTTAACCGAAGTAAAACATATGTGTAATTCAGGACGTAAGAAAAAGCAGTTCATAAAATAAATGTTATCGCTCCATTGACTTACATTCGTTATTTTTCCAGCCAGGGGACCCGTGGGCCGGCCGCAAGGGGAGGAGACTTAGGCTCCCCATATGGCACTTTGCCACTGGGTTGTTTGCGCATGCTGAGTGTTCTTTTCTGGCAGTGTCACAGCGCCACCAATGGGCCTAGCAGGGTACTAAAGCAAGCTTCAACAGCCATGTGGACAGGATGTCTTTTGACTCCATTTTTAAAAAACTAGATGCGTTTCGGCTCCGCGTAAACAGGGACTAATTTGGCTCCTTTAGTGACAGACCGCTGCATGAGGGAGCATTACTGTAGAGCATTCCTCCCAGCAGCTGACAAGTTAGACCATATTCTCACTCCTCTATAGATATCTAGACCAACCTGCAGAGCAAAAGATTTTTTCTTTATGATGACGGCAGAGCTGCGGCGGCACAAAGCATCAAAGATGGTTGCAGGCCATTAACGGTGCTCGATTAAAAACGTTTTTCGCATCAACTTTGGACTATTTAGACATGGGCTTTTCTTTGAAAGATGAGAGATAGAGGCACTTATGTCCTTTGTCTCGACTGCGCCGCTGACTGATTTAAGTCAATATGAATACGTCAAGTTGTAGGTTGCTCTGATTGGTCCTAGCGCTGTCCAGTTACAAAAAGAGACAACCACAGATTCCACCTCTAGGACTCAGTGCTGTCTATGGCTCAGCTAACCAGGCTAACTCCACCTCCTTTCTCCTAGTAAAACTTCAGAAGGTGAATTTGCTCATTCTTTCTCTTGTCATAACTTTAACAAGCAAACTAAAACCTCAAGAGATGGCAATCTTGGGATCTTTAGTTCGTTTTTATTTGTGCAATTTTCTCAGAGCATTTTTAGGCCTTGGAATGATTTTCGATATGCGCAATTCGAGAACGGCACAAATCTGTCCTGCCAGCACTGACAGATGATCCTGATGACCTTCCAAACAACATGCAGAAACATTTAGATCCTATGCACAACACAAATTCTACTTTCAGAGTAAACGTGATGAGTAAAAAGGACAGCTTAAGCACAACCATTCATTAAACTTTAGAAAAAACGAAGAAACAATGACACATTTTACATTCTTGCTGCTGAGAAGAGATCAATAGAATAGGAAACAATCAACCCCCAAAATTCTGGAAAACATATACCTATTTTTTAATATGGCAAACATACCAAAGCGCTTTATGTTCTTCAGAGTAAAAGTTTTTAAATGCTTACATTTTGTTTTTAGGACCAGGATAACTTTCACCTCAAATTTAACCACTTTTGTCTGAACGCTCTGATGTTGAGGTGAATTTGCCAGGGAAGGGAGACGACTCTATGAAAACTTTTTTCATTAGTCAGTAAGAAGTAATTCCTTCTTACTGTAGAAACATGAACTTCAAATAGTTGTAAGTTCAGCAACGGTTGCTACCCTAAGACCACTGCTGACGCTTTTCCCAAGAGCTCTTTTTCCCCACGTTTGTATTTAGGACCAAAGGTAAGAATCAGGCTCTAAATGATAAAATAATGAGTGCCTAACCGAGGCACTGCATCGGTACGATTATTAATATTAGAGCGATACCGGTACAGTAGAAACAATCTTCGCAGTAGTGAGCGTACCCCAGCAGCTTCCGCTTCCTGAGGATTGGGTTGTTGACAGAGTTGAGAGGCTTCAGGCTGACGTTCTGATCCTGAATCCTCATGTTGGCGAGCTGTTCTGCGTGGGCCTGCTGGATTCCTGCGACTACCGCCTGGACAGGGAGAGATCAGGTCCACAATTACACATTCATTAAGTGTAGGTCTCAGTCGAAACGTTTCTGTGAAAATGACCCTCGTGCCGACAGAAAGCACTCTGTGTTTCCCTAACCGTTTCTATGTGTGGACTTGGTTGAAGGTGACCTCTGTGACAAAATAAACCAAATCAAAAAGACTGGTTTGCAAACCTTCTGCTCACCCCGTCCTCTGACAGCGACAGTCTCATCCTCACTTAAAAGATGCTGCAAAAAAAACATTAATGGTCACTGTGCGTTACTTTCATCTGTAAACTTCACCGCTGCCTTCTATCAAACGTGCAACAAAAATGTTACAACTATTCCAACTACTCCATTTTACGACACCAAAATATCTCATGAGAAGAGGAGATGAAACTACAGTACCTTCGCAAAGTATTCATAACTCTTGATGTTTTAAACATTTTGTGATGTTTCAACCACAAGCTTTTTAGTTCCGATAGCATACTGTGATTTTATTTGACGGACCAACATGAAGTTGTGTAAAATTGTGAAGTGGAAAGTAAAGATTTTTCTAGATTTCTAATTATTATTTTTACAACTATAAATCTGAAAAGTGCGGCATGCATTCGTTTTCAGCCCACGTTACTCTAAAATTACGAAACAAAAAATCCAACCAAAAGCCTTCTGAAGCCACCTAATTAACCCCCCTGGGTGAATTTTAACTAGAGATGCAGCGATACCACTTTTACTTGAACTGATATGATACCGATAGTTAGATCTGAGTGCTTGCCCATACCAATTATAAATGCGTATACCTCTACTAAAAAAGAATGCAATGAATTGGAAGATGTCTTATTTTCTTCTCTAATCATCACAACAAATTATGGTGAATTAGATAAATTTAATATCAATATAAATGACCACAAAACAAAAAATTTAAGTGATAAGCATTTTGTGTGAAATTACTCGTTAAATTCCTACAACGCACATTATAACGCAGTAGGAAGATTAATCGATTATAAAAAGAATCGATAGCTGCAGCACTACTTGAGACGTTCACCTTAATGCAGGAAAACAACCCTCAACATGCAGCCAGAGGTCCAACAGAAGGGTTGAGATAAAGGGTGTCCAAATCTTGTACTCAAAGGCCGCTAACCTGGAACTTTTAGGTTTCGCATCCCTGCTCCAACAAACCTGGATCAAATGAATTGTGCAGAGCTCAATGTCATGTTGGGACAGGTGAGTTGGAATAAGGGGCACATTCAAAAGTTGCAGGAAAGAAGCTCTGAAGGACATGAGATGGAGACCCCTGGTTCAGGTTGAAGCACAACCATGCATCAGAATTGTCCACTCTAAACGTCTACGGCAAGACATGAAAATGGACGTTCAGATACTCTCCATTTAATCTGGCTGAGTCAAGATAGTTTGGAAATGCTGCAAGCGTGACTCTGGATTACTGACAACAAATGCATGCCACATTTGTACGGTTTTTAACTGTGACAAAACAAGAAAACCATGAATAATTTTCCAGAAATATATGATGGTATGACGTACAAAATTAAATCCAGTAAATTTAAATTTGTGGTTGTAAGCTGAGAGAGTGTGTACTGACTGTACAGGGAAAAGCCACTGATCTGGTGAAGAACTGCAGCTTTCAGCTTACCTTGTCCATCATCATCTGTGCAGACGGCAGCACGTTGTCCAGGGCCTCGGTGCAGTTCAGCCAGGGGTGAGCCAACACTCCCTCAATAGTCAGCCTCTCCTCTGGCTTTACCTTCAGTAGCCTACAGATACAAATGAGAGAGAAGTAGTAAAAATGATAACAGAGTGAAAGAAAACATACAAATGGGATAAGCATGAACAAGGAGGAGGAAAAGTCAGTGATAGGGTAGATGTGGGGAAGAATAAATTACTTAAAAGAAAAAGAAAGTACTTACTTGCGTACGATGTCCTTGGCCATCTCAGAGATCTGGCTCCACTCGTCTTCTGGGAAATCGAAGCTGCCCGTCATGATCTTCTTCCTCATGTCCTTGGGGATGGTGCGGCTGTGGTGCTTTGAGTAGAACGGAGGATAGCCGCACAGCATTATGTAGATGATCACTCCCAGGGACCACAAGTCACAGCTCTGCGAAGACAGATGAGAAGGTTTTCTTCCCATGTGCATCGGTAACAATACATTTACACTAATGCCCACCCACCAGCAGGGGCGGACTGGTGTTGAAATACAGCATTCCCTTTTATCTGATCGCACAAAGGATGCAAGATGAAACATATTTTCAACAAAAATACACTTATTGATAGAATAACAACAATCTTGGTATACTACCAAAACATATTTTTATCATTTCAAACCAGAAGTGGGTAGAAACTAGTTACATTTACTTGAGGAGTTTTTACAGGAAAAAACAAAACAAAAAAACGTTTAGATTAGTTTTATTGTAACTTTATTATGAAGTATCGGTACTCTTCCTTAAGGATACACAATCCACTTTTTCCATCCCGATACAGATATCTGAGGTTCATAATCTGCCTATACCGATCCAAACACTACTGAATTACATAATCTGTGTGCTGTGAGGAAAAGACACTAAGGATGCGACGATACCACTTTTTTCAAACCGATATGATACCACTACTTGGATCTGTTCCATTTAACCGTTTTTTTTTTTTACCAAGGAAGGACAGTGTCCTGGTAAGCAAGGCGCCTTGACATTGAGAAACACCCTCACCGTTTGTCTTCCCACTACGTATTGAAAGTTTAAAAGTTGCTCTTTTTCATTTAACAGAGAACAAACCTGTTAAACTTCAAGTATTTTCAATTGAAATATATGCAGGTTTCTTTTTGTGCAGCATTAAATGTATGAATAAGTTACAAGGAAAGCAGACAATTTTGAACTTAAAAAAAAATTTTTTTAAACAAAATTATAATTTTTTAAATAATATTTCACTTTTATTTTATTTAAAATATCTTCATCTTTATCTTTTGTTTGTCATTATTTGGAAAAATATTTTTTAAAATACATTTTACACAATAAATTTTCTTTAAATGGCATTCTTAACCTCTTTAAAGTTATTCTGCTGCAATGTATCTGGAAAGTGAGAATGTTCATAGGCGGTCATTTTAACATGTTTGTACACAACCTTTGTTGATCTACTTTTAAAGGTTTTGTGGCCCCATGGGCCTTTAAGTGGCAACGGATCGTACACAGAAGAGCGAAGAGTGGGAAGACGTGGCAAAGGTCCACCAAGAAGGGACAGGACTCGAACCTGGTTGACCGAGGACTGAGCCCTAAAAACAGGCCAGAATCTTTCCAAACCTTTCGAAATCGAGCAACTCTTCTGTGGCTGAATTCTTGATTCAAGAATTGGAGAAAACTATATAAAACTGGGGGATTGTATTGGAGCATATTTGGGTTTGTACAGCAGCCTTTGGATCAAATGAATGGCAGCGGTGAGTGGCAATATTCCAGCAAAATGAAATGAAAATGAATCTTTTTTTTTATATGATATTATCAGCATGTTAGAGAACATTCATCTGAAGATTTATTCATTTCAAAAAGTTGCGGCATTGTCTGGAAATCTTTTAACCGTATGAGAGGGTAAACTTCAGCTCTGCAGACAGATGCAACTGCAGCGGCAGGTTTAAACAACGGTGGCTCTACTGCGGCTGTTATTGGAGTACAAAAAAAAAAGAAAATGTTCCGGCCAATGGCCTAGAACAGAATAGCCGTTCGGGATTAAAGAAATCATAAATCTCTTCACCTCTGTTTGAAATGAGAGGAAGAATGGCACCACCCTGCACCTCACAAAAAAGTAATCTAGAATATCCTTCAAGGCTATAATGTATTCAAACCTTTTATTTGTTACAATTATATCAAATTTGATTTCTGACTGTCTTCATCACACATTAGATTTTCAATTCACAACATACAACACTTTGAGCAATAGCAGTTGTTTTAAATGCCTTTTAAATACACCTATGTTTTTATCTATATTCAAACTTCACATTTAATATAGATTTTAAATAAAATAAAAACTTAAAGCAAGCTTGCTTTGGCAGACGTTCTGACCTGTAAGCCATAAAAGCTCAGAATAAACTTCTAATAAATACAAGCAGGATCCTATAAAGGATGAAGGAAAAGCTGTATTATGTTAAACATGTCAACTTTGAGTTTTTCTTGCAAAGATTTAAAATTTTATTTTCCGTTTTTAACCCTGCGTGACACAATCTTTACTAAGTGAAGTCTTCAATTGAAGGGAGTCCCACCTTGTTATATGTGTAAGGAGTTGGTGAGGTAGGTATAATTCCAGATTTTTCCTTCTGGTGTCTTCTTTGAGCCTCAAGTACCTGAACAAAAGTTATGATCAGTCAATTAAAGGAAGAAAAAACAAGAACATATATGTTTTCCTTTTTACATACCTGAGGTGCTACGTAGTAAGGAGTAAACTGAGGGGTCGTCAGGTCTCCTTGATCGATTTTGGCAAAGCCAAAGTCACACAACTTCACAGGTGCGTCCTGTAGAGCAGAAAGTTCATAGATTGCTCATCTCAAATACTTCAATATTATTGAATTATCACATCAATCACAGATTGTTTGTTTTTCAGTAAATGGAGAGAATAATTAAAATAAAAATTCCTTACATTTTGACAACTATTAATGACGGTTTTGATTTTCATCCCTACTTTTAGACACTGGAAAAAGGGATATTTGAAGATACACATTATTTTAGCCTTTATTCCAAACAATCTTTGTAAGTAGTATTAAAAAGTATTAAAAAAGTAGTAAAGTAACCATCACATTCTTCCATAATTTTTTTAGGAAAATTAGCAACAAAAAAAAATGTAAATCAAACTCCTGAATTTTCCATCAGGCGTAGCTACCGTAATTTCCGCATTATAAGGTGCACCGGATCATAAACTGCACGAGCCAATTTTAGAGAAAAAACTCAAATGTGTACGAATACAAGTCACAACCGATTAAAAGCAGCAGGTGTTTTAACATTTAATTACCATTTGTAAGGGTTTGTGCAGAAAGGATTGTCAGGAAAGCAATTGGTGTTTGTAGAAGACTAGATTTTATAAACATTTCAACATGGTGGAAACACCTCGGCCGTCCTCTCTCTGAATGTTCAGCCAATCTTCAAGTAAGACTTCAAGGTTGGGCCATATGCTTTTATTACCTCTGAAAGCTTTTTTTTTCTCTTATTGCATTGAGAAAGTTCTTCACGCTGTCGTCTCCAAGGGTACGTGAAGCCGCTCCATTTCCTTCTTTAAAAGCCAGATCGACTGCCTTTAACTTCAAAGCACCATCATAAGCATTTCTTCGGGGGTTTTTCCATAATGAGGTTTGTGAATGAAAATCGGGTTTTTGCAAACTGTCTCGCCCTCGTAATATCTGTCTGTTCCACATGGTTTGCTCGAACTCTCTCTCTCACTCTTTTCGGATCTTGCCTCTTAAAAGGCACAGTATCCCTTAAAAGGGAAGGACGTAACCCGTACAATCCATAGATCGAGGAGGTCCTCTAGTGGCCGTTAGCTGCGACAAACCATAAATAAGCCGCACCGTTGTATAGGCCACAAGGGTTCAAAGCATAGGAAAAATGTAGTGGTTTATAGTCCGGACATCTTCAGACACCTGTGATGTAAATGCAGCTTACCAGAGAGTTATCCTTGAAGAGCAGGTTCTCTGGCTTCAGGTCACGGTGTGCAATATTCAGCGAGTGACAATGAGCCAACGCTTGGCTGATCTACAGGTGGACGACACATCACACACAGACTCCAATTAGTGAACTGAGCAATAGTTGTGCTGAAATTCAGGACTTTACACACCTGCTTGGTGACCTGACTGGCCATCTTTTCCGTAAAGTGCTTGTGCTGACTGATTCTGTGGAAGAGCTCACCTCCCTCCATCATCTCCATAACGATCAGAAGTCTTGCTCTTTAAAAGAAAAAACAAAGCAGGTTTGGATGATTATGAAGGGATAAAATAGAAATACAAGTAAAAAAGTACAGAGGCTCAGCTGTTTTGACCTTGGACTGGACTCATGAGGGAACTGGACAGTGTTGGCGTACACCTCCAGAATTTGCACGATGTTTGGGTGGTTGGCACAATTCATATGAAGACGCACCTGTATAGAAGAGTTAATTTTTTTTTTCACATCTGCATACAAAACGTCCTCATTTGAGAAGATGACAAAAGACCCCTACAGACACGGCTCTAAGTCAGCATCTTCCTGTCAGCGTCAGCTTTCACAGTTCACCAGCGGGAGCTTGTGAAGCAAATCTCTGTTTTCAAGCTGCTTATCAAAACAGTTTGCCGCTAAACAACACGATAAGGCTGTTAGACACATGGTTCGGTGCGGGAAGACGGTGTCAGGGACAAAGACGCTCTCATGAACAGACTGAACCAGAGAGGACTGAGTGGCAGTGAAAAGAAAACAAGGAATTAATGAAGATTGATAACAGACAGGCAGACAGAATAAAGCATACTGATGAAGCCAAAGACAACAAACAGCAGGGATTAATCACACCAAACACAATGTTCGAACCTCATTCCTGGCCTTGGGGCGATCGACGAGGATCTTCAGGGCCAGGCGTTCCTGAGTCGACTTCTTCACACACACTCTGGGCAGGAAGCAGCGGAGAAGAGTCAACAAACATTTGGAGCAACTCAACCCGAACCATTATTAGCCACACGGTTGCGTAAAGAGTCAACACAGAAGCTTCCGTACCTTAGCACGGACTTTTACCTTACTGATTTTAATTCGGTGCTGGAAAGCAGCTTTTAGCTCCCTTACAGTATCAAGTTTAGATTTTATTTGTCACTAAAAGATTTCGAATCAAACTATATAAAAAACAGTTAAAAACTGCATTTTAATTGTCTTTAAGTCTTGACTTTGATTAAACCACGTTGAAACTTGCTTGTTTACAAAGTACTTAAAAACAAACAAACTATTTTCTTTCTATTCTTTTTGTCTTAAGATATCTCAGCAATTTTATTTTTCAGACTGAATGAATTTCAGAAAAATTTGTATAATTGTATTGAAATTACTTTTTGTGTGAAGGGCCTTGAGATGACCTCTTTTCTGAATTGGTACTATATAAATGAACTGAATTGAATCTTTTTAATCATTAAGAGTTGGATTTGCTGGATGGCTTTGGATAATTCTCCAGAGCTGAAGGCCACAAACTGATAGCTGGACACTCTGCTTTGGGATTTCCTGGTGAAGAATTCATGTTTCCCTCAATTATGGAAAGTCATCTAGGTCCTGAAGCAGCAAAGCAGCCTGATACTGTGAGTACATTTCCGTCGAATAAGGTTTCAAGGTTTGTCAGAAACTTCTGAGCTCTCCAGAAGGAATTACAACTTTCTTGGGACAATTCTGTGTATTTATCTTACCCCATAATCAAAGATTTCAGAATTCAAAGAATTACCAAAGGAAACTTTTGCGTTGTTTCGCCCAAAAGCCCCTCCACTGCAGTTAGAAGTGACCTACCTAATGACTCACAGACATCGGAGGGATTTTGAAATTTGGGATGAGAGATTTAAGGAAAAGGGCAAAGTCATGAATGAATATCAGAACAAAGAACTGAGTCAGAAAAAACAAGAATGGATGACCAAGAGAAGTCCAAAAAAAGAAATGATGCAGACTGACTCAGAGGGTTTTCAGTCAGAGATGAAGAGGCGATTTCTCAGTTTTCTAATCACTTCATTCTAAAATGACACACTTGTGAAATAACAGCTTGCTCTCTCTGGATCTTGACCTGCAACAGCTTCAACACGCAGGATGAACAGAGTGATTATGACTCACATTCTTTAAATCTAGGTGGAAGATAAATCATAAGCTTAAAAACTGGACGTATGAAGACGAGGACTGTGTTTTATTCTTTATCCCCTAAACCGTTCTAGAAAACAGCAGCGACCATAAAGAGATGTAGCTCAACTCAAAAGCGTCAAGTCAGCATTTATGTGAGCATGAAGCAATAAATCCAAAGAAGGGAAGATAAGACGTAAATCTTCTTAATATGCACGAAGTATTTTTCTTTTCAACCGCAGAGCAATCGTTTTTCCAGCAATCGCAACAGAGTCTGCAGCGCAAGGCAACATGCAACTCATCAGTTCATCACAGCTTGGACTATCTTGGATTATTCAGAGTTATTTCATGCTAAATTCAGCATTTTTCACGGTTCTCATCTTTATGGACTACTTATTAGCTTTACAGTTTATAAATATGTCTGTTGCAATTAAGGAGGAGTAAAATGGCGCAGAAATGCTCACCTGACAGGTCCGCTGATTCCAGCTCCCAACTTCTGTGTCCAGTTTATGGTGTATTCATCCAAGATGGATGACTCCTGATTGAAAAACCAAACCAGGACGTTAATCACAGCAATATTCAGCAAGTGTTGACATTACAAGCTGCAGCGCCGAAAAAATAAAAATAAGTCCCAATAAGTTAATTTCATGTACATTAAAAAAATAACTTATTTTCAATGCCTTCTTTCCTTTTAAACATTGTAGGATTATTAAGGCCGATTGACATCGATCAGATCAATGTTTGCTCATTGTCTCCAACTGATGACTGAAAAACCTATTTCTACTTTTTCCTATTCCTCAAACACATGAATACTTAAAAACTATTTTTTTTTTTTCGTAAACGGCTCAACCACAAAAACTGATTTAATGCACTCTGAGTTTAGTCAGGTACAAATACTTTAATACGTAAAAAGAGGACAGAGTGTCTTTTTTTCTGTAATCATACATGGTTAACCGTTATTCTAAATGTGAAACGTTTACACAAATTAGCCTAAATGTGATAGTCCTTTAAATTAAATGAATGAGCCTCAGCAGAAGTCTGGACAAGCAGGTCAGACCTGAAGCAAAACTGGAATCTGTGAGAGCTTGAAAAACCCTGACCTGTGCACCTGTAGAGATAAGGCTTTACCCAGCAGCGTTTCAAATTCACTACATTGATTTTATATCGTATAAATTACTGACGTTTCTAATGAGAGTTCTGTGGATCTTTCATAAGCAGCCCTACCTATCCTAAACGCAAATTATCCAGGACAATGACAACTTAGTTGCCAAAAACACGTGCATCAGAAGATTAGCCTCTGCTGCCAATACAAAGGATTACCGTGGTGTTTTGCAGTAAACGAGAAAAACGGAAAAACATAACCCCAATTTGAATTTAGCTTCTGCTAGAACAATAATAATTTAAAAACAAATCAAAATAATGAAGTGATTAAATGATTATCTTCCTGGTATGCCTGGTGATCTCATCAACCAACTAATTTTTTGCTGCCATCACTGAAAATCCAGCCTGTATTAAATAGAAATGCACCTAGAAAATGAGCTGATGGAAACTGTCTAAATTTCAGCTTCAGCCATTGTTAACAACCTTAAAAATACAAACATTCGTCTTAAGCTTCATCAAATCATTTTTGTTTGGACGGGGTTATGTCTCCTTTTATAAATATAAAACTCTGGGTTCTTTTTTATGTTCTGTATTACTGAAAAAAAACTACATCTATGGAAAAAATAATAAAAAACTTCATATACTCTGGTCAGTAAGAGCACCAAAGATTCATACCAGCAGGTTCTGCTGGTGACACCCTCCCCCATACAATGTTAGCAGTGTTCTGCATCTGTGAAGCTTAAAAACTTTACATTTAAAATTAATGGACACTGTATTTGCAAACATTTTCTCTATTTCATGTGGGCTGCAAGAGAGGGTGAGAGAGCAAGACTTAAAGCAGTTAACACAAAGGCTGAGCGTATCACAGGAGCAATGCTCCATTTGGAACATGAGGAATCTGGAAATTTGGCCTGGGCAAAATAACAAACAAAAAAAAACAAAAAAACAATTAAATAAATTAATTCAAGTCGAAGTCCCTCAGAGACTTGCATTTTGCAACTGGATTAGCTACTTGATTAGCTAAAAAACTGCTTTTCTTAATAAGTAGGAGCGGGGAATCGGAAAAAGGAAAATAAAGTCAATCGAATGAAAAACAAATAAACCCAAAGATTTTCTTTTTTAGGCCATATGGCCCAGCCGTTCTTGAAATGATGGTCGACAGTTGTAAGTCTCAACGTCAAGTTACGGTGTTAATTATTTTGAGGATAAACACAAACGGTGCTGTTACTAAATGCTAACAAAAGATACTCCAAAATGGCCTGTATTTTCAGATCTGCGCATCCCTACTTATGTCTACGCGTATCTATACGTTTCCACGTGCCTGTCACGTTCCTGCTGTTGATAAAATCGAATTTCCTCACTCAGACACAAATTAAGGACGACGCTTTTCTGTTCTGTAATCCTTATGGTAAAGTGCCGTGGAAAAAGTAGTTGTGCCTAACAAAGGTCTTCTATTTCTGCTTTACTTTCACGGCTAAACGCGTAAGATCAAACTAATTTTGACACCGAAAATACATTTTCAATTGATGATTTCATTTAAGTTTAAAAAAAACAAAACAAAGCAGCCTCAGTTATATGGAGGCAGACGGCCATTTGTATTCTTCTTGCCCAACAGTGGTTTGAAGCGTTGACGTGCCTTTCTTGTTGTTTAATCATAAACACTGACCCTGGCTGAGGTAAGCGAGACCTTTAGTGCTTTAAATGTTTGTCTGGGTTCTACCATGACATCCTTGGTCAATCATCAATGTGCTTGTTGAGTAATTGTGGTCGCTGGCCACTCCTGGAAAGGTTCAGCACCATTTTATGTTCTCTCCATTTGTGGAAAACGGCAATCACTGCAGTTTATTGCAGCCTTTCCCAGGCTGACAGATGTCACTGACTTTGCTTCTCATCTGTTCTTGAATTTCTTACCATCAGGGCATGATTTGTTCATTTGTCAAGATATTCTAGACTACGGTATGTCCTGTTGTCAGGAAGGTTCTGTTTCAGTGTGACAAAATTAAATTACACACCCAGCTTTGAAAAACATTTTTGATTAATCGCAGTTAAGTCATGAATAAGCAACTCATAATTTGAGAACTACCTTTGCTTTTTTTTACTCTGGTTTAATAAGAATTTGTTTAATAACCTCAGACTTCATTTAATCGTGTCAGATCCTGCGTATCTTCCACAAGCCTGTTGTGGACAGTCTCCTCTCCTCTGCAATCATCTGTTGGGGTAGCAGCATCAGAGACAGGGACTTAAAAAAGGCGTAACAACCTGATAAAGAAGGCTGGTTCTGGTTCCACTTGAGATGATGGTGTGAAGAGGGACAGAGTCTTCACAAAAATGATGGCAACAAAACATGATACTGTTATCAATGAGTGTCTTGAGTGTGAAGCTTCAAAAGATACACTGTGATACAGACCCTACAGGAAATCCTTTCTGCCCACAGTTATCTGCGTTTACAACAGCTCAATAAGAACTTATTACAGTTTATATATATATATATATATATATATATATATATATATATATATATATCAATGTAGTGGTCTAAGAAGTTTATCAGTGCTTGAATAAACTAGAATTGGTTCAAATCTGTAGTATTTCAAAGCCAAATTTATAGAATGGAAACGAGTCACAAGACTCTGATTGGTCCTTCTGCAGTCCTGAGACTAGATAACTGACCACCACAGCTCCTGCAACAACTCTGGTGAATATGCTCCATTTTTCTAGACTATTTCTCCTGAATGCAGCTCTTACTTTTCCTGCTGGATCAGATGCCTATACACACACACTGAGTGGGGTGCAAACCCTCAGGGGTTTGAGGCGGCTCCCACTGTTTATCGTGCACTGCATTTTCAAATGTCTAAAAGCCACAGTGCTCCATCAATGAAGTATTATTTCAGTCACTTTGAAAAATGGTCAGAACTGATGAAACACCAGATGTCACTGATGGCCGCTTGCTTACCTTAATGAACTTTTCTGCATTGTTGTCCTCCATCATGGTGCGCAGCTCCAAAAAGTCCCCCATTAAAAAGTTTGAACTAAGTCGCTTACGCTGATCTCTTCGCAAAGTTCCGATCTCCCCTGGGCAGAACCGAGGCTCGTTAAATCACAACTGATGACAAGATAAGCCCATCACAGCAAAATGTCACCCGGCCACCGATCAGCCGTGGCCGAGTGTGGTCCGCCGGGAGACCTGAAGCCCAGCACGTCAGATCAGGCCAGCTCGGCTCACAGCCTCGGGGTCCGACTCGCTCTTCCGCTTGTCCTGAACCCGCTGGGGTGACCATGTAGAGCGCCAAACTCCGAGCAAGGTCACCAGAAAAAGAAAGCCGAAGACGGGATAGTCAAACGTGGACCGAAGCCCACCGGTTTCGGTGGCGCAGTGAGCGATATTTTTAGCCACCGGATCCTGACTCAGTCGCCGTTAGCTCCGAAGCTAACAACACAGCCGCCTGCCTGTCTCCTTTACAGTTTGTCCAGTTGATTACAAAAACGCAGACACGGAAGATAAATATGACAAAAGATACTTTTTTATGACTATTTACAGCGACAGCTAGGGGGGTTATACGACACAGCGAGCACAGCGCGTTCCCAGCGGCTTATGACAACGAGATAAGTTAGTTTTCTAGCCCTAATTAAAGCCAGAATTGTTCGCATTCTGAATCAGAAATATAAAAACACTGAAAGCTAATGCGCTCCAATATGAAGTGGGTCCACCGGTTCTTTCTCCAACGGTGGTCCAGACCATCTCTGGAGTATTTGGTTAATTCCAAAATCCTGCACGACACAATAGGCGTCCACGCAAAACGCCTGACGAGAATGAACACAAAGCCTGTTGGTTGTTTTTCGAAATTGAAAAGACATATATCCCCAATTCGACAAGTTGACATATTTTTTGCTACGCATAAATACATCTTATTTTAGGTATTAATTTCTAAAATAACTTTCTTGGTTGTTTTGGAGCATGTGCGTGGGGTCCTTCATAAAGACCCACATTTCAGTGCGCATTCAATTTTACAGGTTTATTGTAATCTGAAAACCAAGGAACTGTTTATTTTGTTAAATTGTTCTCAGGTAAGAGTAGCACTATTTAATTTTTATAAAAATAAATAAAAAGTAGCCATCCAAGAAATTACGCAGGTAAAAAAATAATTTTGTAAAAAGAAAAAAAGGCAACTCTGGTAGGCTACAGAATAACTGTTAATTGTATCCTATTGAATATTTAAAGATGTTCTCTTCTGACAGAAAGTATAGTCATTGGTAAATTGTAGTGTTTCAAAAACTAAAATAAAATACCTAGTTACAAAATAATTAAAGCAAAAAAGCACTTTAAACCAATTTTTTCAGTATAAAATCAATTAAACCAATACTTGCATAAAGTAATGCAACAGCATCTTAAAGTACTTCCAGTGATAAATACTGATTAATGTATCTTTACTTGACCATCAGATTACACAACGTGATAAGCAGGAAAAAAATACATGACAATAACAAAGTTTGTGTGTACAAACAAGCGGTCTCCCTTAACTAAAGTTGTGTGCCTTTGTCTCATTTACTTTTGGTATCCAGAAGATGTATATAAATAAAAAATACAGTGTAATAAAACTACTACAAGAACATTTTTACTAAATATTTGCTTGCTAAAAGCAAAATGAAAATGTGTCGATGTAACTGGTTAATACTCTGCTCTAGTAATTAATAAATACAGTGTCTTGCAAAAATACAAAATTCAGTGGATTCTACTGAGATTATATGTGATAGACCAACAAAAATTAGTGAATAACAGCAAAGACAATGGAAAGGGCAGAAACAAATTTCACACATTAACACAAGTACAAATTATTTTGTTATTTGGTTATTTTCAGACCCTTTATTCTGATACCTGTAAATGGATTTGAGTGTGAAGAATTGCCTTGAGAAATCTACCATAATCTAAATATGGAAAGAATATGGCACACCTTCCAAGACGGGGCATTTTGACTAACCAGATAAGGAAAGCTCAGAGAAGCAGCCTAGGCTTCCATAGTAGAAAAACACACAAAGGCTTTTGTGTGGCTGAAACTAAGACAAAAACGTGGCTTTTTGGCCTGCATGCAACATTGCACATAATTGAAAACACACGGTATCATGGTGAAACATGGTGGTGGCAGCATCATGCTTCAGGAATACATTTTTTAGGCAGTGTAAGGGAAATTTTGAACTATATTAATTTGAATTGACTTGAAGGAAAATTCATTACACAAATAAAGGTTACTTAACTCTGCCTTACTGGATTATTAAAAGACAGCCTACATATAAGATTTCTTGAAAATCAATGGATATTAAATTACCATGTTTCCTTCTTTTCTTCTTGGGTGGATGTTCTGTACAGCAAATAAACAGCTGCTGTTCTGAAGATGATTATACTCCACAAATTTGTTTCAAACTTTCAATGAAATCAAAATTTCTATTGAGCAATATACTAATTAATACTTTTATTTTAATCTTTTAAATATGTATTACTGATTCTTTGTTTACTTTTTATTTTATTTATTTTATTTGTTCTGCACGTATATCACATAGATACAGTACAAGGAGGGGAACGAAACCCAGTTGGGTTTATACAGGAGTTCCACTCCAGTTGCATTAAAAAAAAAAAAAAAAAAGGCATGCAGATAAATAAATTGACTCGAAAAAGAAGGGGGAAAAACATACTATTTTTTAGGAGCATGATCATCCTAATGGAAATAACTTATAATTACAGCAGATAGAAGAGGACCAAAAGTATAGAGCAGCAAATGAGAGTCAGTAAGACTATAGTATACTGAAGGAAACTATAACAATAAACTCATTGTTATAGTCATGGTTAAATCATAAGTTCTTTTAACTGTTTTTTTAAAGACAAACAGAGAAGACACGGATCTTAGGGACAAACTTAATTGACTCCATAGTAGAGGACCCCTAAAGCTGAGGTCAGTTTTGTGACCTGAAGTTCTAGAGCACGGTAGAACAAAATTCATCTCTCTTGTTGATAATATCCTATTTTCAATATGTACTTGCCTTTTTTATGTCTATTTGAGTTTGTTCAACATCATTTCACACTGCATCATGTCTTTAGGCAGTGCCGAATGACAGTAAATCTGGAATCTTGTACTTAATCAAATAGTTTTTGCTTAATTTAGCTCTAAGTCATGGGAACTCTCATGTCTCTTCTAAATAATGAAAACATGTGTTTCCATTGATAGGCAAAAGACACATTAATGTTCAGTAATTTGAACAATCCCCTTCCTGGGCTGCCACCTTATCAAGGTGGAGGGGTTTGAGAGTCCCAATGGTCCTAGGAGCTAAGTTGTTGGGGGCTTTGTGCCCCTGGTAGGGTCAACCATGGGAAACTGGTCCTTGGTGAGGGATCAGACAAGATGCAGACAGAACACCCCTATGATGAGCAACAGTATTGGAGTCAGTGTTTCCTCGCCCGGACGCGAGTCCCCGGGGCTCCACTCTGGAGCCAGGCGTGGAAGTGGGGCACATTGGTGAGCGTCTGGTGGCCGGGCCTTTAACCATGGGGCCTGGCCGAGGTCAACCCAAAGAGGCATAATGGGCTCCCCTTCCTGTGAGCTCACCCCCTGGGAGTGGTCATGGGAGTTGGATGCAAAGTAGGATTGGCGGTGGGTAAGGAGCTGGGGCTGATGTGTGAGATTGAGAGGTTCCGACTGGACATTGTCGGCACACGGCTCTGACTCTGGAACCCGTCTCCTCGAGAAGGTTTGAACTCTCTTCCACTCTGGAGTTGCTCCCGCTGAGAGGAGCCGAGCTAGGGTGGGTATACTTGCTGCCCCCCATCTCAGGGCCTGCACGTTGGGGTTTACCCTGGTGAATGAGAGGGTAGTTCCCTCAGCCTACGGGTGGGGGGACGGGTCCTGACTATTTTTTGTGCTCATGCACCAAAAGGTAGGTGAGATTAAATACCATTCTTGGAGTCCTTGTTGGAGGGCATGCTGGAGAGTGCTCCTGTTGGGGACTCCCTCATTCTGCTGGTGGATTTTAGCGCTCATGTGGCAATGACAGTGAGACCTAGAGACCTGTGGTTCGGCGGAATGCCCCCCCCCCCGATTTGAATCTGAGTTGTGTTTTGTTCATCATGGATTGTCCATAACGAACACCATGTCCAAGCATAAGGGTGTGCATGTGTGCACTTGGCACCAGAACACCCTAGGCCGCCGCTCGATGATCAACTTGGTTCTCATTTCATCAGATCCGAGGCTGCATGTTTTCGACACTCGGGTGAAGAGAGGGGTTGAGATATCCACTATACAATACCTGTTGGTGAGTCGGCTCTGGATGACGGTGGGTGAGGACGCCACACAGACCTGGCCAGGACCAAAACTGACATAGTTAAAAATAAAAGCAGACATATATATATATTTTGCTTTTCCTTACACATGCATTTTCGTCAAGAAAAATATATATTTTGTTTTTTTTTTCTTTTTCTTACACACACCTTTACAGTGAAGAAAAAAAGTTTTTCCCTTTCCCTATACATGCATTCCTTGTTTTTACATTCCCTCGTCTCCTCTTTTTACTTTAGTATATGCATTTCTACCTCATTATGCAAATGAGGAGTGCTCTTCTTCTTGGTCCTACACCTCCACCCTTGGTCAATAAACAGGAAGGAGCAGGATCCATATGCAGATGGATTGTGCATGCCAGGGACCAGCCAATTCCTCCAAAAACTGGAGAACTAACAGGTCTGCTTCATTATCCGTGTCTGCAGCTAACTGGAGCATCCTCTCAATCGCCTGAGACAACACTGACATGCACAATTGATCTGCACATGTAACCTGCTGCTTCCCACTTACTGACCAATAGTAGAGGAGTTGGTCAAAGAAGGGCAACCCTCCTCATTTGTATAATGAGGCAGAAATGCATAAGGTCAAGTAAAAAGAGGAGACAAGGGAATTTAAAAACAAGGCATGCACATATAAAGAAAAGGAAAAAAAAATGTCTTTGCAAAAATGCGCGTATAAGGAAAATATATATATTTCTGCTTTTATTTTTAATTATGTAAGTTTTGCTCCTCCATAAATATGGAAGACACAATCCAAACCAACCTGGCTCTAAGTGAAAAGTAATAAGAGCCCATTGTTAAAGCAGAAATTTACAGTGATTAAAAAACAGACAGGCACATATAAATATAGTTGAAAATTATTTTACTAACATTTTGTGATCTATCTAGGCTAAAATTATGCAATTTATTATTTCTTTTCAAAATATGTGGTCAAATAGGAAGTCTAAATCTTAATAACTCAAAAAAGAAAATATTTTTGGACTGATCTTGTCAAAGTCTTTACTAAACAATTAGATGTTTTCTTCCTTTGTTCCTGCACAACTATAGTTTTGCTGCTGCGGATGGCATAAATCGTGTTTTTGGGGTAAATTTAGACGGGTCCTTTCTGTCTTTCACTCTGAAGCAAACAGAAGAAGCTGTTCTGCATCTTCTTGTTCAATAGAATCCCTTAATTTGTTCCCCCCTAAATGTACTAACCAATGCAATTTCATTTTTGCTTTTAAGTTTAGCTTTTTATTATACAATATAAATATTTTAAAAAATTCCCATATTGGACTGGGTCCAAACTACTTTGTGGTTTTTTGTTTTTAGGTTTACAAAAACTAAAACGTGCCGGCATTTAAGGGGTTAATGATTCATAAATATTTGTTATGTAAAATAAATGCGTTATGTGTCTATGGGACTCTTTAAATTAGCTTTTTAGTGTCACTTCTGCTTTGGATGGGTGCTAAATGGTTTAATCTTAATGAGGATACTAACTGGGAGTAATTATCCTGTTGTGGTCATGCTGACAGCTCGTACATACTGTTTGTACATCTGTGTTTAGTGCATTCGCCGGCTCACGTGGATGCAGCCTCAGAGCCATTTAACTCACGGACTTCCTGAAAGTAGTGCCCAGGTGTCAGTGCAATCTTTGAAACAAGTCAATATTTGTACATATATATTGACAACCTAGATTAAATAAGACAATTGGTTTCTTAAAAGCAAAAAGGGATGGCGTGAAAGTGGATGAATACGGAGTTAGATATTATGAGCCGTTGCACTTCCATATATCCCTCCGCTGGTTTTTGTCCCCTTTCAGACTGTTTTGGTCTTTTTGCTGTTAGCAACGGAAAGGACCCGAGCTAGCTGTGAACTCTAATTTGAGATACTCGATTTTTTTTGTTAGGATTTCATATCACATTGACAAGCGGTGCGACGCATTATTTTTGAAAGGTTCACCGAAGCGTGTTGTTTTTTAAATTAATTGCCCCCCCTCTCAGTTTTAATAAGATTTGTAGAGATTGCTAATTGCGCTAGCGACTGTTATAACCAAGCTAGGCTGCTGGTAGCACGTTAGCGGGCTGTCACACAACCACACGCCGCCTTGTTGTCAAGAAGTTCCTGCTGTTACAACCGATCGTTTTTAAAGGCACCGTCTTTTATGGGATCACCATGTCAATGAAGGCCGGTGGAAATCGAGGCAAGCCCGGTGGGGGAAGCGCGGCTGGTGCGGCCGGTGCTGGTGGAAGCGGCGGGGGAAGACAGAATCTGGGCAGGTCTGTGAGTTTCCTAAACTTAGCTAAGTAAAAAACGCAGTGAACAAAAGGGATGTTTTCGGCATTTCGTGCTTTGGACACCGGTACGTCCCGCAGCAGTGGTTTGAAGAGATGACACTCCCGTGAAGGGGTCCAAAATTAGTACGCGTGTTGGAACGCTATGCGGGCCGTGAGACGCTAGCGAGGCCTACCCTCCTTGCCTGCCTGCACGGTCCAGTAATGTTGCAACTTCAGGCTAACATTTCACCCGGTCCTCGTTAAAAAATGACACCTCTGTCATTTATTACGCACTTTTAACATACGTCTAATTGAAAAATATTAACCATGTGTGGTTTTTTGTTTGTGTATTCATATATATATATATATATATATATATATATATATATATATATATATATTCTTAATGACGGCGTTTGACGCGTTTCTGATATCCGTTTACTATATTAGCCAGGATCCAGTTTGGTTGGAGTTGATTTGTGATTCAGCACACTTGAGGTGTTGTAACCGCTGTCCGAGTAGAGGCCAGCTTCGCCAGCAGCTGCGTTTATTCAAACTCAGCTGACTCCTACGTTTCCGCAACATCCCTGCAACGGGATTGACACATAAATGACATAAAGCGTGGACTGTGGAGACGACGACGAGGAGGAGGAGGGTTGGTCATTATGCTGACCGGCTGTCAACCTTGACGTTGTGGGAAATTATTGTCCTTGAAGCATGACTTTCTGTGCACGTGTTGTCCCGTGACGAACGCACAACACATGGATGTGGAGATTGTTTATTTTATTATTAATTTTTGGGGGTTGAATTTCGATGGACGTCTCTTTTCGCCTGTTACTGGGGTAGGGGTAGGGGTGGGGGGTAGGGGGGACCACTGCCCATTTATGGCGCAGGCTTCGTTCACTGTAACGAAGGGTTGAGCTCGGGAGAGACACCAGTATATTTCAGTCTTTTATTCAAATGTAAATGACCTCTATTGTACTATATAACGACATGTTATTTATTTTTTTGCATACAGTTAACAAAATGACCAAATGTATCCGAGCCTTTTGTGGCCGAAGGTGCATTTTCCTGACCAGCTAAATTGTGTTTGCTCTACATGCACAGGCCGCTTTGTTAGGTACACCCTGCTCATACCAGGTTGAACCTATTTTTCTCTAGGAAAGATACAAGGTAGGGCTGCACTATATATCAGTATGAGCAATATTCACATCTTACAGGACTGCTTAGAGTGCACTAATTGTTGGCAAATACATTCCATGTGTTATTATGAAGTTATGTTTTTCATGCTAATGTAATATTCAGCCAGTTGGACAGAGACTTATTGCTGCAGACAGGAGTGACGTTGCTCAAAATGGTAAAGGTCACGGAGTGATGGACGCCCAGATGAGGAAGGAGGAAGATTGATATACATGGCAGCTGATGTCGTCGTCGCGACATTTGTAAATATTACCGCAAGTGCCAGATTTTCTAATATTGTGTGCAGCCCTGACAATAACATCATCTTAAACACAGACAAATACCATACTTATAACATTTACAAAAAGCTGCAGAATGATGGCAAATTAATTAACAAGATGGCAGGAGAGCTGCATGATTCAAGGTGCTGTTCAAGTCATTTCTTGAACATTTCTATATATATATATTTTATCTCAATTGCAATATATATCGCAGGGTTGTAGAACAATTGTAATGTCAGCTTTTCCCAATATCAAGCAGCCCTACTACAACAAGGGGTTAGAAACTTTCCTCGGAGATCATCTTAACGTGGATGTGCTGTGGTTATAAAAGGTTAAACACGGACAGTAAACTTTGGACAACGGCATCCAAACGTTGCAGCTGAAATCAGGCCAGGCAGCGTTTTTGTCCAGTCCGTTAAGATCCAGTGTTGGTAAACCTGTGTGATTTGTAGTCCTGGTTTGTTTGTTGTTTTTTTTCGCCCTTGGCTGATGGTGGAGTAACATCGGGTGTGGTGCAGAGATCTGCAACCAGTCATCCCATTCTACACAACTGCCACTGGATATATCCTTACCATCGTCTGTAACCCAGAGCGACAGATGTGTGTGAATATCCCAGTAAATAACACATTTTCTTCTGTTTGATCTCTGTTTCTATGCATTTGTGGACTGCGGTTGAGTAAGCTGAGACTTTGAAATAATAATAGATGCTTCCGAGGCCTATCGCTGCCTGTCACCTCTCTTTCTGATTGGCTACACGCTACATTCAACAGGCAGCATGCTCGCTTGTCCTCGCCACACACGCTGCAGTGTCGGGCCAAGACAATCCAACGCGTTAAATATCTCCCATTTGTGACTGGAGCGGTCTTGACGTCCTTCTGAGCAGACCAGAGCGCTCCTAACACACCACACATGGCAGGACTATCGTCTTAAGAGCTGCTGTGATAATTGGGGCGCGTTGGAAGGGGAGAAGTTGGCCTAAAAATCCTGCAGTGTGAACCAGGCCTAAGCAGTTCTTGAAATGGCTCATCTGGCTGTGTTGATATTCAACTACAGTCTGCTTCTTCTCCATTCTGATGTTCCGTTTGAACTTCATCAAGTTGTCTGCACCCCAACAAATGGCCTAAAGACAATTACTTGCTGCTCTTTGTTTTGCTTTGAACAAGTGTACCTAATAAAGTAGCTGGTGAGTGAAGGCTTGCATAATCGGTCCTTGAGGGTTGGCTACCTGCAGCTTTTACATGTCTCTACTTCAGCACACCCGAATCAAATCATTTATTCAGTAGCAGGGCTCCGTAGAGCCTGACTGCATGCTGAGGAGGTAATCCAGCCACTGGATTCAGTTCTGCTGCACTAGTTTATACTTTTTCGTTAACAAGCTTGCGCTCACACGTATTTACGGAGAAGTTTTCCTTTTATACTTCTGTGGGTGTCAGTATTGCGAAGAAATTCCCCACAGGGACGGCAGGGGTTGTAGACCTTTTCTGGCGGGTATGCCTACCGTTGCAGTGACGTCTCATGTCAACTAGAGTTTATTCACTTGTTGTAAACCCATTCTCCTTCCAGGAGAAGTGGCCGAGAAAGAAGTAAGTTTTAATTAATCTGGAAAGCTTTTTGCTAGAAGTGTAGCCCACTTAATACTATAAAAATGCATGAAAAAAAACGTCTGTTTTGTCGTTCCCTAGACCAACTGGTGCTCAAAATTGCCAAAAGACCATATTAGATCCACTGCCATTGCAATAGAAAGCATATAGTGCCCCAAAGCTGGATTGCTAATTACATTGACTATGGGGAGCCTAATTCTCCCCTTCCGGTCGGCCCATGGGTCCCGATCCCGAAAAAATAATGAATGGAAGTCAATGAAGCGATAAGTTATTTTCTGGTCCGCTTTGTGTTACGTCCTGAATCACGCATATGTTGTACTTCGATATAAATGATAACTAATGATGTAAATTGTGATTTATTTATTTTTTGTCCAGTGATTTGGGATTTATTTGATTGTAAAAATTCACATTTAAAATGCCTACAAATCAGAAGTCATCAGTCGCATATATGACGCCATTTGGCTAACGGGAGCTAGCATTATTTATAGCACGTAAAACACTCACCTAGAGCTTGTAGAGCTTCTCCTCCATGCTGGCTCTCACTCCACCGACTGGTTTACCCCCAACATAGCTGCTACTTTACACATGGTCAGATTTATAGAGGTTTTCTCCTTGTTTAATGCTCCTTTCTTCGGCCTGGAGGCCACGACCCTCGCTCTGCTTCTTCTTCTGCAATTGTAGTCCTTTAAACGTTTTTACACAAAACCTAAAGTAACTTTTGCGTCCGGACAAAAATCTGCGTTTTCTCTGCATTATTTTAAAAAATTCACGGACATCATATGTTCGATCCACTGCGCATTTCAAACTGGATCAGAAAATAACTTTTATCGCTCCATTGACTCTCATTAATTTTTTGAATTAACATTTTTGTGGCATTAGGGGACCCATGGACCGGCAGTAGAAGGGTGTGACTTAGCCTCCCCATAGAGCACTGTTCTGGTTAAATAATCTGGGGCTGATGTTGGGTTGACCAATCTCAGACGTGCGCTCTCTGTTGCGTTCAATGGCTAGTTAAAAAAATTGGGCACTACTCCGGCCGTGCTGGAGAGAGTGACAAAGAGCCCTCGCATGGACGAAAAATGGCATTTTGTGTCTCGCAGCCTCAGCAGACAGAGAAGTATAGACTAGGTTTACATGCAGCAGGGCGACGGCCCTAATCTAACTCGTTGAAATCGAATAGTTTGCAAGTACTGGGAATAAATGTTGGAGTTAGTTGTTGGTGAGGTAAATAAGAACACAGCTGTGTTTCATATCATAACCATCATCTTAAATAAGCTCCAGCTAAAAGTTTGAAAACCAGCGAGATTTGGTAATTATGCTCAGTTACTGCTACTATAGCTTCAATGTAACTGCAGTTTATTTTCTTAAATGCTGTCGCAACATGTTCACTAAAGAAGGTTGTAAGAGATTTGAATAGACACAAATTGTCAGTAGCGCAAACAAATAGTTTTGTTTTTCATGCAGATTTCCTTAATGTTCATGCACGGCAGCCATGTTAGATTTTGACACCGGGCTGCTGACCTCAGAGGGGGTCATTCAGTGAATGTTTCCATCTTCTGAGGAAAAATTATGAACATAAGTGAGCAGTATACACTACAGCCAATTTTGGAGTACCAGTAGTTGAGAACATTTTGTTTTAGTTACATATGGAGTATGTACTCCATATCCATATTACTATGGAACTGCAGACATTATCATAATAATACTATGTGGCTTACTCTACCTGGAATTGACTATAATTTGAGGTGCATTAGAAGTCTGCTTAAAACTAATTAGTTCTGGCCTTTTGGATGGACTTTCGTTGTCCTGTATGTGCGCCTCCAATAAAGATCCTCATGACCAAGATACTAAAGCTGAAGGAGTGAGGTGGAGACGTCGCTGTGAGGAAAACGTGGCTTTCTCACAGTTTGTATTGTCATGGCTATCTTCAGCAGTATTCTGTGAATGTCATGTTTTCCTAATATGTTCCGAATAGTTGTATGTAAGGAAGCTTCACATGTGAACAAGATTAATCTTTTGGCTGAATCACGAATGATCAAACATGAATTATTGTTTGATGAGACAGAATATAATCATCCTATATTGTCCTACAAAAGGGGAAATGCAGCTGTAACAATGGGAAAGTGAACGATAAGAGAAGCATTTAGATTCACACAAGGGAAAAAAAACGCAAAAGTAATATGTGTACATTAAGGACCAAAACTAAGAACTGCACAGTTATTAAAACTGAAGTGGTATACTCAGATTTGTGCAGCTGAGTAGGCAAAAGTATTATTAGGTAAATGTATTACAAGCGGGAAGTTAAAAAGAATATAAAACTGTGAAAAACAGATGTTTAAATAACAGCAGCAGGAATGTAAAAGTCAAATAGTGCAAATAACAGTTGAGTTGTAAACCTTATTAGGTTTGTTGAGATTAGTTCTGCAGGGAGGAAAGACCTGCGATAGGGCTGAGCTCAAATTAATATCATGGTATATTGAGCCTTTCACATCGATGACAGTAAGTGGACGATAACAATGACCACATCAGCCCCCACCCTGTGTCCGATGGTGGCCAAATTTACTTAATCTTCATTAAAATATAATAGCTTCTTGCTATTGAGCAGCTTCAAACAGCCTTTTAATTCAATGTTTGAGAGTTAAGAGTCCAGTTTAAACTCATAACTGATCACACAGACCAGATAAGGTGAGAACGTGACCGGGGGGGGGCTGAGTGAAATCGATGATTTTAGTGTGCAGTCGTTTATTTTAGATGGAGAATATTTTACACCGGAGCACAGGTGGGAACAGACGGCGGTTTCAAGCAAAGTATCAAAAACAAAAGCAGCGACTCAGCTGGGTTAATATCTGCTCCGCCTGAGCAACACCTGGGCGGGCGGAGCTGTTAGGCTACAAACGCTCTAGTTTGGCTGCAGCTTCGTTGCTGCAGTATCAAACATGCGTGATCCACGTAAAGGTACGTTCAGACCGGCCAGTGCGTCCAGGCAGCAAAACCCTCAAACGGACAAAACTAAATGCTTTAAAATGAAAACCCCGCTGCTTGCACACTTTAATCCATGTCGGCGCATTACTTCAGTTTGTCAGCAGGCAAGCAGGGATTTCTCTGTTATTTCTGCACTGTCCCGCCCTCTGCTCCGCTCTACCTAGTAATGTCTATTTAGTTTCCCTAACCGGGATTGGCTAGCGTTACCTAACACAACAAGAAAGATAAAGGAAAATATTTAACTGCTTACCTGACAATCCAATATCCTCAGATCGCTACGTTATCACCTCCTGTTCTGTGTCTCCCATCCTGCAGCTACAGCCCCCGGTCATCCCGCCCTCAGTCTTCCCCACATTGAGTAGCTTCAGTCGAACCTCGTCACTGATTGGTTGCTGCCCAAAAATTCTTTTTCACAACTTTACGCAGTAGCTGCATGGACGCCTTGACTGTCAGTCCGAGCATCAGCTACAGTGGAAGTGCTCATGCCCACTGCGCTGATGTGTGCGATTAGATACATGCCATCTTGACGGCCATATGTTGCGTAGGTACCGTAGACTTTGCGTGTAATCTAGCTGCCCTGCTGCCTGGCCGCACAGCGCGGTTTGAACGTACCTTTAGAGTCTAAGTATCCAATAACACCATAAAAAGTCACTCTATTTGTCACTAGTTGCATTTTTCTGAAAAACAGTTGTTAAATGAGTCTAAACTCTTAATAAATATAGCTACACAGTTGCTGCGTTAGCGTTTTCCCCCTCTGTCTGACTGTGTGTAGTCATGTGACTCAAGGCGACGCTCATTTCTTAAAGGGGAAGGAACACCGCTAAACTAAAACACATCTTCATTTTTTTTACATACTGATTTTACCAGCACGGGCAAAATGACGTTGGTAACAGTCATACATTTCGGTATCGGTAAATTTTTCGGTATACCACCTAGCCCTGACCTGCGATAACGCTCCTTAATTTATCCAAACCCAGGATCACACCGTGTGCTTACGGCTGTCCTAGAACTTAAGTTTCTTCGTGAAAAGAGTCGTGATGAAAAAAGTGGGAGCATCTGGCCGTGCAGTGCGACGTGCTCCCCCGCAGCATTTTTATTACACCTAACATCAAAACCAGCCCTCGGCGGTCTGAAGGGAGAGCCAGAAATTCTACAACTCCAGTCTGCCGTTGATCATTTAAATTGTGCCCTGTGAGTGACGTGTTGCCTAGGATAAAGCTAAACAAAACTAACCTCTAGCTCGTTTTGAAGAACAGACATCCCAAACTGTCCCCCTTTCTCCCAGCCTTGAGCGTCTCTTTGTTAGTCTTTTCTTTCTCATCTTCCTCGTCACCTTTTTGACTGGTGTCCAACAGGGATGTTATTTTGGCCAGAGTCCTTCTGGATCCATGGGGCATCCTAGAACAAAGCTGATGAGCTTACCCAAACTTTTCTTTTCAGCTGTAGAGAAACTGCTGCGCCAATATACGACACCGTAAAAGATGGCTGATGCCACCACAGAGTCAGAAAAGTTCTTGAGTGCTCCCTGGACGCTAAAAGACCTCAGTCTGATAAGCAGGTAGCGTCTGCGCTGATCCGTCCTGTAAAGATTATCAGTTTTGTGACTCCAAATATTGTTTCGGTGAACACCCTGGTACTTATGGGTCCGCCATCTTGCTGTCCACTCCCTGGATGTTCATCGGTTTCAGTATGGTGGGTTCACCAACAACTCCTTGTTTTTTTACCATGTTGATCAGGAGGTGGTTCTGCTGGTACCAGTCCACAAAGTTCAGAGTCCGCTGTCTGATGGGTTCATGTTTTGGTTTAGATCGAACTGAGTCAATTCTTTTTCTCCTTTTCTCTCCTTTAAATAGCAGGTTGAGTCGACCTATATGATGCTGTTTTCCATATTACTTTATAAATCCAGTTAAATCAACTGAAACAGCCGTGTGCTTGGAAGATTGTTGCTGTTAATTAAGGGAGATCTGACATTATTATTTTGTTTTTCAGGGGAAGACACAGTGGCAAAGGTCCCACAGCAGTAAGTCAACTCTTATCGACATCACAAGTTTACTTTTTAAATTACTTAGGCTTTATAAATATTTATCAGATTAGTTTTTTTACACTAATTACCCTAAAGAGTCTGCATTTTGGAAGCCTTCCGGTCACGACGAGATATGCAGGATTTGAATTCCTGTTCAAATGAAACCTGATGATTTTTTTCTCTCTTTAGGTTATTTTCAATGGTGTTTATGCAAATATGAGGATGGTCCATGTTTTGACTTCAGTGGTGGTAAGTTTAATTTGCATCTCGCTCAAATTTAACGATGGTCGTCTTTGCCATTCTTATTATTGGATGCTTGAACCGAAGCGGCCAAGGTACAAGTGAAAAGCTACAAGGCTCTTTTTTCCTGTAAATGGCCGGTGTAAGCAATGCTGCACTTTCTCTTTTACCACATGCTGCTAGTTCACAATGTCTACACTGCAGTAAACAACACTTAGAACAGCTTGTACCATAAGGAAGGCAGATCAATCATTTGACTTCCAGCAGATGGGCCTGTTTGAAATTGTTATTTCAAAGTGTACGTTCACATTGGATCTGAGTCTTTCATATTTTGAACACTGACCAGCTTATCTGTTCCCAGGGGACCAAGTGTGAGCTGAAAGTAAAAAACGGAGCGGTATATGAAGGCGTGTTTAAGACATACGGTCCTGAGGTAAGAAAAAGTCTCTGTCTGATATCCCCTTTTTAACGAAGTTGTGGCACTAGTGGCTTCTGACAGTATCCAGACAGGAAATAAGCAGAGGTAGAAGGTGGGGAAGACGTTCAGCAAGGCTCTCTGGTTCTGGAACTGAACCCCAGACAGTGACTGATAATTCAGTCACTGTCTCAGCAGCTGCAAAAATGTTTTGTGCTTAGTCAGGACACCATTTTTCCAGCACTCGAAAGCAGCTTTACCAATAAAGTGGATTACGTCTTATGCTTTAGAACAAAAGGCTATCTGATGCTTTAAATTGTCTTTCAGGGAGTTGTTGCCCAGTCTGTCATCTGCGGGGAAATATTGGATACAAATAATAAACTTGGATTCGCCCATTTGCAAGATTGCACTTGTGCTGTTAATGTTTCCAGCATCTCCCAGCTTAGAAAATGTTATCATTAAATAAAGGCAAAATGATTTTCAATGTAGAAATATGGAACTGTTATGAAATGTACCACCAGGAGGGAAACTAATGACTTCAGAGTTGTTTAGAAGGCGGTCACTGACACCGTCCACAAGGAGAAATGGCCACAACAGGTCATTGCTAAAGACTGTGTCAAAGGATTAAATGGAAAGTTGTATAGAAGGAAAAGCTGATTTAGGAAAAATAGCCTCACAATGAAGAGGAATAATTATAGCCTAGAAAGGATTGTGAAACGAAATAGGGGCCATAAAACATATGTATCCAAGACATTGCCTAAAACTGGGACACTCCCTGGAATAAGGAGACAAAGCTCTGGACCTTTTGCTTTTTGGTCATTTTCAGATTAAAGTAAATTTTACAAATTCATTGGAAATCAAGGAGTCTGAAGGTAAAGTGAAGAAGCAAATAATCCCCGTTGCTTGAGATCCAGAGTGAAGTCATGTCATCGAGACAGTGTGGGTGCACAATTTTTTTTGGGGGGGTTTTTTTTCAGGGCCAAATTCAGATCAGTTGTTTAGCAGGACATTTTAGAGCTCCTCATGCTTCCCGCTTCCAAAATTCAACAATGCAGAAGAGCCTAACGGCAGTATCAAAGCACCTAGGGTTTCCTAAACTCCTCAGCAGCGCCACAGGCTGGTTGCTCCATGCCACGGCACATTAATGCAGTGATTCATGCTAAAGAAGCCCCGGGAATGCGTCTTATTAAGGAGGCAGATTTTTATTATTATTTTTAACTAATGTTGTATTTTTATTCTTTGAGAAACAGAAATATGAGTTTTCATTACCTGTGAGGTAGAATCACCGATTAACAGAAATAATTTCTTCTTGAATGAAACAAAATGAGATTCAATGTCGAATTTACTAAAATAAATTACATTTAACAATTAAATTTACTAAAAGAAAATTTCAAATTCTAATGTATTGTCATTTTTCCTTTTCTGTTTGTATTTTAGCTTTGTACTGTATCTATGATTTGTGTTAACTCGACTTTCTCCCACAGTGTGACCTGGTGTTGGATGCAGCTCACAGGACGAGCCCAGAGCCGAGTATAGGACCCAGGAGAGAAGATATCGTGGAGAGCATCATTTTTAAGGCTTCCGACGTTGTAGTGGTGACCTTCAAAGATGTGGACCTGAACTTTGCCAGAAAAGGTATCAAACGCTTTTATGTCTGTTTGACACGCGTTCAAAATTATTCAAGCAGCAGACTGATTAGGTGACGTAATGATCTTGCATTTGCAAAACGCTCAAAACCACAAGGCGAATGATTGGCCGTCATTACATACATGCTTTGGATTATTGTTTTCTGTTTTTCACGGTCGCGATGAGGCTTTGTCACAAGTTACATCTTGTGCTTCTGCTTCCAAAAGACTGGCCATTGCAAACCGATTGGCTCTATTGATTTTTGCAGAAGGTCGTGCAACTGCATCAAGGACACTTAAGGTTGAACATAGTCTGCTTCATGCAGCTGATCCATAACCTTCTTTTTTTAAATGGCAATGGATTCTTCGAGATGTTTTTAAATAAAAAAAACTTATGAAAATAATCCTTTAGGCTAAATACTGTCGGTTGACTAAAAGTTTTTATCTAAAGCTTTGACTCATTAGATGAGCATCTTGTTTTTTGGTAAGGCGACTGTATTTTCATTCTTCATTCTGTCGGTCTGTCCATCTTTTGACTCTCTCATTTGTGTGTCTCTTCTTTCCAATGGTCTAGTCTCTTCGGACACAGGTAATAAAGAGCTTTTCTTCTCTCAGATATTTTTTGATGACATAATTAGAGCAGACTATAGGGGGCATAGATTTCCACTAAACAGATAGGATCCATGTTACTAGTTCTATTTAATTTATTCTGATGATAGAAATCTGATGCATGTCGTTCTTGGTCCATTTTGCCACCATGTGTTATCCATGTAGATGGTGCTTTTAGTGGTAAAAGTGTCCCTTGCCCGTCATACATATAAGCAAAGTGACTCAGTGAGAATATAAGTATTTAGCTTAACTAGTGAGTGGGGGAATGTGTGAGAGATACTGTATTTATTTTAAAACAATATTTTTTGTAGTTTTTATTTGACAATACCGTTGAGTGGACGTACAATTCCTAAATGTGGTCCTGTTCTGCAGTACTTTATTTTAAGACAACTAAAGCAGAGCCCAGGTTGAACACACACCGATTGCATTGAAAGCAATACGTGAAAGATTTATGGTCAGTTCTATTTTATTTAGGGTTTAATGTGTAATTTGTCTTTGACCTGAACATCCTCTAACTGACTGCAGTCTAAATTATCTGCATGTTTGCTTCCAAATTCTCATCATTACTTTCCAAAAGTATTTACACATTTTGAGTGATTCTCAGTGTTTTATTTTGATTTTATGTGATAGAATAACATAAAATAACAGTGTTATGAATTGGAAGGAAATAAAAAAAAATCAAAATCTACATGGAAAGTTGCATATTTCCTCTGAGTTAACAGGTTTTCTCCAAGAATATTGTGCAAAAGTTAATTTATTTCAATAATTCAACTTAACTGGTGAAACTAATATGCAAGATGGATTACATGCAAAATGACATATTTCAAGCCCGTATTTGTCATAATTTTGATGATTATGGTTTACAGCAAATTCAAAATCTCAGAAAAATTATTACATGAAATCAATAAAACAACGATTTTAAATGAAGCCGAACCAATGGACCAAAGTATTATTTGCCTACGTGTTCAGTACTTTGTTTGGACCCTTTTGTATCACTTCCTGCCTCAATGTGACGTGGATGGTATCAGCCTGTGGCATTGCTGAGGTGTTATGGAAGACTAGGATGCTTTAATAGTGACCTTCAGCTCTCATGTCACTTATCTTTCTCTTGGCTATGCCTCATAGATTCTCTATTGGGTTAAGATCAGGCCAGTTTGCTGTAATCCGAAGGTCATTGAACCCGGTTTTGGTACTTTTGGCAGTGTGGGCAGGGCCAAGTACTGCTGGAAAATGAAGTTAACATCACCATAAAGCTGGTCTGCAGACGGAATCAAGAAGTGCTCCAAAACATCCTGCTAGATGGTTGCGTAGACTCTGGACTTAATAAAGCACAGTGGACTAACACCAGCAGATAACATGGCTCCCCAAATAAATACAGACAGTGGATACTTCACTCTGGACTTCAAGCATCTTGCATTGTGTGCCTCTCCATCCTTCCTCTAGACCTTGGTTTCTAAATGAGATAGAAAATTTACTCTCATCACAAAAGAGGACTTTGGACCAAGAAGAAACAGATCAGGAGCGGCTTGACAGGAGGAATACGACATCTTAACTCCATGTCCAGGATCAGTCTGTGTGGTGGTTCTTGATGCTCAAACTCCAGCCTCAGTCCACTCCTTATGAAGGTCCCCAACTCTATAGAAAGACCTTTTCCTGGCATTCCTCTACAGACTGTGGTCATCCATGATAATTGTGCACCTTTTTCTTCCACACGTCTCCCTTCCACATAACTTTATATTGCTATGTTTTATTGCAGCACTTTGGGGCCACCCAACTTTTTTTCCAGTTTCTTTCCCTCTTCATGGAGGGTATCGATGATCAATGATTCTGCACAACTGTCAGGTCAGCAGTGTTCCCCATTATTGTGATTCCTACTAACCAGAATGAGAGTCCGTTTAAAGGCACAGGAACCCTTTGTAGGTATTTCGGATTAATAAGCCAATTAGAATGTGACACTTTGAGCGTAAAATATAGAACCTTTTCACAATATTCAAGTTTTCAGAGATTTTGAATTAGGTGTTTTCATAAACTGTAATCCATATTCATCAAAATTATAACAAAGGCTGGAAATGTCTCGCTTTTCTCTATATTATTTCCACTTTTTAAGTTGAATTACTGAAATAAATGAACTTTTGCATCATATTCAATGTTTTTTTTTTGTGGTTTCACCTGTTTTTCTCCTAAGCTTTATTGCACAAAATCATCCCCACAGCATGATTGTTCCACTCACTGTAAAGTGTTTTTCAGGGTGATGTGCAGGCTCGAGCTCCTTCTTCAACATGTTTGCTGTGTTGCTGACATGGCTTGTGGCCAAGTTTTATTAAGTATCTTAAAAACAATATATCATTTTCCTTCTTTTCCACAATGACACAGCATTTTTATTTTGGTCTATCACATGGAGGGTCTCCAAGTCCAGTCTTCCAGAACCACCATCCTGCAATTTCTAAATGAATCCCGTCTCCAACTCACCTGAGTCAAACGGCTCATCAGCATCGTTCAGCTCTGCAGAGACCTGGTAGCGAGTCCTTCATTTGATTCAGGTGTGAAGGAGGGATGCATCTAAAAGTTGTGGGATGGTAGATCTGGACGACTTGACTTGGGCACACCTGATCAAACTCCTAATAAATTAATTCAATGTTTATGACTTTAACTCAAAAAAAGAAATATGGAAGAGTTCAAGAGGTATGCATATTTTTGCAAGGTAATGTATATTTGATGCACAATTCCCCTAAATTGTAAAAACAAAGCATGCTCGAATCCTATAAAATAGCCTAAGCCTGTTAGCCCATTCATTGTGTTTAGTAACAGCTGTTTTTGCATCAAATTTAGCTTTTATCAGAGGTTTCTAATTTAAACAATAATTAGGATATCAAAGTTTAATTTATAGCAGTTCAGGTAGCAGGTCTGCTTTATGCACCGCATCTATTGGTCTCTGATTCGAGAATAAGAGTATTGGGCCAGGCTTGGGTTAACATAACACTACCTTTCCTTTCAATATATATTTTTATCTTGGAGCATGATTGCCTTGAATGTTGCTGAGCTGTTTAAAGCAGGGATTAAAAAAAGCCAAAAATAACAGGAGCAGTTAAATTTTTTAATCTTATTTTTTAATTTCCAATTTATTAATAAGCAAATATATTGCCATAATGATATCTTAAGGCAGTAAGCTAAGACACAGTTGGTTGTTCTTTATTTTGCAGTCACCTCAGATGCTTCTGAAATGAAACGTGAATATTATTAAATTGGATATCATTGAAGTTATTTAATTCCAGTAATTCAATTTAAAATGTTAAAGCAGTATTTTATAGATTAATAACACAGTGGTCTATTTAATTTTAGTCTGTTCTAAAGGTCACGGGTTAAAAACCCCAAATTCTGTTCCTGTTCTGTTGAATTTAGTTGCTATGAAAAATCTTTGTTTTGATGATATTTTAATAATTTTTTTATAGCCATAGTTTGAACCCCTAAAGGCCCCCTTTGTGTCGTGGCTATGAGGGATTATGACTGAGGCTCTAAAGGCATGAGCTCTTTCCTGCTTATACAACACGAATGGCGCCATGTGATTGTACACGGCCATGAACTTTGCACTCTGTAGGGCTGCTAAGGAAAACTAGATAAACAACTCACCTGATTTACTGGAGCTATCGATTTCACAGTAATACACGAATTTAACAGCGCAACATTTTGAATTAATCGTATTCTGAGACACACCACAACTCCCACTTTCAGAGCTGTTTTGTGTGTGATATTCTGGATGCGTTGTTGTGTTCCTCTTGTGACATAGACAACTTCACGGATGCGGCCGTGACTGGTCGGATTAATGGCGAGCATAAAGAGAAAGACCTGGAGCCCTGGGACGGAGGTGACACCCACAACTCTGACAGCCTCGAGTCCCTGGATACAGATGTGGTGAGATCAATCCCGCAAACGCAGCAGACATGCTGGTATCAGCTTGAAACGCCCTCATTTCTGGGTGAGTGAAAACGGCTTTAAAAGCTCAGATAATGAGTTTCCCTCGCTTCCCCACTTTCTCTACCATCAGTCAAACGGATGGGACCCCAACGATATGTTCAAGTACAATGAAGAGAAGTATGGAGTCCTATCTACATATGACAGCAGCTTGTCCACGTATACGTAAGCTTCACTCTGTGTTATTCCCAGTTGAATATTTTTGGTTTTCGATATTTTAAACGACCAACTTCCTCTTTGTTCTAGTTAGCTCTAAATCTGGCTTCACACTAGAGATGTTTAATCATTTAATCGATGCCTTGCCATGCGGACACAAACTATGCTGCATCGCGACAGACAGAATCCCACAATTATCAATATAACCTAATATAATAACCCGTCGCCGCTTCACCCCCCCCCCCCCCCCAACCCCACCCCCCCCTTCTGCCTTCTTCGAGAGGGGCCGACAAGTGCAGCTTCATCTTTGCTATCGATCTACGCACGCTGTGAGACAGATGTGAGAGCAAACAATAAGGATGCGTTCACACTAAATGCGTTTGAAGCGTCGTGGGCGTCATGTTCACATGTAAAGTTGATGGAGAAGCGTGCTGACGTGCGCCGGGGTCCCGCATCACCTCAGAAGCAGATTTGCGCCGTGACAACGGCTTTCTGTCAAATCATCAAGACTCTGTTTGCTTTAAAATGTAAGTGTTCTGTTTTTTTTTGGAAGTGCCATGTGGTCCATTTTGTGCATTTGCGCATGACCAGCATTTTTGCGTCTGCCCCTGAACTTCAGCCTCAATTCGCGCCGTGTCAGCCAATCAGGGCCATGGTGACATGTCAGTGATGTTGTGTTTTGGGTTGGTGATGTTGTTGATGTTGTGTTTTGGGTTGGCTCTTAAAAGAGCCGTTGTGGCTGCAAAGGCAATGCTCTCTCCATCAAGAAGTGTACCATGAACAGCTTCCTCACCCGGACAGAGAAGTACAACCCAGGCCATCGCAATTGCTCCACCACAGCACATCCTGCACCGCTTACATATTAAACATTTTTATTAACCGCAGACAGATGGACAGCTGCTCAGCATAGTAGTTATTGTCTAGGTGGGTGAAGCTTGGACCTACGCGGGACAGCAGCTCCTCAAACTGGGCGGGCCGGCCAGGTTCACCGAATGTATGCATTTTTTTCTTAAGCAGCTATCTGACGTGTAAAAACTGCCCTGTCTCATTTAAGGGACACCCATAATAGCCTATATCAATCAATACTGTATAAATTTACTGTACATTTTTGGAGAAAGACCCAGATTAACAGTCTTCATCTTTGTTTTCTCCAATCTATAAACTATTGAATAAGAATACAAGAAGACTATTAAACATAAAACCAAAAAATATGAAAATATTTGGAAGATTATATAAAAAAATCATCAAGACTCTGTTTGCTTTAAAATGTAAGTGTTCTGTTTTTTTTTTGGAAGTGCCATGTTGTGATCAGAGAAATGTTTGATAAATAACAAAAACAAAGGTCTGACATCCATTAATTACTGAAAACATGTATTTTTACAACCTAATCATTGAAAACAAACACAAATAAAATAATCTTGATACGGTGAGACATTGAACCGAATCTTGGACATTATAATCTTAATAGAATCATGAGACTTGTGAAGAATCCCACCTCTACTTCACATGGTATATCTGCTGTGTAAAAGTGTATCCTGTCAAAAACTCAAAAGTCCCGCCCTGTTTTGTCAGCATTTGTCTTTCTGGACACGGTTCTGCAGGGTACCATTGGAGCGGGACGACTCGGAGGAGTTTCTGAAGAGAGAAGCTCGTGCCGCCCAGCTGGCAGAGGAGATAGAGGCCAGCGCCACATATAAGGCTCGGGTGGCCCTTGAGAACGATGAGCGCACCGAGGAGGAGAAATACACTGCTGTGGTGCGCGGGGAGAAGGAGACCCACACGCTCAGCAGGTGAGTTGACGTTGAACGTTTTTACTCTTTATCTGTTACAATTAGCAGCTATTTGCTTCCACCAAAATCAGGTGAAATTTGTTATGGGTTGGTCAATGACTTCCGGTGGTGTTAAATTATAGCGAAATGTTGCAAAATCTAAACTATTAGTGGATCAACAGACAGGGTCTATTGTAAAATGTAGGTATACATCTAAAAATGCATGGAAGCATTTTGACTAAATCTACATTATTTATGTCCGTGCATTGTTTGCAACATCCTTTTCTAGAAGCTGTTATTAAACCCTCATTATGCTTTCTTTTAAAAGTCTGACCATATCAGGGTAATTATATTGCTCTGTATCTATAAATATTTTCATCCCTTAAGAAAGGTAGATATATATTACGCTTTGCTTCACACAAATATAACAAACATCAAGACCGATGTCCAAACTTTTCTTCTGTTGATTTCCCATGCAACACCTAAACACTTTTTTTCTCTGTTGCATTTTAATCATCATTCAGATTGTAACTTATCTAATCCATATTGTTTTATTAACAGTGTGCATCTTTTCTACCATTAAGAGTTTTCCTTTTCCTCCAAATAAAATTTACACAAGCCATTGCTTTGGAATTTATTTATTTAAATTGATGTTGTGTTCAAATGTGTAGAAAAGAGCTTTTTTGCTGCTTCCATCCACAACCTTTATTTTTATCCTACACATCCAGTTGACATTTGACTTGCAGACCAACCGCTCTGGTTGTTTTCAGAGAGAAAACTCAGTTAGATATAGGAGTAAAACTAATCTAAACTAGAGCAGAAATTCTGTTTTGTGATTTTTAAAAAAAAAAAAAAAAAAATTTGAAAGTGAGCAAATGGTAAATGGCCTGTATAGCGCTTTACTCAGTCCCTACATACCCCAAAGCGCTTTACACTACATTCAGTTATTCACACATTCACACACTGATGATGGCAACAGGATAGCCACAGCTGCCCTGGGGCGCACTGACAGAGGCAGATGGTTCACCACTGGAGCAAAGTAGAGGCACACAGGCTCCGCCATGGAGCACATTCACTAATCATAAACCATTAGAAAAAAAATAAAAGAGGAGGATTGTTCTTCTAGGAGATCAAAAGTCCCAAGATTAATATTATTACTGTATAACTGATCATCATTTTATTATTCTCATGATTGACTAAGCCTGTGTGTTTGTTTAGAGAGAACAAGTACATTCCTCCGGGTCAGAGGAACAGGGAAACGATGTCATGGGGTGCAGGACGGCAGAATTCATCTCGTCTTGGTCCGAGCTCAGCTGGAGCCTCATCTTCTCGGCCAGGACCTCATGACTACAGTCCCAACGCCGGTCCTGACCAGAGGGTGGTGAACGGAGGTACATTAGTCAGTTGTTTCCAATTTTTATGCACTTCAATACTTCTACGTTATCAAGCAATTTGTTCCATCACAAAAAGGTATTCTGTTGTAGAACCAGTGGCATTATAACTCTAATTTTACCCATTTTTAAATGTCTCGGTAGAATAAAACTTTGTTCCATTGAATATAAACTCTTTTAACATTGAAAATGAATAAAATGGAAAACAAACCATGGACCCGTGGTATATGTGGGGGTTTGTTACCTCAGCAACTTATTGCTGCCTAATTCAATAGTTCAAACACCAAATATAACCTAATGTCCATCATTACGCTCAAGGAAAACCATCTTAGAACCACCGGTGGAGCTAGCATCTACAGTCTTTCTCAGACACAAGTAGCACTGGAGCTCGATATTTCAGTTTCCCGAACTATG
The DNA here is from genome assembly GCA_028564705.1 of Apricaphanius iberus. Taxonomy (NCBI): domain Eukaryota; kingdom Metazoa; phylum Chordata; class Actinopteri; order Cyprinodontiformes; family Aphaniidae; genus Apricaphanius; species Apricaphanius iberus. The sequence continues at coordinate 839,739 of JAPXFQ010002051.1, forward strand.
ATTTCATTTGAATGTTTTAGATTTGCTTTACGAAAGAATAGCAAACTATTCAGATGGTGAGAATAGTTGTTTTCTTTTTTTTTACTTGGTTTATTTTTTTTTTATTAATCCGTGTCCCTATTCTATCACCAAGCTAGTATCATGAGCTCTTAGTTCTTAAAATGATAAATGACATCCGTAAAATTATGAATTTTAGAAGTTATTACATTTGTCCAGCATAGGGCTGGGCGGTATACCGAAAATTTACAGATACCGAAGTTTATGACTGTTGCCGACATAATTTTGCTGCTGCTGGTAAATTTGGCATGTAAAAAAAAAATAATGAAAAGATTTAGTTTAGCGGTACCCCTGCCCCTTTAAGAAATGAGCGTTGCCTTGAGTCAGGTGACTACGCAGTCATGTGACATACAGAGACAATAATACCACAGAAATTCTAATAAAGAAAGAACTCCAACTGTCTTGGTACTTCCGGGTTCTGAAGTAGTTGCAGTTCCACTCTGGTTCCATTTGAGGGCGCTCTCATGACGAGTTCAGACTGAATTCAGGTCTATGGAGCAACACCCCTAAAAATCCACTTTCCAAGGATATAATTTTTTGTCCAGTAATTTAAATGTTTTTTTTCAAAAGTAGATGCAAAGAAATTACATATTGCTGGGTGTTAGATTTTTTAGAGTCACTTATTTTCTTTGAAAACGTACTTTTAAATGACTTTATACACATCGTACGACCAGAGATACTGCTTTATGGCAATCCTTGTTTTTTCTTTTAAACTTAATACTATATGTATAACCATAGGCAGATAACAGAGCTAGCAACCCAAAAAAAAGTAGTTAGGTTGAAAAAAAAAATACTTTAGCGAAATAGTCCGGCTTAACATTCTGGATATCGCTTCGGATGCCACGATGCCGTAAAGCGATACCTCTGGTTGTAATCAGTCCTTCACTGACCAATCAGCGGTCCTTAGCAAAATGCTAGCGAGTAATGCTTCATTCACACCGCAGGCTTTGTCAGCGTCAGCGAGGTCAAGATTACATGTTAAGTCTATGGCGGAGGCCGTTGGAGGAGTGTCACGGTCTCTGGGGCACTTTGTGAGCTTTGGCTCCGTCACCTTTTTAACCTTTCATGCTTCAAAGCTCATAAAGCCAGCAGCGCAGAAGGTCATCTAGTTCAATTTTTTACGGTGTTGACGGCCCTGAAGCGGCGCGTTAACCAATCAGGGATTATAATTGTAGCGATGTCACTACAAGTACTTTGAATGTAGCGGGAGCAGGAAAAACCTACATTTTATGTCTAGATAACGCAGATTTAAAAAATCATAAATAACACTAACCGAAGACAGATAGAGAATAGAGAACCTGTAGTTGGTGTCCTGGTAGGAGATTTGAGCTCCGATGCGGCCAAGGAGCTCGTAAAATTAGGCGCGGGACGGACTGAAGTACCGCTGAAAGCGAACCTCATCCATACATGGCTCCCGGAGCAAATGCCTAAACTCCCCAAACTCAGAACGCATCCGTAGAATAGGGTGTATCCACAAACGGCGCTGATGTTGCAAAAGTCGACGTTGTCTAGCTTTATTTAGCAAATAAAGCCAAGCCACTCTCTTAATACTATAGTTCAGAATGTCCCGGCAACAGAAGAAGCCCCGTCCATGCGCTCTTTTTTGCTCAGAAGTGGGCAAGTGACTTTGCAAGATTCAACATAGAAGCGTCAAAGTCTGCGGTGTGAATGCACCATTATGGGCAACAACAACTCAACCTGTAAGAAAACGGAACGACATGCGTACTCGTTCATTTAACTTTCCGCATATGTTGAACTTGCGAAACCTATAATCAAATCGTAGATTTCTCAAAGGCAATCAGTAGAAAGAGACAAATTTAGCCTTCTAGCTCCATAGACTCTGGGTGTTTCTCAATGTCAAGGTGCCCCGCCAACCCAGGCACTGCCTTGCTTAGGAGGACACTGTCCTTCCTTGGTCAAAGAAAACGGTTTGGAACAGACTTTCCTCATGTGACCGCGGCTGCCGGCTTACGTGCTCTGTTTATGTCCCGCCCGTCGTGGTGGCATTGTAGCGTAATAACATTACTTCAGCCATGGAACTGCAAATGTATAACAAGCTTTTTACTTTTTTAAATTGTGTATATGTCGGTTAAATTAAATGTTAAAAAAATTTGTACCTGGTAGCTACCGAAGCTGTAACTACTAAGCAACTAACCAACCATATATAACTGCTTTGGATCTAAAAAAAAATAATAATAAAAAAATAAAACAAACATTTTAGATAAACGCCCGATGGTTAAAATTAGTTGACTTACATTTAAAATGGAAATTTATCCCCGAAGTAGCTCCTGCCGGCTACTACTGCGCTGTATTCTGGGAAATGTTTGACCGAGAGAAGGCATCAAGGCACGTCTAATGTATCCTTGGTAAATTTGCTAAACGGCTAACAAAAGGAGAACAGATTCCTCCGTAGCACATGAACATTGAAACACGCTTTGGCGGTCCCTGATGACGTATCTCCTAGGCAACCGGGGCGGGAACAAGGCATCACGGCCTGGGCATTGAGAAACACCCTCTCATTCATCTTGCACTCATTGCGATAGCCCCGAGTGGAACTGCAACCAAATTTTTGTTACAATGGGACTGAATAGAGAGTGGGACGGTTTTCCTAAAACAACTTGGATGATAGCCAACTGAAGCGAAAGTGCTGCTAACGCAGCCGCTGTTTAGCTATATTTTTTCAAGAGAGACTAATTTCACGACAGTTCTTCAGAAAAATGCGACTAGCGACAAATAAAGTGACTTTTTATTGTGTTATTGGATACTTGAACGCTAACGTGAAGCAGGTTACAGTACATCACAGAAACGACTGAAACGGAGATCTAAAAGCAGTTTAGCAGCAAACTTTGTGAAAACTAATATTTGTGTCATTTTCAAAACCTTTGGCCACAACAGTACACCACAGCCAGAGCGTCACTATGTTCAAACTGAAAGCCAAGCGCTACTGCGATGTCGTCAGGTGCACAGATCCCCATGTGTCCCTATTTAGTATTCACAGGCTTATTTAGTATCTCTTCCAAAGAAATTAGAGAGAATTGGCAAAATTTTATTCATTGGGGAAATGTTTCAGTTTCAGTTAATAATACATCTGCTACAGCAGATTATTTTAGACAAACCACAGCAACAGATAGCAGTGATCAACAACAAGCAATATCTTATGTGTCCATACTATGTCATAGTTCACATTAGAATGGGATATACTGATTAATGATCCCACATCCATCTTTTTAGGAAGCCTGATTATTTTGTCCAGCAGAGTGAGTCTCCATCCTTTAACGTCGGAGATAACAGAATAAATCTAAAAAAACACGATATGATGGAAAACGGTAGGCTACGGTGACTGATATCTGTCTGTTTTTTTATTGCTTGTCCAGCTCAAACACAAAGTGATCACAATGAGTGTTTAAATATTTATGTATTGAAAATGTTTTTTTCCAAAATTTTTAATTTTCTATTCAACTCTGACATGTGGTAGTTTGTATGATTGAAATCTTGCTGCAACCAACGGTTCAAGACTTAGCAAGTCACATAACCAAATTCTGTTTACAACAGTCACAAGTTAATCTGGCAGTCAAACTGCGCCCCAAAAAACTCCTACCATGTAAATGTTTCTTGAAAACGGCGAGACGACAGTGCACTGCAGCGTTGGTGTTAGGTTAAGTCACACAGCCCACGGACTCGTTTTTGCGGAACCACGACTTTGACTGTTCTTTTAATTTTTTTAGATATTCATTTAAAACATGGTTTCGGTAAGATTTTTAGCTCTTGGAGACGGGTTAACTAGGAATGATATGAGACGGTTTGGGAAGATTTATTTCAGTGCTGAAAGAGAACTTTGTGTTGGGCAGAGCTTGTTCTGCCCAGCTTTCAGCATATACGGCTGACCTGGAAAAAAGCGGAAAAAAAATTGTTTTGCTGATTTCTTAAACAGCAACTTGAAAAATTATAGATTACCATCTGACCTTACAATCTTATTATTTGTTTTTATTATATGTAAATTATCCCGTAACACCGGCAGCCATTTCTCTCCCAAACCTAATCGTTTCCACCGTTACACAACGCTGTCCTCACCTTCTCCGTCCAGCAGCAGAAGATGGACGGCGCAAAAGCCGTCTTTGTGCTTAGCGCTGTAGCGCATCAACATAGACTCAAAGCCAGCCGTTCTGAGCGGGGCTGTAAAACTAGCATGTGCACAACTCTGCTCTGCTCAGTTCTTCGGCTTTTTCAAGCAAAGCCTGTCATCAACATTACATTAAGTCATCCTAAAATTATGTCAACAAGCAGAAAAGAGCATGATGTGTCCTCTTCTAACATCTGGTACATGCTAACTCAAACAATAGCAGGAGTCCACCAAGTGCAAGTCATTGGCGTGCTGCGGTGTCAAGTCACAAGTCCCTTAAAAGGACTCAAGTCCAGTTCTCCATTCCTGGCAGGATAAGCATAGATGCTTTTCACTTTAAATATAAAAGCCTTTTATTCCAGCAGCTCTTCTAGAGTCCTTAAAGTTGCTGTGAAGATAATTATACAATGGTCATCTGATGTTGGGTAGTTTCAGCCTCAGTGTTTCTCACTTTGTTCCTGCAGGATGAGCCATTTTCATGAACCGTCAGAGTAAAAAGGGGAAAAAATCTGAGCGCTTCTTATACAACTTTGAAACTTTAATTAACACACGCTAAATAAGTCACATTGACCTCACCATTATTTTTATTTGATTAAAATGCTTTTTCAGAGGAGATATTGCATGTCGTTTTTTGTGTAGAAAGAGTGAAACGTTTCTTTTTCCATCTTGTAATCTGAATGTCTGGAATGTTTTGATTTGTTGCTTCTGTTAATATTTTCTACTTTTTTAATTTGCTTTTGTTTAAATCAAACCTCCTATTTTGCTGTTATGTTTATTAACTCCTCTCTTTCCTGTTGCTGCTGTAGATTTGTTTTCTCCCACTTTGTGTTTTCCTTGATCATTTGTCCTTGCCTCTTTTAGGTTCATCCCATTGGCCCTCACCCTGTCCATCTCCCTCCTCCCGTCCCCCCTCTCGTTACCAGTCTGGCCCCTCCTACCTGCCTCCCCGGGCGACCACGCCCACCAGGCCACCCTCCAGACCCCCCTCACGACCTTCCAGACCTCCCTCTCATTCATCTCACCCCTCCTATCCCTCCTCTTCATCCTCCTTTTCTCAACATGGGCCCACGTCGCCAGCCTCCACTCTGCCCAAACGCATGTCCTCAGAAGGTATCTGCATAGGCTGAGCCCACCTGGGCAAAGACATGAGATGGAGGTGGAGTGGCTGACCTTGACATCAAATTGAATTTGCATTCAAATTGTAGATTTTGTAAAAAAAACAAAAACCTTTCATGGATAAATTTGCCCAGGTGTTTGGTTGAACAAAAACATTGAAATTGCTTCCTTTGATTTGGGGTCTGACCTTAAACTCCCCTTCCAATGGAAAATTTTCGGTTGTGACTCCTCATCAGTGTGTGAGGCTATTTCACCTCGGCATGTGGGTGCTTCCAGGTGTCTGTGTGCCGTTTTCTCCGTATTTCTGTTGTTTTCTACTACAAAAAAAAAGAACATGTGAGTGAGGTGTGAGAGAAGGTTTCCACAAAAGTCTGATTATGTCCTTTTTAAAAGCCTAAAACAAACAGTTTGTTTCAAAGTTAATAAATTATGTTTGGCTCCCCAGTATCTGTCCTAAGCTAAGCAAGACATCAGTCATTGTAGCACTTGTGGGCCAAAAAACTGAACAGGGGTCTCATTTATAAAACCGCATAGAAGCCTTACTAAAACTCTATTTAAGCTCAGCAAAAAAAAAAAAATTAAGCCTAGTATGTTGTTAAACTATCAAACTTTGAGTATGCACCACTGCACACAATTTCCGCTTTATACGTCACCCTCTCCCTAGAAATGTGCTCAGGTGATTTTGGAAGATATCCGGCCGCCTGCACACCCCCTTTCTGCCATACACGGCCAATGCAAACTGCAAGCAGTGACTATTCTGAATCGACTTAAGCCGGCTAATATGCATTATTTTACGGGTAACCGTGGCAATTCAGAGGCAAAGAAAATGCAATGAAAAATGCACAGAAAATCGTTTAATTTCAATCAATTAATGTTAATCAATATAGAGCGTTACTTAGCCAAAAGGCAACCACCATTATTATGCAGAGTATTGCTGCAGTGTATATATATGTGTTTTTTCCTGCTTTACACAATTAATTGCTATATAATCTGAAGACATACATATGAACATACAACGATATAATTCTTAAATATAACATATTTGAGCTAAGAAATGTTACTGTTGTGTAAGTTTAGTTCGGGTCTGGGCTGGAGTTTTGCTAGTGCTTGAAGCCGCTCTCTTCTTATACTTAGCTAAATCAATCCCTCCATTACCTCTCGCTCCGCGTTCATTTCGGCAGCTTTATAAATAAGACCCCTGATCTGTAATGACTGAGCCTTTCAAGTCATCCTCCCCTTTAGGTTTTATTTCTCCTTGCTTTTGTAATTCATTGCTAGTTTTCATTGGAATCAATCAACTGGATGAAACTCTTTCATTTGCTTGTTAGAACTAAAAGAAAGAAAAAAAAGACAAGTTATGATGCTCCAAAAACACCATCTCTGAAAGAACTTCGGCTGCAGGTAGTTCTAAAGTGCTTCTCTAAAGTATTCATGCCCCTTAAACTACTCAATATTTGGTTGCTTTACATCCACCAACTTAAGTGCATTCATGATTTAGTTGTTTTAAAGCTTTAAACTTTTACTTTAATCCAGAAAAAGAAAATCATTTCTTATAAGGTCAAGTGAGATTTTTTGTTGTTGTTTAAATGTAATTATTGGAGAACCTGTATTTTGTTTTTAAAATTACAAATTATGTATAATCTTACCTTTTTACATGTTTATAAACTCCTAGCACCTGCTTCATTCATTGTTTGTGACATGGCACCACCAGAGTTGAGGCACAAAACTGCCTCACGTCACAGATCCTCCATGAATTTGAATAGTTATTGCCTAAATTCAGCGACTTTGGCCATAAAAAGTTGAAATCATGGAGAAAACTAATTTATACAACAGTCAAGTGGACTAATAATTGTTCTCTTTTCATTAATATTTCACCTACCTACCCTGACTGCGTATCACTGGTCTGTATTTTGCCATTGATTCTTCATTTGAGATTGGACCTAGGTCTTAACTTTGAGTAGGTTGTTCAGACTTGATTATGATTTGATCTAAACCAGTCCATTGTAGGTTAAAGCTGAAAAAAAGATGAATAAAAGCAGCCCCACAGCATGATGCTGCCACTACCGCTCTTATTATATAGGGTTGGTTTTCTGTTATTAATAAGGCTTTGGATGTAGGTAAAACTTACTAATTTTGCCCCCATCTGACCAGATAACCTCCTTCTATCTTTACTGGCTCTCCTACAAGGCTTGTGGCAAATATACCAGATCTATATGGCTTTTTTTCTCTCCAGTCAGCCATAAAAAGCAGATCCTCCCACCTGTGCTGTTGATCTTTGAAGCTCCACCAGAGTTAGCATTAACTTCTTGACTGCTTGTCAGTGTTGGCAGTTGTGCCATCCTCTTTCCACTTAGACAGTGGACTTTAGAGACCTTTACATTTTTCCACAACTTTATTGTTCTCCATTGTTCTGTAACAAACCTCTGATGCCTTCACAGAACAGCTGGATTTATACTTGACTATCATGTATTCTTTCTTCTTCGGTTATGAATTCCTCTAGGTTGATCCATCACATAAAATCTCAAAGAAATACTGATTTTTAATGGTTGTAAGGCGATATTAAAAGGTTTTAGGGTTATGAATACTTTTTCCAGGCACTGTGTACTTTTATGACTAAGCTAAAATTGACTAACCCTTGTCCATTCCTTCCCTAAATTTTTCATTTTTTTTTATCTAGAGCATGTAGAGGGAAGTAATTCAAGACGAACTGATTAAATACACCATTGACCAAATGCAAAGCAAACACAGCTTTGTTCACATCTTCTTACCCACAGATTTGTCTGGTTTCCATTTTATTGAATCAAGTACTCATGTCCACCTGCCTCTACTCCTTTCCACTGATTTCTTTGGTCATCTCCCACTTTCATTTGGGCTTTGATCGGTTTGTTGTGTGGTTTTGTCACATGAAAGTGTGATTTGCTTTGCTCTCTTTCTAACATGCATGTTCCCTGCTGTTTGGTGTGGATTTTACATCTGGCTCACCACGCAGTCATTTGAAACAGAAAAGTTTTTGCATTCTCACTGCTGAATGTAGGAGTGTGCATGTTTACGCTGACTATCTCTGGGACGCGCCTTCATCTGCAGGTCCTCCGAGGATGTCTCCGAAATCCCAGCGAACGCCTCGTCCGCACAGAGTGCCGCCCTCCCGTATCAGTTCCGTCTCCACCGGAGTGGACTTGGGTTCCCACAATGCAACTGGAGAGGTTTCAGCAACGCCTCCGAGCAGGAGTAGCTCCTCTGGAGGGACCTGGTCTTCAGTGGTCAGTGGAGGTAGAGTATGTTATTTATGTTTTGGAGATGACCTGATCTGGACTTTTAGGTTTTAATTTTGTGCGGGTTTATAGTTATTTTTTCCCCCTTTGTTCTCTCTCCTCAGCTCACAGACCTCGGTCCCCACGGCAGAACAACGTGGGCCGAGCCTCCCCCGGCTCCTCCTCACTCTCTTCCCCCCAGACGGGAACAGCTCCTGTGGAAACCGTTACGACGCTGTCGTCAGCTTCGTCTCCTACTGCTGCTAGCCCCGCCCCCAACCTGGTTACCTCTCCATCAGGAGAGGGTGAGATTACGTTGCCAAAATAACGTTTGAAAACATTTTATTTCAAGTGCGAGTTCAAGCTTTCAGTGCAATTAGAAGCTTTTTTTTTTGGGAGTATGAGCTTTGCACTTCTAGAGACTGAAATCAGATACCATGGAGAGGATCTGAACAGGAAATTTAAACCTTTCCACAGATTTTCATATGAATTCATATCTGGACTTTACTGAGCCCTTCTAACCCTTAAACTTGCTTTGATCTATATCAGTTTATTGTAGCTCTGACTGTATTTTTATGGCTACTATCCTCTCAGAAAGACAATATCCACCCTAGTCTCAAGACTTTGGAACCATATTATTTGTTTCAAGAATTTCCAACAATTTGACCAAGAATTTGACCAATTTTCCTTGCTCTGCTAAAAGAAAAGCGGCACAATACTGCCACCATCCTCTGTTCTCATATGGTTGGTTTTTTCCCCAGAGTGATTTGTTTATTTTTGGCACTCATCGGGTTTCGTCTTAAGTGCCCATTTTGGTCTCATGCGATCAGAGCCCGTTCTTCCACACATTTGCAGTCTGTACGTTGCTTGTTGCAAACTGCGTCCTGTCCTTCCTGCCCACAGCATCACAATCCATGACGAGTCTTGAATTTGCAACATTTAGCTGCCCTTTGGGATGAATAGCTTATTGAATTGAATCAAATTTGCAAACAAGACTTTTAAGGTCTTGCTTTAAAAAAAAAGAGAAGACTTTCTCTCAGCAACTTCACACAAAAAAAAACAGAATTGTTGGAGTTCATAAGTAATAGTTGTCCTGCTAATAACACTGTTACCTTGTTGTTTCGCTGATGCATGATTAATTAGATGTTAGCACTTGGGATATTGATTTATGAAACTAACCCACAACTTGAACTTTGAGCTTCTGCTTGTTCAGTCTTTGTTGCTAATGCTGTTTGTTCACTAACAAACTTTTACACGACTGCTGTATTTATACAAATACAATTACACACAGGATGGAGTCCAGTCATTAGTATTGATCCGTAGTTTTTCTTTTAATTCAGTTATTGTACACTGAAAACTTAACTAGGCCGTATAATATATTAGGCCAACGGCTATGTATATAGGAATGCTATGTATATATAGGAAAGCTGGTTAGGGGACACGCTGAATATGTATATAAATATACCTAACTTTAATCAAACATAATCAGGTCTGAAAAACAAAACAAAAAGAAAACTTAACTTTTAGTTGCAACCTCCAAAAATAACCTGACAGAGCAGTCTTTTGAAAACCTAAAGCAAATGATACATTTTTGAAAGATAACATTTAAAAATGTAATCATAGTTTACTCATGCAGACTGCAGACGGATATTAAGGCCCAAACATTATGGGAATGAATTGGTTTAACTTTAAAACCTCTGCCATATGGCTCCATGTTGGTCCTGAAAACATTTAATTTCCTATTTGAATGCCTAAATTGCCCAAAATCCAGCACTTTTTTAAAAACGCCACAGCCAAAATAGGCCTTGGAGCTTAATAAAGGGTACAGTAGTACACTAGATGAGTTTCATTACATTTCTGGGCTGACGGGGAAAATCCCCTGGCCTTGTCCTCTCAGCCATAGTGTCTCCATACAAAACTCATTTTAAGGAATTTGCTAAGGTGTGAGCATATCACAACAATTTCAGCAGGGATTGACGTCACTGATCAGCGCCAAAAGGTGTCCAAAGAGAGCTGAGAATAACAAAAGACTGTTGATGGCAGAAGCAGGAATGACTGCCATTGTGTTTGTTTGCTATGTTATGAACTGCTTTGCCAGCAAGTCTTACATTTTAAATTTAAATTCATTATTATTTATTATTTTAAATTTTACAAACTCTGGTTTGTTTACTGACGTCTGCTAATATCATTTCACACAGTTACAACCTGCCAGCCTGAGGTAACCACAGCTTCCACTCAGCTACTCAACATTTCCATTAGACCCCAAGGCTTGAACTCTGTTGGTTGGACCAGAAAGTGTTCCCTTCTGTTCAGGCCGGTGAAAGGGAGATACTTATACCGTAAAGATGGTTGAAATGAGACCAATGCTTGAAAAGCATCCATTCAATCGAAAGAAACTTAAAACTTTTGATGGCATCTAGGTTACTGCTCCTGTAGGGCCTTTCTAAAGTCTGGCCCAGGGAGTTGGAATAAAGTGAGCTGATAACAAGTTGTACACCACATTTTTCAGATTATTGCTTGAATGCAATTTGACACAATGTTAAAGTTCAACAAGTTTAAAGTTGTTCACAAACCATTCTCTGCTTTTGTTCAGACTGAATGTTTTGGTTTTTTTTTCTTTTCTTTATAGCTAAAGAATCTCGTGTCCAGGAGACGAGACAGTCCTCCCCCTCTGTAAACAATGAGAACATTAAGCCTTTGGATAACTCATCTAGTATCACAAGACAAGTCTGTAAAGGTACTTTATCATCATTAAAGCAGTGCTTGATAAATGTTTTTTGACATATTGTGCTGGCACAAAGTAATTTAATAGTATTTTTTGATTATTTACATAATCCGACTCTGTTTTTCTCTGACTGCAGGACCCCCTTCAATGGCACCTGACCACAGAAAACAAATAGATAATTTGAAGAAATTTAGTGTAGATTTCAGAGTAAGTCCGTTCCGTTGTACAAAAAAACCAACCCAGTTTATAGTAACCTAACCAGGTTGCCGTAAAGACATCTTAAATGTATCTACCCTCTGCCCCTCTTTCAGTTGCAGCCTAGCTCCAGTCCAGACCCCACTTTTGACCAGATGATGACCAAGCCTGTCAGAGACCCATCAGACAAGCCTAAAGATCTCACCCTGGACAAGGCGTCCACAGTGGGACAAGACTGCACAGAGGAGGGGGTCGCGCCGCTCGCTGCTGGCAGTTCCGGAGCCGTGCCTGCTCCGTCAGCTAGCAGCGCAAACATCAGTAAGCCCGGCAGTCCCGCAGCGCCTCCATCTCCCTTAACTGCTGACCAGAAGAGAGGAGGGCAGGATGTGACATCACAAGGAGTTCAGACGACGTCCACGTTGAGTGGACCCAAACATGAAGAGAAGGAGGAGAAAAAGGAGGCGGTACAAGAGTGAGTGGATTGAGATGTAATAATTTTTTTGTTCTGAAAGCATGAAAACGACACATTAGAGGTAAATTCAATAGAATTGTATGACTTGTTTCCAATTTTTATTTTTTATTAGGCTCTCTTAGCTGCTTAAACGCTTTAACTGTAAGATCAAAAACACATTATTTCTAGCCATCCTGTAGTTTCTGGTCTTTATTTATAGAAGGAGCAGATGCAATACTGTTACATTTAGTAGATCAGTTGCTCTAAAGCTTTTAAAACTGAACTGTCTTTAGCATCTTATGCAAGCAGTAAGCTGAGCTAGCTTGTGAGATTTCTAAAAGGTTGCCAACATTTCCAGACCAAGCCTTTTTCAGGAGATATAGAAGTTAAAAGCTCCTAAACAAAGTAATTCTGTTTTACTCTGTTCAGCCTTCCTTTTACCTGCTGAAAATCTTGCTCTTTTAACTCGCATCCTGAATGAACCACATACATGTTGTAGAAAATGGTTTCCGGCTTCTCTGTGAATGCTGAGTTTTTATTTGTTAGTTAGCTGGTTTGTATGATGCATTCACTGGTTGGAAAAAGATCAAATTTTTGTAGTTTTATGTGGGTCGATCATCAGTTAAAGCCAAAAAAGCTGAAAACTTAAATATTTTTACTGTTTTTGGAAATGCATTATGTTTGATGTATTTTAGCTCTACAGAACAAAATTTGTGTACAAAACAAACCTATTTTTGTCCAAACTGATTAATCAAATATTAATTTCACAATTTCCCCCCCCCTAGACAAGTAAGAAAATCAACCCTGAACCCAAATGCTAATGAATTCAAACCCAGGTTTAATGCACAGGTTAGTATTTCTGAGTGATGTTGCAAGTTTACCCAGTGACTCATAAAAATAGCTTCACAAATGTCGATCATTCAGCTGATTTTTGTCTCTCTGACATCCTTCCCCTCAGTCCAAGCCAGCCAACACACCAACGCCTCCCCGGCCTCAGGGCCAGCCCAGCCCCTCCATAGTGGTTCAGCAGCCTCCCACGGTCTACGGCTGCTTCCCTCAGATGTATCCGCTGACCCCCGTCAGCCCTGGAGTTCAGGTGAGACACACCCCTGCTTGCTGAAACTGTTGGATTTTGCTTTTATTTTCTGTGAATAAAAGTTACCTTAAGAGCAATCAACAGGTGCAGGTCAATTAGCCCCTGATACATCTCAACCATGCATCGATCTGAACCTGCTCTCACAGTCAAAGACAGTTATTTTCCATTTTCTACTCATATCCTGCTGTAATTAAAGGGTTATTGGACTTCAGTAAATAATATTTACCAGCAGAACATGACTTGCTGACCTTGAGATTTTCGTGTTTCTATGTCTATTCGTCTCCCTAATTCATAAAAATAGTTGGCGGCAACATAAAATTAATTACCGTAATTTCCGGACTGTAAAGCGCACTTGATTATAAGACGCAGATGTTTTAAAGTTTAATTATCATATGTAATGGTTTATGCAGAGGGGATTGTCAGGAATTGGTGTTTGGGGAAGCTTTCATTTACTAACATCTCAACACGGTGGAAACACCTCGGCTGTCCTGTCTCTGTGTGTTTAGACAATCTTCAAGAAAGACCTTAAATTTGGGCCATCTGCTTTTATTTCCTCTGAAACCTCTCTCTGTTTCTGTCTCTCTTTCTTTCCCTCAAGACCTCTTAAAGGCACAGTATCCCTTAAGGTGAAGGATGTAACTTGTACAATCCATAGATCAAGGAGGTCCTCTAGTGGCCGTTAGCTGTAAAAATCCATAAATAAGCTGCACCTTTGTATAGGCCTCAGGGTTCAAAGAAAACAAAAGAAAAAAATTGCGGCTTATAGTCCTGAAATTACGGTACTGTATTTCCGGACTGTAAGCCACTACCTTTTTCACACGCTTTCAACTCTGCTTCCTATACATTGATGTGGCTAACTTATAGAATTTTTTTTTTCTGACTAACATTGTTCCGCGCCACTTTAACAGGAAGTGCGGGGAAATATTATGTGCCGAAGAAAACACTACCTGTAGTTTTCATATACACACGCTCATTATGGAAAACACACAAAGATTTATAAATAATGGAGGTCTTAAGTGTAAGGCAATCGAGCTGGCCATCAAAGAAGGTAATGGAGCTACTGAAGGCAAGCTTTACATCAATAGATCGATGGTGATACGTTGGCGGAGGCAACAGAAAGAACTGAGTCAGTGTCAAAAGAAGCATTGAAGAAACCGGCTTTATGCTTTTAGTGAGGAAGATGGCAAAAAATGACTTAAAACAAAACAAAAAAATCATTGTACTTTCTTTCTGTGTAAAATTGTTGAAATAAATGATTGGGTTTTTGTTTAAAAAAATAATAAAATCCCTTAAATGTTTTCAATGTTAATTGAAAATGCTTCTGTTAACTTTACATACAAAAAGGTCAGAAATGTTTACAAAATGGGGCAAGTTTGTAATATTAAGTTTGCTCTGATATTAAGCTTTAGTATTGTCTAAACTCTTCTCAATGGGTTTCAGGGTTATCTATGTTTTGTGTAATGTTATTTACCTTTTTTTTGCTTTAAGAAAAACTTGGTGATCCAACATCAGACAAGTGCAAACAATAACAACTAAAGAGTGGTTCTTTTTCCCCTTTTCTCCCCCTCCTCCTCCTCTTCCTCCTCCTTTCTCTCTCTCTTGCTCCATTAGAAAAGCATAATATGGAAGGTTTGTGAATTTTTTTCTAAGATTTCTACTTTTTTCAACCCTTGTTTTTGTTCCATTTTATTTAAACCCAATCTGTATTTAGATGGTTTTGCTTGCTTGTTGAATAAATGCTATCAGATGTTGGTTTGCCAACTTCTTATTGCAATTCCTTTGAGCCACCATCACAGATGGACCTTTAACATCATCCTGTTTCTGTTGATTCATTCTGTTAACAACCCTACAACAAGAAGGTTCTTCAGCTTATTTTCTTTTGCTGCACCTCACGTTATGACAGAAATGCATGTTGTAAATTGTTTAGAAACGAGACTATTTAGGCTATCATAGTTGTGAGAGTTTTTTAATAGAGAATGCATGTGGCCCAAGGTAAGAGAGATATGTTGATGGGGTAACTGGATGTTGCAGGGTGAGAATATGAGTTTTAGAAAACATTTTTAGTTGAATTATATTAGCTTTAAATCTTGAAAAACATGAAGAGTAAACTTGTTTTTTAAACTCTCCAATTGCCTCTCTCCTTACAGTCTCCAGCTGTGTACCAGGTCCAAATGCCTCATATGGCAGTGACTCAGTCTAAACCTTACAGACCAGGTAAAGGTGAGAATAATCCCTGCTTTCCCTTCATCGTTCCATTTCCTGCTCTTTAAGGCCTTTTCAGCCAAGATGGCTCCAGTGCTAAGGGAAAGTCTAGGCTGCTTCTGTGAAGGAAACTGTTTCCTCAGCCAGAAAACCATCTTGTAGCCTCATAATCACATCTCCTAAAATATCACTACTGTAAAAGTCAGACCATTCATCTGCTATATTCAGATTTTCTGTAAGGGTTTAGAAAAATCTAGAATTTCAGTATTTGTAATTTCTAAAGTCTGATGTTTATTCATAATGATTCATGATGAAATTAGCATCTTTTTCTTTGATTTGCTACATGAAAACTTGTTTTGTCTGACAACATTTTGGTTTTGGAGATACAAGAAAAGTTTATTATTGTAGATTAATACTCCATAGATTTAATTGATCCAAGTCTGTCCAAATGTTGAAATGCAAACAAATGGTTTTTTCACGCCCTGGAAAGCGGATTCAGCACCGTCTTTCATAGTTTGAGAGGAAAACAAAACCAGTAAAATTCCACTAAAAAAATATTCTCAAATATCCATAAGCTCATAAAAAGGTGGAAAGATTTTGAAAATGGAGCCTGCAAAAGTGACATTTTAAACAATTAATGGGAACCTTGTAATGTTTTATATTTCTTTACAACAACATAAGCGTTTATTGGATACCACAAAAATTGTAAATAAAAATGTGCTTTTAATTATAAAATTAGGGATGCACAGATCCATTTTTTTCTTTAACGATACAGATATCTGAGGCTCATAATCTGCCGATACGATCCAACACCAATCCAAACGGTACTGAATAAACTGTGTGCCGTGTGGAAAAGGCACTAGGGATGCAGCAATAGCATTTTTTTCATACCTATACCATACCGATACTTGGATCTGTGTACTTGCCAATACTTCTACCACACACAAAAATGCACTAAATCGGAAGATCGGTTTTATTTTCTTATCTGCTTGTTAGAAAAAATTATGGTGAATTAGAAAACAAATTCAATATTAATTAATAAATGACTACAAAACAAACATTTCAAGTCAAAAATTAATATTTTCTGTGAAATTATTGCAGTTTTCAAATTTTAAGTATTGGTTTATGGCATCTGTTAACTTTAACAGATACCGATGCAGTACATGAGAACGGTATCGACCTTTATATCAGTATCTGTACATCCCTATATAAAATATATTAATACATTGTTACGTCCAACATCACAAATTTAATAAGATCCTGTTATTTATTTACAAATAAATCCCACCACCACGTCTGAATATTACTGAGCCCCGTAGGGGACATGGTGGATAAATGGATTTTGCGTTATCTCGAGAAAGTTTTGCATTATCTCGAGAAAGTTTCGAAAAGCCATCCCTGCATTTACAGTGTTACCGACTCAGTTTGCTGCAGCCTTGTGCACTGCTATGATGGAAGACACTCACAGAAGGGAGAGCTTAATAGAGTTTTATTTTGAGATTGGCTTTAAATATCAGGACATAAAGTCAGTGCTTAGCTCTAGACATGGTTTTCATATAAGTGAAAGACATTGCCCACATGATTTTGCGCACAAAAGGACTGTCGCGTCGTAAACAGCTTCTGAACTAGTGGATCTGATTGAGTTCATTAGCCACCAGTTGCAATACTCTGGGCAATTACATGGCTATTGTTGGATGTGTGCAAAATGCAGAGAAAATGGACAATGTGTGAGAAATGAGGACGTATGGCTGATGTTGAAGGAGTCGGATTTTCTCAAGATAACGCAAAGGTTTCTCACGATCTCGCAAAATTCTTTTTTTTTTTTTTTTTCTCACACCTTAAAATATTTTCTCCACCATGTCCCCTGCGGGGCTCAGTAGAATATTCAGAAGGATCATTATGATGAAGCTGATAAAGAAAGCAAAAAACATAAAAAATGTGTTTAATAAAAGCCAAACATCTCTGGATTATTTTTAAGTCTTTAATTAATTTGACTAGCCAGTGCAGCTCTAGTGAATATATTTCTGTATTCCTGCACACACAGTTGTGGTATCATCACCACGGTAATTTATTAATGTTGTGCACAGTCCTGACGGACCTCATCAGCTGCTCTCAGATCAGTATTTAGAAGCAGGATTGTAAACAACCCGTCGATACTGAAATATCAAAACAATGTTTGAAAGCAGCGTTCAGCACGTGTTACTGTCATACAGGTGGATTATTGTTTTTATTTTTTTGGTTTTTATCATAATTTAGGTGAGAGAATAACTGAAACATACTTAAAAATGGGGCTCACTGCGTTTTAATCGGATGTAGGAATCTATGAGCCTCAAGGATGAGAGATGGTGCTGAAGTACCAGCAGTTTTTCTGTACCAGAGTCGGCGTTTGCAGTCTTTTAGCACTGGAACCCGTTTGGTGGGGAACACCCCTAAGCCTGCTGAAATTAGGTGCACTTGTCATAATAAATGCTTCTTTTTCTGCCTGAAGACTGCTGTTTTTAACTATGACTTCAAAATGCTTTGTCTGTGGCTTTCTGTTTGTTCTATTAATTAATTCATTTTAAAGAAAGTTTGCTTTAGATGTGTGTGCAGCCAATCAAGCTTGTCTATTTCTAAGCATTTTGTGCCTAGAAATTGGTATTATTCAGGAGGAGTTTCCAATTTCTACATAAGAGATTTGTTTTTTGCTAATTCATGGAAACGATAGAGGAGCTTCTTTTGACATATTTACTTCAGTTGTAAGTTTATTTCCTCCAGATTTGGGGTTGATGCTCTTGGTAATCGATTAAGGTTGGTTATTATTTGCAGAAATTAATTTGAGTATTTTTCTAAAAACTTTCCTCATAATTTTTGAGGGAATTCAAAATAAAAACATATTCTGGTGAATTAGTTTGGCAGGACACAAAAATCGTCTTGTTTTCTGCTTCTACTAATCTTAAACGCAGTTCCTAGAAATCTCAAATAGTGCATGTGGAAATGTCTTTAACAGCAACATCAGATAAACCTGTCTGGCCTCTTATTTTTCAGTCTGATTTTCTGAAGGTGAATTATTCTAACAATTTATGTCAATAATCTTTTTCTTTACCCAATCCACCAAATTTCAATCTTCAGTACCCAACATGCCGCAGCAGAGGTCTGACCAGCACCACCCGCCTGGCACGCCCACCATGATGCATCCAGGGACCGCAGCGGGACCGCCTATTGTAGCACAGAACGCCCCATACCCTGCGCAGTACTTCACCTGCAGCCCGCAGCAGTTCACCAGTCAGCCACTTGTTCAGCAGATGCCACACTATCAGTCACAGGTACTGATCTCTGCTCTGCCTGATCTGCTCAGCCGCGATTAGAGGAAGGTCGTCTCTGGCTGCTCGCCCTCGTTTTTGTTTTGTTTTACCTGTCATCTGTAAAATGGTCCTGCAGGCGCAGCACGTGTTCAGTCCAGTCATGCAGAGCAGTGCCAGGATGATGGGGCCTCCCACGCACGGCCAGCACAGCCTCGTCTCCTCTTCTACTACGCAGTACCCAGAGCAGACACACACCATGTATGGTGCGTAGCAGCTTTTACTCCTGACACAAACCCAATGGTGTGTGGTAAATAAAAGCCATCAAACGTCCCCTACTAGCCAACAAACCAGTTGGACACTTTGAACAACAATGTTATTCAAGGTGCTTTACATGAGTCGCTGATAAAGAAACAAACAAAACATACGATAAAAGCATGGAAAACTGAAAATTAAGTATAAAGTATGAAAATCACAAAATACGACATTATAGAAAGTTAAAAAACAACAAAACAGCAATTGAGTGTCATAATTGCTTACTCAAAGGCAGCTCTAAACAGATGAGTTTTTAGTTTTTGATTTAAAGCAGCTCAGTGTTTCGGCAGCCTTGCAGTCATCTGGATGTTTGTTCCAGATAATAGGGAGGATAGAAACTGAAAGCTGCTTCTCCAGGTTTGGTTCTAATTTTAGACTTGTTATCTGAAGCTTGAAATGATAAATGAATACGAATAATCTCAAGGCATGTTGATTTATAATCTTTTTTTTTTGTCAGCAGCTATATGAAGCTTTAAATGCTTCTGTTACGTAAAAGTCTGTCTCGCCTGTGTCTGTGGGCGCTCTTGACCACTTCCTCTAGATTTCAGGAGATTATATCTGACTTGTGGGCATCTGGAAGCTGCTATATAAATGCAGGAGACTTCTGCAACTTGAAACTTGGGATAATGTTGCATTTACACTTCAGCATTTTCTATAACAGCGCAGCAGTCAAAGCATGTTTTGTGTTCTGATCTGTAAGAAGTGGGTCTTTCACATCATGACGCATGCAGTGTGCCGGCAACGTCTTGAAGTTCAGGTCTGAGTCCATCACTACACCTAGATTCAGGGCCTGATCAGTAGTTTCTAGCTGTATTAACTGAAACTGGGTGCTAACTTTTAATAGTTCCTCTCTCTTTCAAAAATAATTACTTCAGTTTTGTTTCTGGAGAACGTTAATGCACATCAATCCCTTGATTTACTCAATACATTCCTGTAGGGTTTGGATGGGTTCATAGTCACCTGGTGGCATTGCAATGTACAGCTGATTGCCTTCTGCATAGTTATGGTACCTAATCTTATTAGTTGTTATAATCTGGATTAGCGGGAGCATGTAAATATTGAACAGAAGGGATCCCAGGATGGAGCCCTTGGGAACCCCACATGTGATTTTGGTCCGTTCTGGTCGTTAGACTAGAGAGTCGTTAGACTAGATTGTGGGACGAGAACAGGCCTGATATACACTACCGTTCAAAAGTTTGGGGTCACCCAAACAATTTTGTGTTTTCCATGAAAAGTCACACTTATTCACCACCATACGTTGTGAAATGAATAAAAAATAGAGTCAAGACATTGACAAGGTTAGAAATAATGATTTTTATTTGAAATAAGATTGTTTTTACATCAAACTTTGCTTTCATCAAAGAATCCTCCATTTGCAGCAATTACAGCATTGCAGACCTTTGGCATTCTAGCTGTTAATTTGTTGAGGTAATCTGGAGAAATTGCACCCCACGCTTCTAGAAGCAGCTCCCACAATTTGGATTGGTTGGATGGGCACTTCTTGCGTACCATACGGTCAAGCTGCTCCCACAACAGCTCAACGGGGTTCAAATCTGGTGACTGCGCTGGCCACTCCATTACCGATAGAATACCAGCTGCCTGCTTCTTCTCTAAATAGTTCTTGCACAATTTCGAGGTGTGTTTTGGGTCATTGTCCTGTTGTAGGATGAAATTGGCTCCAATCAAGCGCTGTCCACTGGGTATGGCATGGCGTTGCAAAATGGAGTGATAGCCTTCCTTATTCAGAATCCCTTTTACCCTGTACAAATCTCCCACCTTACCAGCACCAAAGCAACCCCAGACCATCACATTACCTCCACCATGCTTAACAGATGGCGTCAGGCATTCTTCCAGCATCTTTTCAGTTGTTCTGCGTCTCACAAACGTTCTTCTTTGTGATCCAAACACCTCAAACTTGGATTCATCCGTCCACAGCACTTTTTTCCAGTCTTCCTCTGTCCAATGTCTGTGTTCTTTTGCCCATCTTAATCTTTTTCTTTTATTGGCCAGTCTCAGATATGGCTTTTTCTTTGCCACTCTGCCCTGAAGCCCAGAATCCCGCAGCCGCCTCTTCACTGTAGATGTTGACACTGGTGTTTTGCGGGTACTATTTAATGAAGATGCCAGTTGGGGACCTGTGAGGCGTCTGTTTCTCAAACTAGAGACTCTAATGTACTTATCTTCTTGCTCAGTTGTGCAACGCGGCCTCCCACTTCTTTTTCTACTCTGGTTAGAGCCTGTTTGTGCTGTCCTCTGAAGGGAGTAGTACACACCGTTGTAGGAAATCTTCAATTTCTTAGCAATTTCTCGCATGGAATAGCCTTCATTTCTAAGAACAAGAATAGACTGTCGAGTTTCAGATGAAAGTTCTCTTTTTCTGGCCATTTTGAGCGTTTAATTGACCCCACAAATGTGATGCTCCAGAAACTCAATCTGCTCAAAGGAAGGTCAGTTTTGTAGCTTCTGTACCGAGCTAAACTGTTTTCAGATGTGTGAACATGATTGCACAAGGGTTTTCTAATCATCAATTAGCCTTCTGAGCCAATGAGCAAACACATTGTACCATTAGAACACTGGAGTGATAGTTGCTGGAAATGGGCCTCTATACACCTATGTAGATATTGCACCAAAAACCAGACATTTGCAGCTAGAATAGTCATTTACCACATTAGCAATGTATAGCGTGTGTTTCTTTAAAGTTAAGACTAGTTTAAAGTTATCTTCATTGAAGAGTACAGTGCTTTTCCTTCAAAAATAAGGACATTTCAATGTGACCCCAAACTTTTGAACGGTAGTGTATAGTAACACTTTATTCTGAATGATCAGCCCAAGTAACAAGATGTTTTGATTCCTGTTTGCTTTTGCCACAGTGTCTCAAGGGCCGATGCCTCAGCAGTATCCCCACCCCAATGCCACCTTACACCCTCACCCTCAGCACCCCCAGCCCTCTGCCACCCCAACAGGCCAGGGCCAGCAAGGCGGCCCTCCGCAGCACGGCGGTCCTCCGAGCCACCCTGCAGCAAGCCCCGTCCAGCATTCTCAGCACCAACAGGCAGCAGCAGGTGATCCGCTCCTCCGAATGATGAGCTGAATCAGTTTGTGTTACCGCGGTTTGACCCTTTATACGGCTAACGTTTGCTTCGCAGCAGCAGCGGCGGCAGCAGCCCAGGCCCTCCATCTGTCCAATGCCCCCCCACAGCAGCAGCTATACTCGGCCTTGGCCCCGACGCCCCCCTCCATGACGCCTAACCCGCAGTCTCCCCAGGCGTCGTTCCCCTCTGCTCAGCAGACCGTCTACATCCACGCTCAGCAGGTGCAGCATGGCTACAACCCCAACCACATGGCGCATGTGCAGCAGGTGGGTCACAGCTCGGTGTGTGGGACAAACCTGGGGTCACCTCGGGGTCTGATTCAGTGAACTGTCAAACTAACGAGCGTCGTTCATTCGTTCCTTCCTTATGCATTATCTTACTACCTTTTCCTTGGCTACTTTCCTTCTGGTTTTTGTTCTTCCCTCACTTGTCCCTTTTTTTCCCTTCTTCCTTCCCCTTTCATCCATCCATGCAAATTAAAACAGTAAAAGATCCTTGAGAAATTCTAGGTTTAATGCGACTGAATCCTTCATCTTCTCTGTTGGACCTTTTATAAATCCCGTTGCCTAACGAACAGACTTCTTTTTGAGGCGTCGTTATGGCCGCAGTCCGGAGAATTTATGTATGTATCAACGTTTTCTAAATCTTTCAAATGATAGTTTTGTTCTCTACTGTGATAGAAGGGTGGTGCTCCCCAATATTTTTTATTTTTAAGTTCCTCCTTCCTCCCGTAGACCCCTATGCAATTCATACTGACTGGCGATTATTTTCAATGTACTGACTATGAAGCGCTTACTCTTCCCAGCCTGCAGAGGCGCTGTAGTTAGTCTGCTGTGTGGAACTTTTTTTCGGTCGGTGAGAACGATATTAAGTTTGCGTCTTGCAAAACTTGCAACGAAAAAATCCCCCACCTAGGAAGCATGTCTAAAAGCTTCAACACAACGAATCTGTGCCGACATTTAAAGAATAAACACTTGACGGAGCGTGGTGAGTTTTTGACGCTCACCGCAGAGAATGTAAAGGCAGCTAACGCAGCCTACGCTTGGAAACACTCGCCCATATGAGCGTGACAGTATGAAAGCTAAGCAAATTTTTTATAGATTGTGTTACTGATATTACAGCATTTGAAGTGTTCTTCAGTTGACATTTGACTGAATTGTTGCTGCATTGTACTTGCAAGGTTTTTGTTGTTGTTTTGTTTCTCTTGAAAAAGTAAAACCATGCTTTTTCTAAATTAAGGTGACTTTTATTGTTCCTTTTTCCAAATCATGTAACACCTGCAGTAGCACTCATCATGACTAAATCAAAACATTTACAGCCAAACTAACTGTTTTGGTACATGGGATTCTAAAAAATCTGTTTTGCTGAAATTTCCTGGACTGCAGCTTTAATATCTCTGTCTGGCTACAAATCGTTTTCTGGTGGCTGTGGTTCCTAAATCCTCACAATCGACTCAGTGTTCGTTCCCCCAAGGCTTCAAACCGGCAGTAATAAAAAGCCTGTTGAGGAGAATGAGCGTACGAAACTCACCATAACACCCACTTCCACCAGCTTTTAGAAATAGTGGCTTCAGTCCGCAGTGTGTGCTCTCTTAGCTGTAATTGAGTAGTTTTTCAGAGGTCAGTAATGTATTTCCCATTGATTGTGCTCCTCTCTCTCTTCCCTCTTTGTCTTTCTCTCTCTCTCTACATCCCAGGCCCATATGCAGTCCGGTATCGTCCAATCTCACCACCCGCCACCCACCCACCCCACAATGATGCTGATGGCCACGCAGGGTCCTCCAGGAGGTCCACAGCAGCCAATGCCCCAGACCGCCCTGAACCCCATCCCGGTTTCCTCCACTACACATTTCTCGTACCTGGCGCATCCACAAGGTACTTTCATTCACCTGCTAACTCCTACAGAGGGCTGGTAGACGGGCCTCATCAATGCTGGTAGCATCAGCCTTCCTGCTGTTGTTTTAGGTAAATAATGCAATATACTGAAATTATTTCAGTATGTTCACTTTAATTTGATTTGCAAAGTGGTTTAAAAACTCAACACCATTCATACATTTAGTTTGTCCATCAAACAGGGATGTGGACGACTGTTTTTAAGATAAGTCTTGTGTTTTAAACGTTGTCATGAGTTCTTCTCTTAATGAAGGCCTGGACGACTGATGGAGCTGCCAGGGTGATGGATGAAACATGTTTTTTTATTTTTATTTTTAGAGTTCAACATTCGTTACACAGTTTAAAACTCTCTCAGGTTTGATTCAGAACAGTTTTTGTCCACCGTCATGTAGTGATAAAAGTCACGGTCCATAAAGCAGCCTTATCTGCCGTTAGAACTTGTTTAGGTCAGCTCTGTGTTGCATGGTAATATCCTTAGCTTCCTTTCTCTGCAGTCTTGGCTGCATCGCTGATCTGAGAGTTCTCGGTCTTGGAAGCACAGCTTTTCTGGTAACGAGAGTCCATCTGTATGTAGTTTGATCTCATTATAAATCCAGTGGTTATGTGAAGGCCTCAGTGGTTTAATTCAGTTCAAGTTAAAGAAAAAAAACATTTTATGCCCAGGGAAAAAACTAAATCAGAGAGTGCGCTATCTTGTTTGACCAATAGGGGAAAAAGAAATTAATTTTTTTTTTTTAATATGTTGGCATTTTAATACATATTCAATAGTATTTTTTTTTATCATTTATTTTTTCTTTTTATTCATTTCATTCAGTCTGAACAAGGTGAACAGAGAACTACATAACAAAAATGAAATTAAACGATTAAACTTAAAATGAAAATACCTGCTGTGGCCTGAACGCACAGTGTGACAGTTTTTCCTGCTCCGAATGGAACGGAAATGCTCACCCATTTGTGCGTGAACAAAGTGCTGCAGAGGTTATTTTCATGAATTTGGATTTTCGGACGGATTACTTCTCACGGGGGTTTAGATGTCGTTTTAGATGCTGAATCTGCGCTCCGCTTCCACACTGTAGACTAGAATTAAGCAGAAGTTTAGGCAAAGAGGAAACTTTTCTCCCATCAAAGCGATGAGAAGTTGAAAAGACTCTCTGAACGAATGAATTCCTGACGTGTGAGCTGTTGCTTCAGTGGAGGAAAGCCTCTTTGGAGCGCTTTAAATCTTAATTTTAAACATGCAGTCAGCTCCCCATCAGTGAGATGTTTTGATACAGTGTCTGACATGATGCTCTAATAGAAATTTTTTCTCTAATTGATTCGATTACCTGGACTCTGCACGTAGTTAAAAATATCTGTGCTTTTGCACCAAGTGGTCAGAGTTATAAATACTTATCTGTCAAGTCAGCCTTCAGATTTTTTTTTCTGTTATCATTGTAAAATAAAATAAAAATCACACAAGAATCCAATGAACTCATCGGTTAATGGGACCCCGAGAATCCGAATGTCTTCAAAGAGTCTTTGTGGATGATGAAGCAGGGCTCCGGTAGCGGTCAGTCTCTCAGCGAAGCTAAAGAGGCCTCTGACTGAATGCTGCTGCAGCAGAGATGATAAGTAACATGTTCTGGGCGACACCTTTAGTTGTTGGATAGCACTACTTATACACCTAATTTGCTTTGAACGTGGTTAGAAAGCCAAGCAGACGGACACTAAGCAACGCTACTTGAGGTTCTAAAATATAGAATATGCCTCAACTTCAAACATACGATGAGGTTGTCCTCCTTAGCTGACGCGCTGGCCAGAGAGGCCCATGGTAACTCTGGAGGAGCTGCAGGGCAAACATGCCACAGATCTGGCCTTTTCCTTATGAAAGACAGTAGTTGTTGGAGAAAGTCGTAAGACCTCTCTTTCAGTTAACCTGTAGGTCACGGGTTGGAGCAAATCAGGTGCTCTGGCCAGATGAGAACAAAGTTAGGTTTGTTGGTCAGATTGTGTCCTCCAGCAAGGACCTGGAAGCTGGTCAATGGGTTATGGGGAGATAAATGAATGCAGGGCGATCCCTACTGTCTACCTACGGAGAGAAAAGGAAAAACATTCAACAACCACAACCGTCCTTTTGAACTGCGAAATGATATCTGTTTCTTTTTTTTAAGGAAGAGGGCAGCGATCGTTATTTCTTTCCTCTTGTAGTTTTTCTTTTTTAAACACTCATGTACACAAATTAATAGATAATAAAGAAATGCAGACAATGTTGGATATTGATTCTCTATAACAAAACAAAAAAGATTACACTGGGGCACAATTTCTTATATATATCAAAGGGAGTCCCAGTAGAAAATATTTGGGAAACACTGGTTTGGATCAAAGTGCATTCATGTATTAGAATGACCTAGTCAAAGTCCAGAGCCAATAGAGAATCCTTTTCTCTGTGCAATAAGAAACAAAAATATAAATGTTACGAAGAAAATCTACCGAATCGTCTCATTTACTTTCCACTCGTCACATATACACTACTTTGTGTTGCTCCTTCTAAAATGTAACAAAAAAAAGGTGTGAATACTTTTGCTAGCGTTTCCATAATGAGGTGTGTGAATATGTGAAGGATTGTTGTAGTGTCTCCATCTCTGACTCTGCTCCATCGCTGTGTCTTGGCCCTGCAGTGCAGACTCATCACCAGCAGCAGCTGTAGACAGAGGGCGCCGGCGAGCAGAGGGACCCGCTCTGCTTCACGCTTCCCAACCAGAACCTCCATAACAAGGCGGCGAAGAGAACGAGAGCCCTCCCTCTCTTCTCTTCCTCCACCCGACATGCTTCACATCCACGTTTCTCTCCCCTCCCTCCCCTGCCGGTCAGACTAGGCAATAAGTGAATGTTAACAGGTTGATGCGGTGTTTTAACGAGAGGTTTTACGGACAAGACGTCTCCTTTTCGGACCCTGATCCCAAGCTACACACACAGAACACACACTCCCAGAATATAAGGGTCAACGAGTGTCGGATTTGAGAAGTTAAAGAGAGCGTTGCTAAAAACTGGAACTTGTATTCTGTCTGCACCTTGTTATGGAGAAGAAATCTTCCAACTTCTAAACAGTATTAATTTTTACTGTTTATTGCTGCTGCTAAAGTGCTGCGTTTGTTTCCAGACTACAAGAAAAGTTTCTAACCAAACTAAAAACCGGAAAAATAACTAGAAGCTTCCTGTGTGTGGGAGGGGGTAATGATAAAAAGCAGCCAAGAGGACAGGAGAAATGTTATTTATAAAACTATAACGGCAGAGGTGATCAGAACCCACTTCTCACCTGACCCTTATGTAACTTTTAAGTTAAAACTTTTACTTTGTAGATAATATAAATAATTTAAAAAATGAGCAAAAAAAACTTAAAAACAATAAAAAAGTTTTAAAAACTGGATGGTGTCTGTGCTCTTCTCTTTACTGGGAAAGGAAATATTCTGACATACAAAAGCTGTTTGTTCTGAATTAAGTTTATAGACTGACAAAAAGGTTTAGGTGCAGTAATTTTAGTATTTATATATAATATATACACACAAACACAGGAGTATATTTACAGCCTGCACTTTCAGAAGATTAAATTATGGCTTACAATTAATGTTAACCCAATTGTAAAAAAAATAAAATGTTAGGCATTTTTTTTAATACAGCCATTAACAGGTTATTTAATATAAGAAAGGCATTATTGTCTCAAAATCACGATAATTTGTGGAAGAACCTTTCAGAGTGGTGTTTCAATTTATTGGAGTGTTCAGTGGAAGGAAGAACTGTCCCGACAATGCAGACGACGAGCTGTGAGCCTGCTTTAAAGCAAACTGGGCCTGCATGGTGCCTCAGCACCTCCTGTTAGGTGATCGCCTACATGCTGAGCTATAGAAGCAGTTTTTTAATGCTGAAACGATGTTAATGGAAAGTTGAGTGGAAGGAAGAAATGCACTATCAGTAAGGATGAAGTACCGAACAAGTTTGCTCCACGCTGTTCCTATTTTTAACAAATTTTTCCATTTTATAATTTTTGAATTTTGAGCTGTAAACGATGATTAGCAGAAACAAAAGCTCAATATATTTAATTTGGACTTTGTAAAGTTGAGGTTATTCTGAAAACATTGAGAAAAGCAAAACTATAAATAGGCCCACATTTTTAAGTTATGCAGTAATACTATATATATATATATATATATATATATATAAATAACTACTTTGGATGTGCTCTGATTACTACACCTTCAAACGGGTTAGGCCCAGATGTGTGTCCAGGCATTTGTCAGCTTTTGAGGTACAACTCAAGAAATCTGCTTTCTTGTGCAGTACCATGGCAAAATGAACATAAATCATGTATTATATCAGAAGAGAATCAGAATCAGCTTTAATGGCCAAGTATGGCACATACAAGTATGACGCATACAAGGAAATAGTGGACGTCTAGCCGTCATACCTTTAAAGAAGGAAAGACACCAAAACAAAAGGACCCCATTTGGAAGTTGGCTGAAAATGGTAAGAGAGCATCATTACACAGAGGCCTGGGATGTAAGGCCGCTCAGAGGAAGAAGAGAGAGCAATGAGAACAGCAATGAGAGAGAAAAAAAGTTAGCAAATTACTGAAGATGCGTCCTGTTTCCGATAAAACTACAGTCGAACTGTTTAACCAAGCGTTTTATTTGGAGCTGAAACCTTGGACGCTTGTAAGCCTGAGAGCACCACCCCTACTGTGAGGTACAGGGGTGACCGCATCATGTTGCTGGAAAGTGTAGCTGCAAAAGGGGCAGGTGCACTTCTCAGAGCAGATGACATCTTGTGGAAGAAACATAAAACATCAGCTAGAAAGTTAAAAGCTTGAAGGTGTTCCAGCTGGATGACGACTCTGATACTGGTGTCCAAAGTCGGGCCTCGAGGGCCTTTGTCCTGCATGTTTTAAATGGCTACCTGGGTTGGCAAGCCTGAATCAAATGATTGAATCCTTGCCAGGCCTCAGGAGAACGAAAGTTACGTATGTAACTACGGTTCTATGAATCCCGTATGACCGCCAGAGGCGGTGCATCAGCACCAGATGATCCTTCTTGCGCATGCGCAGTTCGAGAACTTAATGACAACAAAGTCACCTGTGACCTCCCGGTGACCAATGAGAGGCTATAAAGCCCCATGGCACCGGTAGCACATTCCCTCATTCGTCTCGCGAAAACGCAAGAGCCCGAGGGACCAGAGACACTCTGGCGGTCATACGGGATTCATAGAACCGTAGTTACATACGTAACTTTCGTTCTATTTCATCCCTCCTGACCGCCAGAGGCGGTGCATCAGCACCGGATGACCAATAACAACAAAGTCCCGAGGGAACCACAGGTCACAAAGGTAACTCACCTCAGGGAGGCGTCAAGGTTCCTTGCAGGACGCCCTCCAGGGGGCCAGGTCCAGCCACATTCACTCTGTAGAACCTGGCGAACGTTGTGGAAGAAGACCAGGAGGCCGCTTCGCAGATGGTCTCCAGCGGAACGCCGCGAGCAGCTGCCCAGGAGGTCGATACAGCCCTGGTGGAGTGGCAGGTTACCCCAGCAGGCAAAGGCCGACCCGTCATCTTGTAAGCCCCTGCAATGGCCGCCACCACCCAGTGGGAGTTGCGTTGCCGAGAGAGAGCTCGACCCCTACGAGCCCCAGCGTAGCACACAAACAGGGCGTCTGACAGACGGAAGCTGGCTGTCGCCTGAACATATTCCTGCAAAGCCCGAACTGGGCACAGGCACTCGTCCGGACCGCCAGGATCTAGGCGGCCGAGACGCAGTGGTTGAAGGGACCGCGTCGAAGCCGGGACCTTAGGCACGAACGACTGGTTCGGCCATAAGGTAACCCCCGAGCCGTCCGGGGCCCAGCGACAACAGGACTCGTGTACAGACAGGGCCTGCAGTTCGCCGACGCGCTTAGCGGATGCCATGGCGAGCAGAAACGCCGTTTTGAGGGAAAGATCCCGAAGACCGGCGGCTGCCAGCGGCTCGAGAGGAGCAGATCGTAATGCCTGCAATACCAGTGGCAGGTCCCAAACCGGCGCCACCAAGCGGCGGGGAGGCCGCAACCTGTGGGCCCCCCGCAGAAACTGGGAGATCAAGACATAACGGCCCAATGGAACACTGTCCACGCCCACGTGGTGACAGGAGATGGCGGCCACATACACCTTGAGGGTGGAAGGGGACCGACCTCCATGGAGCAAGTCCTGTAGGAACCGCAGGACGAGGTTGACATCGCAGGAGGAGGGCTCGGCCCCTCTGCGGCGACACCAGATGGAAAACATACCCCACCGGTTATCATAAAGCCGGCGAGTGGAAGGAGCGCGGGCACTCAACAAGGTGTGGGACACATCCGGGTCTGAAGCGGTGGAGGCGATGCCCCGCCCTGCAGCAGCCATGCATGCAGTTGGAGGTGACCTGGGGCAATGGGACGTCCCGTCGGAAGCAAAAAGGTCGACTTCCGCCTTGCCGAAGACCGACCAGAGAAATTCCACCACCTCTGGGTGAAGCCGCCATTCCCCCGGCGGGAGCCCCCGCCTGGACAGATAGTCTGCCGCCAGGTTCTCCGGCCCCGGCACGTAAGCCGCTCTCAGCGTGGGGAAGAGAGGTACAGCCCATCGCAGAAGGCGCTCTGCGACCCGTAGCAGTCGGGCAGATCGGGTCCCCCCTTGACGGTTGATTTGGGCAATCACCGACGTATTGTCCGAGCGGACTAGAACATGCCTGCCCTGCAGCAAAGGCAAGAAATGACGGAGCCCCAGTAGAACGGCCCGCAGTTCCAGAACGTTCACATGCTCCAGGCGGTGACACGGCTCCCACCGACCGTGAACCGCCTGACCCCGACACGTCGCACCCCAGCCGGTGGACGACGCATCTGTAAAAACCACCTCCCGGTGAAACGGGAGGGACCCCAGTGGAACGCCTTGGGAGATCCAGGAGCGGTCTGCCCAAGCGCCCAGTGATCGTCGGCAGTGGGGGGGCAGACGGAGCAACCTCCGTCTGTGAGCCGGCCGAGCAGGGTCCAATCCGAGGCCGGATAGCTACCTCTGGTACCACCGTATGGCAAGTAAGCCCAAGGGCACCACCGATGACGCGGCCGTCAGCATCCCCAGTAACCTGAGATGAAGCAGGAAGGGGAGGGGCTGGCCCGTAAGAACCCCTGCGAACACCTCGAGGATGGCATCCACCCGTCGGGGAGACGGACAGGCAGACATGGCGGCCGCATCCAGGGAAATGCCCAGGAATACAATGGACTGCGACGGGATTAAGTCGCTCTTTGCCAGATTCACTCGTAGGCCGAGACGCGCCACGTGGTCCAGAATCAGTCGGGTATCCCGGACAGCCCGATCGCGAGTCGGGGCGCAGATAAGCCAATCGTCCAGATAAGGCAGTACTTTCACCCCTTGAGCCTGCAAGGGGGAGAGCGCTGCAGCCACCACCCGAGTGAATACCCGGGGAGACAGTGACAGGCCGAAGGGCAGAACTCTGAACTGGAAGTGGCTGCCCTGGAACGCGAAGCGTAGGAACCGCCAGTGAGCGCGGGCAATAGGTACATGAAAGTACGCCTCGCGGAGGTCGATGGAAGTGAACCACTCGCCCGGCTCGATAGCTTGCAGCACGTCCCTGGTCCGCAGCATCCGAAAGGGAATGCGTCTGAGGAACACATTCAACCCGCGAAGGTCGAGGACCGGACGCAGGTCTCCAGTCTTCTTTGGTACCAGGAAGTACCTTGAATAAAAACCCCCCCGGTCCAGCCCGGGGTCCACAGGCATTATCGCGCCCTTGGCCAGCAAGGCAGAAACTTCTTGGGATTGCACCTGAAACTGGGCGGGATCCTGGGCCAGGGTCAAACGGACCCGGCCCGTGGAGGGCGGTCGGCGGCGGAACTGAAGGCGGTAACCCCGGCGAATGGTAGCGAGCACCCAGGCGTCCCTGGTGCAAGCGGCCCAATACCGGATCTGTTCCGGGGTGAACACGCCGACCGCCACTCCTCCGTCAACGGCGGCCTCGCCGACCCTCTGTGGCTCGGGAGGGGCGCCGGTGCGGACGCGGGAGCTCCGCAGGATGGGAAGACAACCCCCGCTGTCGTACCCCAGAGGGTGCTGCAGATTCATTTCTAGGACGGCGAGGCACCAGAAAGGGGGCCGCCGAAGGCGTCGCAGCGCCTCGATTTGGGGGAGCTGCAGTAGCATCCCCGTAGGTGACCCGCCTATGAAGCCCCGCCAATTGGCGCCGCGTCTGCGAAGCCTGCGCCGTACGCTCAAGAGCTTCCAGCGCAGCGGAGCCAAAGAGTTCCCCAGGAGTGGTCGGAACCATACGGAGGACCCGCCTGCAGGTCTCCGTCAATGGAGACTGGGCCAGCCAAACTTGGCGGCGGGCCTGGGTCAATATAGACAGCAGGCGTCCTAGCTCACGAGCCATTAATGCAAAAGCCTGGAGCGAAGTGTCCATCAAACCCTGCGTGGAAGCGTCAACAGATAAGGTGTCCAAGCTCGTCCCAAGCCCTAACAAGAGGTGGGACAGGGAATTACCTATCCGCCCCATCCTAGCCCCGGCGTCATAAGCCCGGCAAAGCAGGTCGTCAGTCACCCGACACTGCGGACGGGGGCACCGCACATCGGGACGTAAGGCCTCGTCAGGGGCCACAATGAGCGAGGATACCGCCGGTTCCACAGACGGCATCCGACCAAGGCCAAAACGAGGTGCATCCTGCATAGACGCAAGGGTGCGCCCGTCAGTAGTGAGACGAGACAGCAGCTTTGTGTCCGCCCAACATGCATGGAGCTCGGTAATATACGGGGCCGACGGGGGGACAGCAAGGCACGAAGCTCCACCCGACCGTCGAAAAAAAAGCACTGGAAGACCCAGGCTGGTCAGGCGGGATGTCCAGCTGCAGCCGCGCAAGTGCAGACCGCACCGCCGTGGCAGCAGAAGAGTCGGCTCCATCCCGAGAGCGAGAGGAGGCGACGGATGCAGAATCCGAGGCATCCAGTGCCACGTCACCAACCCCCTCTCCAAAGAGGGATTCGGAGGCCATCAGAGACAGAGCGTCCTCGTCACGTGGGACGTCCCTGCTCTGTTCCAAGGTCGAGGGCCCATGCGGGGCCTGGACCCCATGCAGGGACAATAGTAGGGACTTCACTTCAGCGAGCTCAGACGAGAGGTCTGCCATCGTCCTAGAAGGGGCAGTCCCCTGCCGGCTTCTCCGGCCGCAAGGCTCCTGGTCCGGCAGAGCCTCCGAAGCAGAGCGCTTCCGGGCCGAGCACCGGGCGCGAGGCACCTCCTCAGGCGGAGCGGACAAGGTGGCCGAGCACTGTTCAAGGGCCGCCAGCCGATCTGTCCGCACGGAAAGGGGTAAAACCCGACAATTGGGGCACGCCCCCTCAGATACTCCTTGCCTGAGATGGTCAAGCCCCAGACTGGGCGGGCAAAGATCGTGGCCATCGTCCATAAGAAGGGGAGCCATGCAATCCTTGCATGTAAAGGACTCCATAGCCAGTCAAAAACAGGCAACTCAAAGACACGGTGGACAGAAAATGTCACACCGGATATCCAAACAGAAAGAAAAGAAACGACCACGGGCAGGTAGATAACGCCGCCCGGATAGACAACTCAGGATGCGGCGGACAGAAAACGTCACACCGCACTATTCCACAACGAAAGAACAGCCAATTTCGAGCAGAAAACGCTATTTGTAGGCCAACAAAAGAAAACACGCGGTGGAACGAAACCTCACCGCGGCCACAACTCAGGACGGAGTGGACAGAAACGTCACACCCGAAACCCAACAGCCGACCAGCAGGCGAAACCGCCGCGGGCGACGAACGAAAGTCACCGCAGAGCCGTAAACGCCACGAGCGGGACACTTACCGGTTTGTAGATTGTCTCTAGGAGGCGAATAGTAGCTCCTGACCAAGTCGCGAGACCAACTCGAAGTTGCGTGCGAGAAGAATGAGAGAATGTGCTACCGGTGCCATGGGGCTTTATAGCCTCTCATTGGTCACCGGGAGGTCACAGGTGACTTTGTTGTCATTAAGTTCTCGAACTGCGCATGGGCAAGAAGGATCATCCGGTGCTGATGCACCGCCTCTGGCGGTCAGGAGGGATGAAATAGAACTTCAAGACATGTTGAGAAGGTTAATTAGGCATTTAAATCAGATGTGTTGGAAGGAAGGGGCAACTAAACCCTACAGGTTAAACAATTTTAGCAAATATTTAAGTGTACAGTACCTCGCCAATACGACAGAGTATTGGGGTCATTTTAAACCAAATAAAAATATCT
The DNA here is from genome assembly GCA_028564705.1 of Apricaphanius iberus. NCBI lineage: Eukaryota > Metazoa > Chordata > Actinopteri > Cyprinodontiformes > Aphaniidae > Apricaphanius > Apricaphanius iberus. Next base: position 873,816 of record JAPXFQ010002051.1, read on the forward strand.
TTGATTAATTATACACCCAAAAGTTCTGAGATTAAAGTTAATTATTTTCCAGAAAAAAACTCGGAAATTCTTTGTCAAAAAGTAGCAAAATTACAAGTACAAACTCAGAATTTCTGAGATTAATTGCACATATGTTCTAGAGAGAAAAAACTCAGAAATCGCCTCACATCATTTGTGTGTAATAATAATAATACTTGATTTGTAACCTGAGTCAGCCTGTTTGTGTGTAACTTTGGGTACTTGTGTGGTGGGATGAACAATTTGGTTCATGGAGATTAGTCCAGGTGAACATCCTAGTGATTGTGGGGCGGGGCACACTGCCTTCATAAGAGGCAGATACCTGCTGCTCACACAAACAGCTCCCTGATTGTGATCCTCAGCACCAACAGCTCCCTGATTGTGATCCTCAGCACCGAGTGTGTTGGAGGTGGTGATCTGCCGTTGGCGGCCGTAAGTACGATCCAGTTTACTGCCTCATCAGTATTTCTTCTCTGTGACGCCATATATGGTTTATCTGTAGTAGGTGCTGGTTCGAGGCTGATGCTTTACACAGCTTCAAACTTACCAGCCAGAGCAGGGGCATAACCAGCGTGGCCTCTTCCGGTTAAGTGGTTTTTCTCCTCGGGCAGCTAAGCCCCTCCCCAGCTCGGCAAAGGTAGGACCAGTTGTGTTGTGTAACGGGGAGCCGATCCGGGGACTTTTTACCATCTGTCTGTCTTCAGTGCACCTCAAGGCTCCGCGCTGCTGCGTTGTTGATCCTTAAACCTGGTGTTTTAGCCTGCTTCTGGGCGGGGCTGCAGAGCGTTTGGTCGCCATGGCAACCACCGGATCTCCCACGCCGGTCAGAGGTGTAACCGGACCCATTTAAAGGGGTTATTTTGTTTTGCTGTGTTTTTGGGGTTATTTTGCGCTTTTGTCTGTTTGTGTTTATATACATTTATTTGCATGCCTACCCTTAGCCCTGTGTCCTTTTAGTTCCTTGGAGCCTATCAGCTCTGGGGTGGCGTTGTTGCAACATTTAAACCTTCAATATTCTACGTAGGATCGACCCATTTTGCCACACTTGTATGTGCGAAACATGATCTGTAAACCATAAAAAACTATTTGTCCATAACTGCGTGTACTTTATGTAATAATTACACACAAATATCAAAAACGTACAAATACGAAATACAGTTTAGGCAAGCACAACTTCAAATTACACCATCTTAAAATGAACTACGAATTCAAAACTGTTCCTACTCATACAAATCCTGAAATATTATGCACCAATCGCCTGATACACACAGATTGTATTTTTTTTTTACCAGTTTCAGGGTTTACGGCCATTTTCACATTTAGACAGTACATTAGTATGATTTTATGGCTTCATCTTAGACAAAAAGTGATTTATTTATAATGCTTGGTGTGAGGTGGGACATTGGTGGAACAAAAAGCTTCAGGTAGCAAGTAAATATTAAATACAATAATGTTATTCAAAAGGCTTGAAATAAAGATTAAATAATTAGAGCTGCATTTTAAAAAGATACATTCCATTGCATAATTTAACTACCAAAAATAAAACTGCAGCTGCTGCAACCGACTTAAAATTATATAGGAATCGTCCAGGATTGTCTTCAAGACACGTCTGTAATCTATTTGACTGGATTCATCAAGATTTATGGACATACGGTACAGTTGTGGCCAAAAGTTTTGAGAATGACACAATATTCGTTTTTCACAAAGTTTGCTGTTTAAATGCTTTTAGATCTTTGTTTCTGTGATGTAATTAAATATAATTACAAGCACATCTGTTTCAAAGGCCTTTATCGACAATTACATGACATTTATGCAAAGAGTCAGTATTTGCAGTGTTGGCCTGTCTTTTTCAGGACCTCTGCAATTCGACTGGGAATGCTCTCAATCAACTTCTCGGCCAAATCATGACTGATAGCAACCCATTCTTTCATAATCACTTGTCAGAATTAGTGGGTTTTTGTTTGTCCATCCGCCTCTTGAGGACTGACCACAAGTTCTCAATGGGATTAAGATCTGGGGAGTTTCCAGGCCATGGATCCAAAATTTTGACGTTTTGGTCCCTGAGCCACTTAGTTATCACTTTTGCCTTATGGCACGGTGCTCCATCGCGCTGGAAAATGCATTGTTCTTCACCAAACTGTTGTTGGATTGTTGGAAGAAGTTGCTGATGGAAGGTGTTTTGGTACCAATTCTTTATTCATGGCTGAGTTTTGGGGCTAAATTGTAAGTGAGCCCACTCCCTTGGATGAGAAGCAACCCCACACATGAATGGTCTTAGGATGCTTTACTGTTGGCATGACACAGCACTGATGGTAGTGCTCACCTTTTCTCCTCCGTAAAAGCCTTTTTCCAGATGCCCCAAATAATCGGAAAGAGGCTTCATGGGAGAGTATGACTTTACCCCAGTCCTCAGCAGTCCATTCACCAAACTTTTTGCAGAAGATCAATCTGTCCCGGATGTGTTTTTTTTTGGAGTGAAGTGGCTTCTTTGCTGCCCTTCTTGACACCAGGTCATCTTCCAAGAGTCTTCGCCTCACTGCGTGCAGATGCGCTCACACCTTTTGAGGTGACTGTGGCTCAGTGGTAGAGTTGGCTTGGAGGGTCGTAGGTTCGATTCCAGCTTTCTCCAGTCACATGTCGATGTGCACCTGGGCAAGGCACTTAACCTCAAAAAACATCGTCCTACCGAGCCATGTTTGTTGTCGGTGTGTGAATGGGTGAATGTGGCTTCAATGTAAAGCGCTTTGAGTGGTCAGTATGACTAGAAAAGCGCTTTATAAGTTCAGACCATTTACCTGCCTGCTGCCATTTTTGAGCAAGCTCTGAAATAGTGGAACTCTGTTCCGGCTGCTGAATCCTGTTTAGGAGACGATCTTGGCGCTTGCTGGACTTTCTTGGATGCCCTGAAGCCTTATTAACAAGAATTGAACCTCTTTCCTTGAAGTTTTTGATAATCCTATAAATTGATGATTTAGGTGCAATCATAGTAGTCACAAAAGCCTTGTATGTGAAGCCAATTTTATGCAAAGCAATGGTGGCGGCACGTGTTTCTTTGCCGGTCACCATGGTTAACAATGATTTTTGTAGAATGGAACATTTTGATTCAAAGTGTCATATCCTCAGTGCTGTCCAATGAAAATAGATATTTATATATAAATGTGAAGATTCTGATCATTAACCATTTTCCTTTGAATGAAGTAAAAAAAAAAAAAAAAAAAATGTAATATAAAAACTTATGCAGTCCCAAGCACATGTGGAAAAAATAAAAACACAGCAAAGAGGTTATTTTTTTGGTTAGGTTTATTTAAAAAAGTCAAATATACAGTTGATATATATTTCATATAATTTAAATGCTCGTAACTGAGGAGGAGGCCGACCCAATAGGACGCGTGAGAAGCTGCTGTGGACGGGACGTTGCGTTGATGTGAAATGTTTACAGTGCGAAGTTAACAGACAGGATGAACAGTATTCAGAAAACACATTACATTCATCAACTGGACAAAATAACACGACGGGGAGGAGGCAGCGCATTGTGTGGCGCCAATGACACCTCAATAAACGCTAAGCTGGAATACGAAACTAAGAATAAAAATCTGGCAGCTGTGGTCATGCAGCAGGTTTTCTTGTTTTTATAAAAAAATGTTTTTGGTCTATAAGCGGATATAAGAAGCACCTAATTCTTCCATTCAGCACGGTGTGAAGCATCTTTCATTTATTGCACGGCACGATCACACCCTGAGCTTTGGAGAAGGGGAAAAAGCAACAGCAGCTTTCTGGCAAAGGCACAGTCACTCTCCCAGGAATATATATATATATATATATATTACACAATGATTACCTGAGACAGAGAGCCAGCGAGGATACGAGACTGATGCTCGGAATAGTTTCTTTTATCTTTTGCTTTTACCGTTGCTCTGCTTTAGCAGAAATGAAACAGAGGTGACGGAGGAATCTGTTCAGACAAAGGCAGGAAGACCAACCGTACGTTTGCCAAAAACATCCTTGTTTTTGTTCCCCTTAACAGATGCCAGTCTGGATCACGATGATACATTAAAGAGGACGCGACAACCATTAAGTAAACCAACAAATGTTGACGTTGGTAAGAAAAAAAAATAAATTTAAAAATGAGAAGTTGATCTACTGTTGCAACTATTAGAATCAGGAAAAAACTAAAGGGGAAGCTACGGAGAGAGAGAGAGAGTGACACACCAAACTTAAGGCGCAAGTTTACAGCGAGCAAATCTAAAATAATCTGCGGAAGTTAGTGTTAAAGCAAAGTTAGAAGACAATATTTTCCCAAACCTGTCCTGCTGCGAATGGATGTGAAGAGTTTACAGATGGCCTTCAATTTCTTTTAAGTTTGGGACGGATAGAGAGAAACCACAACAGAAACGCTGAAGAATGATGGAGAACTTTTGGTCGACAGCCTTCATTATCTGAAACGCAAGCCTGAGTTGCTTGTTGTGGTCAAAGTTCTGGTTTTAAACCTTTTAAAGGCACCTTTAATTATCCATGTTACTGGTTCTGCAACATCCCACGCCACATTTAGACACCCCCGAAGCTTTGTTTACAAAACTCTCCTTTAAAAATATATAAAAATCAATTAGAAAATACATCTAGTGTACAAAAAAAACAAGACATATCTTTTGCAGCCCTTTTGGTTTCAGCTGCTGTGGTGAAGTGAGAGAAAATACAAAGAATTAATGCTATAAGTGTAAAAAAAAACAAAGCCAAGACACGTAACGCTGCTACCAGAACGGAGAAAGGTGCCTGAAACTGTTGGGGGTAAAAACATGCGTGTGTGGTTGTAGCTGCTGAGCCGTCTGTCGGAGAGGACGGATCACTTCGTTCAGAGTCAAAACGTCGACAGATTCAGTCCAATCACGGTTTCGGTCCGGAAGCGGAAGCTTCCTGGAGGATTCCCCCACGGCTTCTAAACCACAAAATCAAGAAACTGGAGTCAACTTCTTTACCGATCATTTTTAGTCTTCAGGGGACGAGGCGTGCCACACCTGAAACCTACAGGACGGCGGCTCTGTGGGACTGGATTTGGACACCTCTGACATCGAGAAATCCCTGCTGCTTCGTCCAGCTGTCCCCAGGAGCACCGGCGTTGTACCCGGACGCTGGTTACAACGACAACAAAGTCTGATTCCTTAAAGTGCATATCGCTCCAGCAGGAGTCTGGGTCCTGAAGCCCTCTGCACCCTTCCACGGTGACTTTAACTTTAACGGAGAAATTACGTAGGAATTAGAAAATACATTACATAATTATTAAAGAGTGTGTCAAACTACATTTTGATATCAGACAGAGGTAATTTGAATTACAATCTCGTTTTCCCGCTTTCCAAACCACTACAGCCTGACCGGAAACATGAAGGCTAAAATGTTTAAAACAGAAACACATCCTGCTCTAATCTTAATAGGTTGAATCAGACTGGACAGCCTTATGAAGGAATCTCTAACGCTCTGGGAGTCCAGCGCTGATTGCTAAGATGCTACATGAACTCTAATCATTTCTCTACTTTATAAATATCAGGTTACGAGCTGGGACGTCTGCTCTGATTTAAATTATGAATAACCTGAAGAGTCCATTATTATTTGGGTGGAGATAGAGAGAAAACAAATATTTTACATCCTTTATTGCATCTTTTTTATCTTGTGGTTCTTCCAAATACCAACCGGAATGGGCGGGTTGAACACTTCCCCAAAAATCTGATACTAGCAGTTAATCAGACGAGAGTCGATAGGCCAGAAACACAGACTTCGTTCCATTCTATAGTTTCCTTTTTTCATACAAAAATGTTGAAATTAGAATCAAATGTCTAAATTATTCAGGCAGAGGAGGGGTTCTGTTAAGCAGCGCTTCTAACGTGTAGGAGATTAAAAATTATCTTCTAGGCGCAGACTTGGTTTAGCTGCCTTTGTAATCAGAAACGCTCATTTCTCAGGTTTCTCCAGCAGGAGGTGGGAACAACCAGAGGAGATCCAGTTGGTTCGGCTATAGGATGGTAAAACTATCATCTTCACTCCAGTTTGTTTGATTTTGTGGCTTTTTAATTCGGTTTGTTTTCCTCGTCTCCGAGTTCAGTTTAAGCCGACGACAGTGGCAGTGAAAATCCACGTTCTTTTTTTTTTAATAACAGCGATCTATTTTCTGGAACTACCTCTTTACTCCTTTTTACATTAGTTTTTTTTTTTTTCTACAAAAGATTGTGTGTATAGAAAAAATACACGACGTGTACAAAGTGCACTGAAAGTGATGCACACTTAAAATAATAAACTTAATAATGCACAAAGTGGAAGAACAGAATTTGAATCCACGAGGAAAAGGAGCGCAGCTTGTTTCGAGTCGAGAAGTTGGAGGTTTTCCTCCGCTTTGGGAACTTTGTGCGGAAAGTTTATGCCCTAAGTATTCCCGAAAAGGAGCTGACAGTGATTTCCCGTCGTTTCAGAAATAACATCAAGTGCACTTCCAAGAAAATCACGACAACCAGAAGCTCATCGATTGAAAACAAGATTAAATCATCGTCGTCGACACTCTTATCAAAGTCAGAAAATACATTCACTGTGGACACTGGAGGTTCTGAGGGTTAGGCAAGCTTGTTTTTTGCCTGTTTTATTTTTTGCATTTGTCGGACTCGTTCGGCTTCGTCTGCCTAGCGTTCGTCGGCGTGCTTTTATCCTGAAGGAGGCGACTCACGTCGGAGCGATCATGTCTTCACAGGCGGCTGAGCAGAGAGGGTCAGAGCAACATGTACTGGTTGTCTATCGCCCGCTTGCGACCGCGGTCGGGCTCCAGTTCGTAGTCCGAGTCCCGCTGGGGGATGATGGGAGTGTGAGGGTTGGGGTTGCGCAGCAGTGGTCTCCTCCCCACCGATTCGCTCCGACGGAGGTGGGTGGGCGCCGACAGAGTGGGTTCCGGGGCGGTGCGGGAGAACTGGGGGAAGGAGCCGGGACTGGAGGTGGAGGTGGTGGAGGAGGAGAAGGGAGGGAGCTGACTGGAGCTGCGGAGCAAGCTGCAGCGGGCCAAGCTGGGCTCGGAGCTCCACCGATGGAGAGAGAAGGGGACGAGGAAAGCCCCGGCGAGCTGACCTGAGGAGAAAAGGCAGGATGTGAGCTGTGGCCTCAACACTCACATTTATTCCTTTCATATTACTTAGAAATTATATTTATTATCCCAAACACAGATTTTCCTTCAACGTCAGTAGCTTGATAAAGGGAATGCTCAAAGCTTTTTGTTGCGCAGACCCATACAGCAGATTAAGGTTGCATTAGGTTTGGGCAAAGCTTGTGTATTTAAATCGTTATGCCAACTGACCAATCCAGTCGAAGCACCGACTTGTAGTCAAGCTAACTGGCCTGCAGGTTTCACCTGCTGAATACGTCAGGTTCTGCAAGAACTCACTAGTGGTTCAGTTAAAGCAGGGGAACATCTCAACCAGAGCTGAGGAACCCTTAGCCATTTTTCCCTTTGATAAAGCTAAACTAGAGTCACAAAAGCAACGGGAGTCTTCGAAACTAAATGGTTTCATACATATCTAAGGGAACGTCAATTTAATTTGTTTTTGCATTCAAAGAGTTTATTTTTCAATGGGTTATTCAATTTCTTTTATAAAAAAAGTTATAAAAAACCAAAAAATGTTACTTAAAAAACAATTATATTCCATGGCCAGTATTTTTAAACAGGGCTGCACTGATACCGTGTGTGTATTCTAATCTAGTTTAAACTTCTCCGTCAGCAAGTTTACACCCACACTGGTGGAGACGTTCTACTTTATATTTCTCAGGTTGGTGTGTCAGTGTTGCAAAGTAATTCCCCACCAGAACAGCAGGGGGTGCTGCACTTTTCTTAATGATTCATTTAGAGTAAGTAATTGTTATGGGGAGCCTAAGTCACACCCTTCTTCCGGTCCGTGGGTCCCCTACTGCCAAAAAAATTTATGAGATTCAATGGAGCGATAAGTTATTTTCTGATCCAGTTTGAAATTTGCCGTTGAACGAACATATGATGTCCATGAATTTTAAAAACAAATTTTGATGCAGAGAAAATGCTGATTTTCGACCGGAGGTAAAAGTTACTTTAGGTTTTGTGTAAAAACGCATAGCGGACTACAACTGCAGAAGAAGAAGGAGAGTGATGGCCGTAGCCTCCAGGATGAATAAAGGAGCATTAAACACGGAGAAAACCTCAATAAATCTGACTATGTGGAAAGTAGCAGCTATGTTGGGGGTAAAACAGTCGGTGGAGTGAGAGCCAGCATGGAGGAGAAGCTCTACAAGCTTTAAGTGAGTGTTTTACGTGCTATAGCTACTGCGACTTCTGATTTGTAGGCATTTTAAATGCGAATTTTTACAATCAAATGAATCCCAAATCACTGGACAAATTCGAAATGTACATAATTAGTTATCATTTAAATCAAAGTACAACATAAGTGTGATTCAGGACGTAGCACAAAGAGGACCAGGAAATAACTTATCGGTCCATTGACTTCCATTCATTATTTTTTTGGTTTGGGGACCCACGGGCCGACCGGGGAAGGGGAGGAGACTTAGGCTCCCCCTTGTATTAAGCTACCTGATAGGATATAATTAAAAATGAGGGGAATTTTTTTTTCTATCAAACTTTTTTATCGACCTTTTTTTTTTTTTCCATCGCACCACACATCTATCGATCGAAACATATACTGCTGTTGAATTATCGTCCAGCCCTAGTTAGTACTTTAAGCTTTAAAATCGTCTCTTTGATGGTCACATGCTGACCTGTAAGGATGTCAGTGCATCCCAGCAGCCACCTGAAAATAATAAAGCCAAGGTACAATTTGATGTTAATGAGGCTGTTTCAGAAAGAGGCCCACCTTGAGATGGGGGACTGGAGCCGGCCAGGACGAAGCTGGACAGCGTGACGGCTCCGGCTGCTCCACACTCCAGCGGGATGGGGTAGAGGCGGAAGTGACTGAGCATATCCACGACGGAGGGGAAGCGCAGGTGCTGCACCCTGCATTGACCCCATTCGTTCAGAGAGAGACGCAGGTGCTGTGGGGACGAAAAACACAAAGAAACCCCCGACTTAAAACATGAAGCGGACCTGGGAGTGTGTTTTGCAGCCGAGGATGTTCAGGCGTGTTCACCTTTGCTTTTCCCTGGTAGTTAAACGTGAGGACGAAGTCTCCCCTTCGCGTCTCACTCTGCCGGACCAGAAACACGCCGTGACCCTCGGGTCCAGAGTTCTGGACCAGGTGGGCCGCCTTGACCCGAGAGATGGGCCCGTGAAACCAGGGGAAAGAAACTAGGAAGTCATCGGCCTTCTGGAGGACCTGCTCAGGCAGAGTGAAGGTGACGGGAACTGGGTAGGAGAACAATATTAGGGTCAATTTTAACATATCTGTATGTCAGACAAGGAGCAAAAACACCATAAAATCCTTCCACTTACTTTGACTTCCTGAGTCGGAGCTGCTCCTCTGATTGGCTGGAACAGAGCTGTCAGCTGAGGACAGGGGGGACTCCAGATCCACACTGCCTGACCTGAAGGGGGCGACACCAGGATTTAGAAATATTTTTCACACTTAGTTCCAACTATTTGCTACTTTGAGAGGCTTTTTGGGTTTTGGGAAGAGAAGTAGAAGCTTTTTTTCCTAGTCTAGTAACTGGATCTGTTGTTAAATGCAGAGAACTGACTGATATTAGAAAATTAGGGCCTTACATTGTTAGATACTAAATCAGAAAAGATTGGACTGGATCATGGTAATTTATTTTAAGTGTTGAGAATTGGAATTGAATTGATTTGTGAAATTTAAGTCGATACTCAGCTCTATCTTTGTTTATTTCTAATTGGAAAAAAGAATGGTCTGGTATGGCACACATCAACCTATCCGGTGTGCAAAAAAAGGGAACTACAGTAGCCCCTCAGAGAGGTATTACCTTCTTTTTTCCTTAGCAAATCAACTATTATCAACAAAACCGTTTTCTCTTCCTGTGAAACCACTAGCACGAATTAGCTGGACCTCTGATGAATGAGGTCATTCACTTTAAACGAGGTGAAATGCTGCCAAAGTCCAAAGAAAACCTTTAAAATGAACTTAAAGGCATGAGGACTATTACTCAAGATCACTTTGAAAGACTACAACAAAGGCTGGCCTCTTGGAGGCAAAATGTAAAGAAATCGCAGGTGGTTTAAAACCTCTGCACGGTGTTGCGTGTGTTGGTGTGTGTCGAGCCTCGTGAATACGGAGGAAACAGCAGGCTGAAGGAACACAAAGACTCAGAGCACAGACAGGAAATCAGTCCAGTCAGTCCAACTGAAACCCCACTGTTCTTCTGTTTCACTGCTCACACACACATTCAGCCTGCGTTGTGTGTGTGTGTGTGTGTGTGTGTGTGTGTAACGGCACAGACAAGAGTGGGAATGTTAAAGAAGGAAGTAGGAGAAAGTTCTGTGTAAATGCTGACTTGACTTTGCGTTGCTCTGAATAACAGGAAGGCGAGTGTCTCCTGCCTCGCAGAGTGAGTTCGGAAAAGTTAATGCACTCCTCATTTAAAACAGAAACGTCTTTTTATTTTGGTGTCCTATTAATTTTTTCTTCATATGACTTTATTGGTAGAAAAAAAAGTTTGCTGTTCAACTGTTTGAAGTTCATTTATGTTAATTTTTATACAGTTTCAACTTCCCCTAGTTCTCCTGGACAACAGAATGTACAGTGACAAAGTCGATAAGAAGGGACAGAGCAGACTGGACGTCTTGAGGAAGCTCGGGTTCTTAAAGGTTTGCAGCAAGATGCCATCATCTGCTAGGGTAGCAGCATCAAAGGCTCAACAACTTGATGAAGAAGGCTGGTTCTGTTCTGGGGACGACTATGGAACCTTCCGGCCCTCAGCCACAATGATCTACAAAAACAACTCCTTAAAGAATGAATTAATAAGTATAAACTACAACAACAATATCCCTCTGGGATCAATATAGTATTTTGAATTGAACTGATGATGCTTTAAACAAACTAACAGGTCTATTGAAGCTAAATGATTCAGATGGCAGCGAATATTGAGGTTGAAACTCAGTGAGAAATCTGTACTGAAGCAGAGTGAAAACGAGTGACGGTATCAATCCATACATTTGCAGGAAGAGTTCCGATGTCTCATAATTCCCTATGTTCATGCACACAATCTGTATTTATTTCCCTAAAAACCCAGAAAAACACCCTCACATTTACCCACAGTTAGCAATGATGAACACAATGCTTCTTTCTGTTTTGTTTCTCAAACTCTTTGCAGTGGGTATCACCTGAGAAAATGTCGAGCTTTTTAGGAGTACTCCTAAAAAGGATTATTTAAAAAGGTAATTGTCGCCAGCCGCAACCAGACTGTGAATGGTACATTTCTGAATTTATTTTATTTTCAAAAAATATTCAGAACTTTCTTCCAAATACCACTAGGGAGAGCTTGTGTACTATTCAATTCAATTCGGTTTATTTATATACCGCCGTTTCACAACAGATGTCATCTCAAGGCACTTTACAAGAACAATTATTACAATACAATGTTTAATGTAGAAATTAGAGAACCACAGAAGATTGCGTCGTGTTAGTATTGGTGGTACTCGCACCACAGTTTGAGATTCATTTAGGTCACTTAAAAGAGGGTGAATATTTATGCATTTATTCCATCTTCATTTTTATTTTATTTATTTAAATTCAGTTAATTTAGAGGTTTCTTTTGTCAAGAAGGGAAAAATTTGTTGATGACTGATCTGTAAAAGCAATAACATGGGTAAAACATCCAAGGGGGTGAATACTTTTCTTTCATATGTACTGTACATATGAGTTTTTATAGTCATGTGGAGTTTATAAATTCTGTCAAGAAATACTTTTAAGTGTTTATCCTGATTTCATTTTTTTTAAATAAAAAAACAAAAACGGTACTAAACGACTTTAAAAAGAAAAGAAAAAAAACACACAGCTGAAAGTTTTAAAATAATTCTTGTGCTATTTTTAGGGATGCACCAATACTGGTATCGGTTATGATAACGTCCCAAAGTACTTGTATCGGTAGGTTAACCAATACCATGAACTGATACCGATAATGTGGGAACTCTGCAGTAATTTCACATAAACTTGTTTTTTTACTTAATTTTTATTTTATAGTCACTTATTTTTTTTATCTATATCACCATCATTTCTTGTAACAAAAGAAGAAAATAAAACCTGTTTTCCGATTCTGTGTATTTTATTGTGTAGTAGAAGTATTGGTAGTCGGTATCTGCAAGTACTCAGTTCCAAATATTGGTATTATATCAGTTTGAAAAAACGGGTATTGTTATATCCAAATAGATTTAGACGTAAACGTTGTTTTGTTTTTCTTCCATGAGAAAATCATTCTGGGAAAGATCTCTACTATCCCAGTGATTTTGCTAAAACAGATGCTGAAAAATGAGGAAGAAAAACGTGTCTTTGCCATAAGGAAAAGATAAGGATACTGGAATAATTGTTTCCTTTTTGTTTTGTGGCTCTGGGAGAAAAGTGCAACACTCCCCGGATCATCACTCAGCTCTCACTTTTCTAACCTCCGGTCAGATTTAAAGCCACACAGTTTCCTCTCTTTCCAATTCCAACCATCCACTTTTCGTCAAGGATATTGATTAAAAGGTTTAAACTAATTACTTGTCTAAGAAAATATTCCAAACTTAACCAAGTTCAAACCTGCTCCAGTTTGCAGAGCCACAAATCAAACTGATGTGCGGATTGATGGACCCAGTGGCACTCAGACAAGAATGCGCACTCACTGGTTTGTCCTCACACACCTTAAGGAGCCCGTTCACTTTGCAAACACACATCTCAGCAGGAATAAACATAAAGCTCGGCCAGCATGAGAAAAAGAAGTAATTTCTGCTCAGGGTCTCAGGAGGAAAAATCTGCACATGGACAAGCAGGCATGTAACGTTGCAGAGACCATCTCATGCCAATCCACTGTTTTAGCTGAACAGTTAACTTGTTATAAGAATATCTACATTCTGCACCATACGCTTTGATTCATTTCTAATATCTGTTCAAAGATTAAAACTTTAGAGCTTTGTGAAACGATTCTAGATGTTTTAAGTACAAAATCATTTATTTTAGGAATTTAATTTGAAAAGTGAAAGATTTATAAATTTAAGCACACTTTAATTATTATATCCTAAATACAAATAAAAAAAACAAAATTCGTTTTTTCTCAGAAACTTAAAGATACTAGAAAGTAGGCCCATGATTTGTTCTTCATATGCTCTCAACAGTTGGTTTGGGTTCCTTTTGCATGGATTACTGCATCGATGCAGAGTGACATGGAGGCTGCTTTGACGCCAATTTGGTGGCTCTCATTTTTCTCTCGACACTACTGCACAGATTTTCTGAGGTTAAGGTCAGAACAGTACCAGCATGGTCACTGAACCAGTGTTTGGTACATATGGCAAAATAAAATCTGCATCTATGTCAAGCTTGTCAGCATAAGGAGGTATGAAGGACTCTAACACTTACTGGTAGATAACTGCGTTAACTGTAGACTAGAAAACTCAGTGGACAAACGGTAACTGTGTGGAAACTTTAACCTGGATCTTAACTGGGATTTTAGGTTTCTCCACTCGTCCTTCAGATTCCATATTATAACAATCAATTTCCCACTTAGGAACAAGTTCAGCCACTTTCTCCTCGCCCCAAGCAAGGTGCTGCCGACATTGTCTGTGGTTCAGGAGTAGCTTAAAGAAGGAGTTTTACAGTTCTAGCTAGCAATGCACAGATATGAAAATTTGATCTGATATCAATAGATTAAAATTGGCTAAAATCACCCTATACCGATGTTGATGCCGATACGTTGTGCATCCCTAGTTGTGACTCATGTCTTGTGTGTGATGGGTCTTGAAACACTGATATCTTTTGAATCACTTACAAACCCCTGAAATCACAGCAAACTCTTTGCTTATCCAGCGTTACAAGGGTGCAGTTATCCCTGATTCTTATGCACCATTTTCAATCAATTTTTTTCCCCTCCATTCAACCTTCCCAAACACGCTAGGATACGGCCCTCTGAATAACTAGCTTTCTTAGCAATGTCCTTTTTCTGGTTTATCCTCCTTGTAGATCTGCTGAACAAATATCTGGTTATCAGCCTTCGCTTAGTAGAGCTTGAAATAACATGTATTAAAAATAGCTTTTGTTTTATTTAAATTGGTCATATGTAAAATTATAATTTTGTTACAAACATGATTTTTGGTTCTTATTACAAGTAAGTAATAACTATCGAAATTAACTGAAACAAAGACTTGAACTATGTCGCTCTGCTAGGATGAATCTATAAATCTACTTTTTAAACTGAATAAATTACTTTATTAATGGTGAGAATATTATTATTGTGACGTTTTAAACGATTGTACTAAAAATAAATGGAGAGTCTATTTTTGAAATATAAAAGGCTTGGGAAGGAAGATGTTTGGGTCGTAATTGCGATGCGTTCAGGTGTTTCTCACCTGTTGCTGATGCATTCCTTTAGCTCTGTGGTCCAGGAGCTGACCTGCTGGTCGTTGTCCGTCTCAAATATCAGACTCCCTCGATTAACCTGCAGAACGAAAAATATTGGATCACTAAATATTGCATCACTATTGGAAAATATGTTATAGATGAATGCACCCTGTGAGACCTGGGCAGCTTCTTAACTTTTAAAGCTCATCATTGCATTTTATTATAGTAATGTAGTAAAAATGTGAAGGTTCTGACTTTGTTTCCATTTTTAAATTCAAGTTCACAGGTTTCCTGCCAATTTTGGAGCAATTTGTCTTTGAAATATTTCCTAAAGATTTACAATGAATTTTGGGATTTTATCTGGATCAACCGGTTTAAAAACACAGACTGTATTCACAGCTAATAACAGGGAGAAACACAAGAGTAAAACTAAATATTTATTGGTTTTTGTTTTTACTACATTTTCCCAGTGTGTTCAAACTTTAATTACCCAGGGTGATTGTTTTGCAAAATTATAGTTGCAGTCAAGAGTTGCTGCTACATTATATGATCCAGATTTTCTGGACTCCCTAGGAGCCCGGATTTATTCCAAACGTCCCTGTATGGCAGATGGTGGCCCAAACCAGGACTTCGATGGAGTCGTTTCTGCTTCCAGATCATTTGGTACATTCCTGAATGCACTTTTTTTTAAATAACTTATAGACTCAGTTGCATATATTGCTTGAAAGCAGCTATCCTTGATATTTTATTGTTCTTTAAATACACATAAACCCAAATAAATGCGTAAACAAAATAAGAAATACAGTTTATTTATCCATATTTATCCAGACTTGAGAATTGCTAAAAATCAATTCCACACTGGACGGTCCTGTGTGGTAGGGTATTAGGTAATACATTTTTAATGTACGTTTACGTTATATAGATAAATCATGAGAAATGGCAACCTGAACCTTTAAAATATCTGAAACTGTAAAAATAGGCACCAACCTAATCCAACCACAGCCTAAGCCCCCTGCATACAAACCAGCTACAAAGTTCCCAGAACCTTTTGGGTACATTTGAAGCACTGAGCCATTTGAGTACCTTCAAAACGAATGTGTTTAAGTTGTCGGGCATCTCCAGTCGGGTGCAGCGACGGACTTCTTGGATATCTGAGCAGTGAGTTGTCAGTTTGGGAGTGGAGGCCTGAAAAACAAGAAAAAGACATTGTTACTCTCTAGCCGACTGGACATTAATCTCACCGGGCGTCGCTCGCAAATATCCAGAAACAAAAAGTAGGAGATGAAACAATGAGTGAAAACAATTAATCTTCTGTTCTGATGGTGGCTGCAAAAACCAGACTACAGACACAAAAGAAGGTGGTTTATACAACTATGTAGCTAGTGCAGAAACAGCGTCCTGAGACACAATAAGAACCAGATGTTCAGGCTGTAAAACAGAGGCAGTATCTGTCTGAGCTGTTTATTTGAGCAAACGTGCGACTGTGAATCCTCCCTGGCTCAAAAACAAAGGAAGGCGTTTGTAGCAAAACTAACTCTCCTGTGGCTGAGCTCCAGGGCCCGGCCTCCCGGCACACACCGTTCCTTTGAATAAACTGATGAGACGTGAGCCCCGGTCATGTCACCTGTTTTATCCGGAACGCAAACATTGATGTTTGTATATCTTGGCATTGTGTCAAGCGTCCGGAAAATTATCAACGAGACAAAGAAAAATAAATTATCAAGACAGGTAAGTCTCCTGAAAAAAATAAAATAAAATGATTTATATGTAATATATATATTCTGATGGTCCACCCGGATCGATAAGCTTCAGCCTTATCGGTCCACTTAACGGTAAAATTAAGGTCGTATTCGTCTTTTGTGGGAGATAAAAACACAAGCCAAACACCGTATTGGCCGCCCGCTCCTCCTTAACAAACACACACACCGCGGGAACTGCGACTGCTGCGCTATCACTGTAAGCTTCGCTCACCAGTAGGTACACAGACACAATGGCAGAGCGAACAAAACGATCCAAACTTTGGCTTTCCTTTTACAAAAACAGAAGCCAACAATGCACGCAAGAAAAAAAGTACCGGTAAGGATACCAATAAAGTACCGAATCGATAAGGAGCATCGTTAAGAGTAGTAGTATTGATAAACCCTTAACGGTAATGGATGGATACTCGGATGGACGAATCAGTGATTTTTAATTGAATTGAACAGTTTCTTAAAATTAGAAGATTATAAAAATCCTTATAATTTTTAATAATATGGACTGTATGAGGAAAACTGATTAGTTTTGTAACACAAAGATTTTCCTCCCATCTCAGTGATCACAGAGCTCCAATGTAACATTGCTTATGTACAGGTGCTGGCCAGTAAATTAGAATATCATCAAAAAGTTGAATTATTTCAGTAATTCCATTCAAAACATGAAACTTCTATACTGTATACTTTCCTTCCACACATAGTGATATATTTCAAGTGTTTATTAATTTTCATTTTTATTATTACAACTGACAGCTAATGAAAACACCAAATTCAGTATCTCAGAAAATTAGAATATTCTGAAAAGGCTCAATATAGAAGACACCTGGTGCCACTCTAATCAGCTGATTAACTCAAAACACCTAAAAAGGCCTTTAAAAGGTCCCTCAGTTTTGTTCTGAAGGCTCCACAATCATGGGGAAGACTTCTGACTTAACAGCTGTCCAAAAGACGACCATTGACACCTTGTACAAGGAGGGCAAGACACAAAAGGTGATTGCTAAAGAAGCTGGCTGTTCGCAGAGCTCTGTGTCCAAGCACATTAACAGACAGGCGAAGGGACGGAAAAAATGTGGTAGAAAAAAGTGTACAAGCTCTAGGGATAACCGCACCCTGCAGAGAATTGTGACAACAAACCCATTCAAAAATGTGGGGGAGATCCACAAAGAGTGGACTGCAGCTGGAGTCAGCGCTTCAAGAACCACCACGAAGAGACTCATGAAAGACATGGGATTCAGCTGTCGCATTCCGTGTGTCAAGCCACTCTTGAACAAGAAACAGCGTAAGAAGCGTCTCGCCTGGGCCAAGGACAAAAAGGACTGGACTGCTGCTGAGTGGTCCAAAGTTATGTTTTCTGATGAAAGCAATTTTTGCATTTCCTTTGGAAATCAAGGACCCAGAGTCTGGAGGAAGAGCGGAGAAGCAAAGAATCCACGTTGCATGAGGTCCAGTGTAAAGTTTCCACCGTCAGTGATGGTGTGGGGTGCCATGTCATCTGCCAGTGTTGGCCCACTCTGTTTCCTGAGGTCCAAGATCAATGCAGCCGTCTACCAGGAAGTTTTAGAGCACTTCATGCTTCCTGCTGCTGACCAACTTTATGGGGATGCAGACTTCACTTTTCAACAGGACTTGGCACCTGCACACAGTGCCAAAACCACCAGTACCTGGTTCAAGGACCATGGTATCCCTGTCCTTGATTGGCCAGCAAACTCGCCTGACCTTAACCCCATAGAAAATCTATGGGGTATTGTGAAGCGGAAGATGCAATACGCTAGACCCAACAATGCAGAGGAGCTGAAGACGACTATCAGAGCAACCTGGGCTCTCATAACACCTGAGCAGTGCCACAGACTGATCGAGTCCATGCCACGCCGCATTACTGCAGTGATGGAGGCAAAAGGAGCCCCAACTAAGTATTGAGTGCTATACATGCACTAGGGCTGTCGCGGTTGAGGAAATCCCCCTGCGGTGAGTCAGGGCAGCTCAACATTGCGGTATGCGATATTATTGCACCACTTTTTTATCTATCTATTTAGCTAATTCGTTTGTTAATTACCAAATTACTAAACTCATGGCAATATTTCCTTTGAAAAATGGTGCTTACACATTTGAAACAGGTTATTAAAAAAAGACATGGCAATTTTACAACACTTTATTGAATGCAGATCAAAGGGCAAAAAAAGGCACAGATGGCAGATGGCGCACTGTTTCTCCAACTGAATTTAACAACAAAAAATATACAGTAGAAGACTGTATAGGACGTTTTTGGCTGCAGCATCTAACTGAAAAAAACAAGTGCCCGTTTTTTTAAATCAAGTATATAAAATAAGATGTATCGGGCACTGTTATTTCACTTTCACGCACATAAATAACGATGAATTATAGCCCGGTCATGTCCTTGTTACGTGCAAGGAAAACCAGCATGCTAACCTTATGCGGTTTGAGAGAGGATCTGAGAGGGGTGATTACAGTTCCAGCAACACTGAAAACTCTCTCAGAAGGTGCGCTCGTTGCGCAAATACACATGTACTTGCGTGCGATTCTGGAGAGCAATGGAAATCTCCCCTGGTTGTGGCGCCACCATGTCAGGGGGTTTTCATTAGGATCAATGGTTTCCTCCTGCAGGTAGCGCGTTAGCTCCAGCTCGGCTCTAACTCTCTTCGGGACGGTTGCAGACGTGCTTGTCCGTGACTTTAGCAGGTCTCCGAGCGTTTTGTTTTTTTTCGCTGGTGGCAGCGCTGTCTGCGCAGAGGACTCTGGCTGGGCAACAGCTGACACACTGGCACCGCTCCCTCCATCTTCCACGTTTACCATCTCCTCGATCAGCGCGCACTTTGCCTCCTCATTATCATCAGAATTGTTACCCTGATATCTTGGGTCCAGCAAGCAGGACATTGCCAAAGTTTTTCGTAGAGCAGCTGGTCTGTATTTCTCCTCGAGAACACTGCACATCTTCTGCTTGATGTCCGAGGTCAGAGTGGTGTCTTCGTCTGATGATTTTAAAACCTCTTCAGCTAGGAGTTTTAGAACAGGTTTAATGGATGAGACCGTGACATAGTTCTCGCCAGACAGCAGATCCGTAAATTCAGCCGCTGGCTTTAGCGCTGCGTTCACCGACTCTAAAACTGCAATGTCCTGCCAGCTGGGGATCAGATGCTGATGTCGCCGATCATCCAGAACCCTCTTTATAGCGGGGATTTGTTCCAAGACTCGGTCCACCATTTTCTGTTTGGAGCCCCATCTTGTTGGACAATCCTGGTTGGACGGAGTAATGGCGTATGGTTATTAAACTGAAATTACACCTGCTTATGTTCTTAAATTAAAAGCCAATACATAACATTACTGTTCGTTTCAGTGTATGTCTTTCTAAACAAAACAAAAATATATATATATTTTTAAGCATCACAAAAAGCTAGCAACTGCTATTTAAGACTGCATATATGTTTTATGAATTTCGGGCAATATAAAAAAAAAATCATACAGTATTCATATTGTTTTAGTTGAGTTATTGGGCCTATCTGTTTGGTAAGTAACCAGAATTATGTTGGGTTACAATTAGATCATAAATTAACTTCTGAAAGCTAATTTACCATTATGAGAGTGTGCTGCGGGATTTGAAGCTCCGCTTGCGCTTTCACCAGATCCCTCCTCTTCTGCCAGCTGTGGGAGAACGCACCCACTAAGGTGTGGCACAGACCCATTGCTCGGGATGTTCGATCTTTAACGCTTGTCATTGCGTTTGTCACTGCCAGGTGTAAATTATGTCCGAAGCAGTTCAGCCATGTCCAGCCCAATTTCCTCACTGCTGCGGCGATGTTTGCTCCGTTATCTGTCGTTATGCACGCCAGCTTCTTCTCATCCAGGGACCACTCATCAAATGCGCTGCGTAGAGCTTCTGCGATGTTGTCAGATGTGTGATTCTGGGGCATAAACACTGTTTCGAGGCAGTGTGATTTAAGAGTCCAGTCTGTGGTCAGGTAATGTACAGTTAGACTCATGTAAGGAGTCATATTCACACTTGACCACATGTCAGTGGTGGCAGAGAAAAAGTCCACACTTTTGAGCTCACTCTGAACCGATGCTCTAACTGTATTGTACATTTTCGGCACAGCAGTTTCTGAGAAGTATGTTTTCCCTGGCAACTCGTACTGCTTGTCAAATCTCTGGAGAAGCGACTTGAATGCAGGTTTCTCCACAGTGGAAAACGGCACCATCTCCTCCACTAGGTACCGTGTAACAGCGTCGGTCAGGCGTTTATGTCTGTCACTGTCTCTGCTGTACTTGCCGACTCGAGCAAAGGCTTCGCTGACTCCAAGCTGTCGGCTGGCACCGGCTTGAGCTGCCCCGCAACTCGGGGTGGCAGAAGGCGGCGGCAGCCGCGCCTTAATAGCTGGATGGTAGCTAGCTAGGTGAGCCCTCAGATTCGTTGTGTTTCCTCGTTTTACTTGAACTATTTTGCCGCAAATTTTACAGATTGCCTCATTTAAATTGCCTGGCTCCCCCTTTTCATTTGGCTGAAAGCCGAAATGCTCCCAAAGAGGCGAAGTAACATTTGGTTTTGATACCAGTGGGACTGCCATCATTCTCAGCATGTGTTGTAGCAGATCTAATCAAATGCGGTACTGGCGGTGGGACGTCATGCAGCGCGGTGGGTTTTCTATTATCGCGATATTTCATTTTTGCGGTTACCGCGACAGCCCTAACATGCACATTCTTTTCATGTTCATTCTTTTCAGTTCGCCAACATTTAAAAAAACCCATTTTTTTTTCATTGGCCTTTAAAATATTCCAATTTTTTGAGATACCAAATTTGGAGTTTTCATTAGTTGTCACTTATAAATATCAAAATTAAAAGAAGTAAACATTGGATATACATTGGTCTGTGTGCATTGCATGAATATAATGTACAAGTTTCATGTTTTGAATGGAATTATTGAAATAATTCAACTTTTTGATGATATTCTAATTTACTGGCCAGCACCTGTATGTATTCTTCTCATAATGTGGCGTTTTAAAGCAATTTGCTATAAATTGGACAAACCAAAGCTCTCCCCCCCAGCTTTTTCCACCTTGACTGCTCTCTGGCGTCAAAGCAGCAGCTTCTCTGTCAGTTGCACATGTGAAGTTAATAATAATTTCAACACGTTATTTCTATCACTGCTTCTGACTCACTGCTCGGTCTGCTACCAGAGAAATGAAACAACTGTAGATAAAAACAGTTTTGTTAAGAACTGATTACAGTCTATGACGCCAGAGATAGGAGGGTGGAAGAAAAACAGCTGGTTGTGTTGGTGACAGTTTGAAGGCTGAGTGTTTTACGGTATCATCAATATTCTATTATCAACTTTTCACAGGAAATGCAACGACATTACTATGTACCACTATTTGGAAAATATTTTTAACCTTCACAAGATCTAGTCCTAAGTTCAGTTCAGTTGTACTTTTAGATCCAGAGTCATTTTTGAAAACTTATTTAATCAAAATCAAAGATACTCTGTATGGCAAAAAGTATTTTCTTGTCTATCTTTACACCAGTCTTAACATGAGTGACATTCAATCCACAGCATTAAAGATAATATCCACCAGCTACAACAGTTTTAATTGTTCTTGTGAGGCTTTGAACAATGTTAAGGACTGCATTTCTGGTGATGCACTTGTCCAACTTTTTCTGAACCTGTCTATTTGTTCTGGTGCAGCTTCATATTGGAACAGGAATGGTCAGTCAACCAATTTGTTCCTTCAAAGTTTACAGTTGACAACGCTTTCAGACAGGTATCAGTTTCCTTGACAGTCCTAAAACCAGATTTGTTCAATTTAACAACCAAACAGACTGCTGTGGATGCACTGATACCGTTCTAATGTACTCTTATCAGTAAGTAAACAGATACCATAAACCAGTACTTAAAATGTGTAAACTCAAATTTCACAGAAAATTTTTATTTGTTCACTTGAAATGTTTGTTTTCAGTCATTTTTTATTAATATTTTATATCTATTTCAACATCATTTGTTAAAACAAGCAGAGAAGAAAACAAAATATGGCTTCCAATTCACTGCATTTTTTGGTGTGGTAGAAGTATTGGGATTGATACTCAGTATGTACAAGTACTCAGAGCCAAGTATCGGTATTGTATCTGTTTGAAAAAAAGGGGTATCGTTGCATCTCTAGAATATGTGTTTGCTGATCTAGAGCCCAGTAGGTGGGCTGTACATCACTCGATCACATGTTGTACATTGCATTTAGTGATGCAACCCATGGTAACCTGTGTTTTTGGGCTGAATTTGGAATGTTTTTAGTGAATTTTCCCTTTTTGGGGATAAATAAAGTATTTACATATCCATCCAGCCATCCCTCTTGAAGGCCACATGGAGTTAACATGGTTTTCCACTCCATGTATGAGTTTGTATCGTTCCCAATCGCTTTTACCTCGCTATAGCACCACCAACAGTAAACCGTACAATACTTATTGGACACGAAATGTCACAATTCACCCTGTAAGACAGTTATAGCATCCTATAACTACGAGGCCGGAGATCACCGAGCTCCGGAGAGTGACCTGTCGTTTCAAAAGTGCTTATAGAAGCAATTTGCATGTCTAGCTGTCAGATTCTGGGCAATAACGTGTATATGTTGTGGAAACCTTTTCCTAATTGTAAAGAAGACGATAACGTTGAACTGGAAAGTCATTAATTTGCTACCCATAAGTCAGCTAAAACGGACTGAAACCGGGTGACATATTGTAACAAATGACAGATCCAGAAATATAGGGATATTGCACAGTTTAGAAACGTATTTGTATTGGAAACAGCCTCAGAACAGCCAGCGTTATATTCTCTGTTCAACTTCATGCGTAACGTATTTCCAATATGTAAAGTTCTGTGTTGAGAACATTTTTATTTTTCTATATTATATATATACACATTTCCTTTTAACTATGTAAGACTACTGAAAATAATGAAAATACTATATATATTTTTTTAAAATAAAACCAGCATGTTCTAATAGTACATCATCGTCAGGCGGAAAATCGAATGAGGCCGAACTCTGTGATTCAAGCAAAAAGGGAGAAAAAAAGAAAAACAGAACAAGTATAACATATTTACAGAATGAAAAACATTTGAATAAATGTTGCTAGTAATGCACAGAGAGGTTTTACTCATTAGATTAGGTTCATAGTTTTTTTAGATGATGTGCAGAGCTGGAAAAGTTGTACTTTAATATGGTCTGCAGAGGGCGCCATGCAAAAATAATGCTGTCTAACATGGGTTACCATTCTACAACTCAGAAATAGGAGAACCAACTAAACCTTGCGTTCGACAGAATAAATCAGAAGCAGAATGTTGGTTTTGATGTAGGAAAAGTTTCCAGAGTTGCTCAATCTTTAACTCATTGAGAAAGCAGCAGGTAATTGACAGCTGCAGCACAACAAACGCGACCAAAATCTTCACCATAAGGTTTCCACCGCATGCGTGAACCTCTAATGAGACATGCTGCTCCCATTCAGGAAGAGCACTGGCCTGAGCCGAGCAAATCATTGAGACAAGCTTGATGCAAGAATGTGAATGAGTTTCTGATTCGTAAGAGCTTCTTTGAGGAACCATTTAAGGCTGTGGAAGGGTTGAAAACAGAGAGAGAGAGAGAGGGAAGAAGAAAAAAAAGAAAAACATTCAGCAGATGTTTGAGTGGTTGAGCAACAACCGGCCTGATTTCTGTGAATCAGCTTCATCGGGGGAGCTGAAGAACAAACTCACAGCACAGTTCCTATTACTGCAAACTGCTGTCTTTCATAATCCCCCCGAGAAAATGCACAAAGACTCACATCTTAAACAGGCTGATGCAGTGTTTTCTCTTTGCTCACATGAGACATATGTGAGATTATTTAACACTTATTACATGCAGTAGCATGGGGGGGGTGCAGCCTTCAAACAAGATATAGAAAGCTCTTCCTCAAACTCTTTTTGCTGACTTCAGTTCCTGGTAGAAGTTTGTTAGCATCGTGGTCGCATTTCTCTATGAGTCCAGAGGCAAAAATGTCCTCAAAGAATAATCAGCATGATACTTAAAATGATGTAAGGTCAGAGTTTATCTACTGAAACCTACAGAATAGAAACTTATTTATGCCAAGAGGCATAAAAACCACAAAGGTATGAAAATGACCTCACTAAAGGCATGCAATGGAAATTATTTAAACATTGCGTCTAGTGCAATACTTTGCAACTCTAATTGTGACATGTTTTTGCAGCAACACTGTCTTATCTCATAGCACGTCATAAAAAACATGCGATGTTAAGACGTCTTTCCTAATTACGGTCTACGATACATTTTCTTCTGCATGCAAAAATACTAAGAATTTTACTACGAAATCACTCTCAAATCCATCTAACAGCCCAGATTTATTATTGGCATGAAAAGTCTGACGGCGTTTCAAACTAAAAACATTACTGCATTTAAGCTGTTCTTTGCGATCGCTTGCATTGCATGTATTATAAATGCGAGGGGCGTTTTGATTTTAACATTTTCTATGCAGCAGAGATGCCAGGTCATCACAAAGGCATAAAAATGATCACTCAAAACATATTTACACTTTTTTTTTCACTATCCCGCAGAATATAACCAATAGAATAGGATGGTGTAAGAAGATGAGCACCCTGAGGCTGTAAACATGCAGTAAAACGATCAAAAAAGCATTTCATTCATCTCCTTTAGAACAGTTCTTTCTGCCTGCTGAGCTGTTTTCAAGCAGACCTCAAAGCCTGAGATCTTCATTCAGGATTCTGTACTCTGTCTCTTTGATGATAAAAACACGAGTCACAAGTTCCAACACTTACCTAAACTGATACTTCTTTTTTTTTTTACATTTCTATTATAAAACTGTCGGAAGAAAAATGAGGAGGTCATCAACATCGGCTCGGAGAAACATCCTGATGATGCAACTGTTAAGGCAATTATATGAACCTGCTCTGACTTTTCAGTTTCTACTCCTGCATCTTTTCAGATTGACTCAACTTTCACTACAATGTTTTGACTTCAAACACGGACGGAGACAAATATCATACATGTGAAACGCAGATAGGCAACGGAGATGGCACAGCCTGCACCCAGGATCAGTAAACCCTTCAAATTAAACAGCCTGACTGTAAATAACTAAATCTGCCTTCCTGTTTGTCTGCCTTGTCCAGTTTTGTGCATAACTGTGCCTAATTTACTGCTACTGTACTATACCAACTAGCATATCAATTCCAGTTGATTTGACTTGCATTAAAGAATTTTAACAGGTGCAACATTCCTGATAGATACTCCGATTGGGCTTTCCAGTTTTTACTGATTACAGTGGCTTTTCCAAGGATAATAACACACAAAAGGAATAATAGAAAAAAAATATATTTATAAATTTGTATCAAGGTAAATCTTTCATAAACCAAAGATACTTTCTTGGAATCAGTGATTTTTCAGTTTTTTGTAAACTAGGTCGGCTGATTTTTGATCTACGGCAGAATGATTTACAACCAATGTTAACTTCCATCTCGTTACCGTTCATGTTTCAGGAGGGAAAGGGTGGGCTGCCCATGTGGTATTTTTCTGGTCAGGATCGTGGGATGCTTAACTGGGGCAGAGAAGCAATGTAGGAAGCAAAAAGATAGAAAAATATGCATACAATATCAGCAGATGTCAGGCGTCGCAGCAATACTAATACTAGATGTCGATATTGGCCCTAATTTTCATATTGGTGCATTCCTAATATTTAGACTTGAACTTCTCATATTTTCAGCTTTAAACCTAGAAAAATAAAGATGATAGACCCTAACTACTGTCTGCTGAGTATATTCCAGTTTTCCTCAACTTCTGATTTTTTTTTTTTTTTTTGGATAGATCTTGAGATCCTCCAGCTTCGCATTAACTTGCTGCAGCCACTGTGGCTTTACACTCTTCACTTTGGGAACCAAACCCCTAAATAATGTACGTCAAGAAGCCCTTCTCCCATCGATTTCAAAATAAAAATAGAATAAAGTTCCTCGTTTCGGTTTGCAGGAAGAGTTTCTCTCAGGTTTACGCACAAGGCAGCAGAAGCAAACAAACACTCAATGACAGATACACGTCCACAGATGCAGCTATTCAACCTCTCACCCACACAGTTACAAACACATCTAGCGTTTGAGTGCACACACCCACACATGGGTGACACACAGGATGTTTGGAGTCCAAAACGATCTTCCCAGGGTCCCTTTCTCAAGGCCGTTGCAAAGGCAACTCACTGACACTCAACATTCCTCTATCCCTCCGAGGGTCGCCGAAGCCAGCACTGTCCGGGGCGCATGGTTGTTGTGTGCGTGTGTGCCGAGCGGACATTAGACTCCGAAGCAATCCCTGGAGACGTTTCGGAAAGAGTCCATATGCGTTTATCCAACACAAATACACACACGAAGGCATGTTAGAGACTACAGAGAACCACCCATGAGAGCAGGCCGTGACCTCAATTGCAGCGACTAACACATCTGTCTGTACTTCCCCTGGTTTCAGGTTGGGATCGTTCAAGCATTGCTTTTGCTGCATAGCTGAAGGACGCAGTGACTGATGTTATGTTCCGATATTATTGAATAGAAACCTAAGAGATGTATAACATATATCTAACAAATAAAATTAAACATGACTCCAGATTCAGCCAGCATATTTCTGAATAGATCTACTTGTGCAACTTCTTCAACTTCAGTAATGTACAACGAACATTAAACCGGTAGTACATGGAATACTTTCGGACTGTTCAGCCAAGCTGGAAAAAAAAAATCTATTTAAGAGACACACAGGAACACTCATGAAGTATACTTTTGCTGAGTCAAAGTTAATTCATCAATCTTAGGAAGGAAAAACAACCTACCTAAGCATAAATAGTGATGGACGGAGCATCCATTGCAATCTTACTGCTTCGATTGTTTAAACAAAATCCATCTAGGCCATACAAGCTGATGTTCAATGCACATGTAGCCCTGAATTACAGGGAAAACCAGTTATACAACGAGCCTAGCTTATTTCCCATTAGAACTTCCACTCATTTATCCAGGGGGGATACTTCCTATACAGACTTTATAAATTTTGGCATATCTGCCATTAAAAATATATGGCCAGTTCAAGCATCTAAGGAAGTGACAGTCTATCCAGCCAGTCAAAAATGTTAATCACACAGAATATTATAATTAATCTATATGGTATTCATAACTTTGGAACCATCTTGATTCTGCTAGCTTAGAAATGTTTAGTTTATTAATGCACAATGTCTATAAACAGTGGTCTGGATTCTAGTGTGAGGGGGATTACATTTTATTTTTATTTCAATTCATGTTAGAGAATTGTGTGCCAGAGGAATCCATAACATTTTAAACTATTGCTTTTTTTCCACAGCCAAAAAAAAAGAGCTCCAACCTTTACATTGACTCCCATTTGATGGATGATTTGTCTCGATTTTTATATTTTTAGGTCTCAAACTAACAAAAGTTTTCTTTTACCACCAACTTAACACCAGAAAAAGGATCATATTTGCTTCAATTTAGGGAAACAAAGTGGTTTTGTACTTTTTTTCCCCATAACTATCAAGTTTTTTGTGGTCCTTATGAATTGTTAATGTGGAATATATAAACAAGGCCACTGCTCAGTTTGTTGTTTTGGTGCGGTGGAAAGTTTCGAATCCTATGTTTCGGGACGCTTCTCAAAAATCTGCATGTAGTTTGTTCTGAATCAATGCAACTAAACTCAAATTCCTGCTGTGTATAAGAGACAAAAAATAAATAAAGATATTCCCATGTTGCCCTTTTAGGCACATGTACATTCAACGTCAATGGTGGCGTCTAATAACAGCAGCTGGTATTGTTTTCCACTCTGCTGCTGCTATCTCACCACCTGTTTGTGTCATGCAGATAAACAATCCTTAGCCCCCTGATCCCAGCTCAATGTGGCTTTGCTGTTTTTTTTTTTTGTTGGGGTCTCCGTATGAGAGGAACATTCTTTACAAAGCAGATCATAAAAACATCAACTATAAATAAAAATAGGGAGTGTTGCGTCCAAAATGAAGCATTAAAAGTGCATGAAATAATTTTTGTTTTGGAAGCATGGAAGTTTGACCGTCTGCAGCCGAACCAGCCGTCCTAAAACATCTCGGTGCTGAGAAAACCTCCTACAGCAACCTTTACTCACACTGGCTCGTAGTACATTTATGCAGCCTGGAGATCACTAGAGCTGATCACATTCAAAATAAACTATCTGTGGCATCATGGAGGATGTGGGAAACACACACACACACACACACGCACACACACCGAGCGAGCTAGTCGCGAGGTTAGCAACTCTGATAGAGATGAGCCTGTTCTTGGAAACCTGTCAGAAGCAGTCGCAGACGCTTGCTTTCTGTGATGAAGAAACGTGTCACTTATTGCACTGCCCTCCTTCCAAAGTTCTCAGAAATACTGATATATGTGCCAAATATCAAGCAGTTCAGATAGCACACTTTAGATTCACAGAAATGGGAACAGTTTCCTCGTAAAAGAATTAGCCGCGGTTGTGAACACCAATTAGCAAACCTGACAGGGCGGAAGAAAAAAAGGAGCGAAAAAAAATGTTGAAAAAAAGATTTAGAAAAAAATATGAAGTCCAACGTTAAAAATCAAGATCTGGTGGCTAAATATTAGAGACAGGATTGATGATGGTGCTTTAAATCTAATTTAATGCAGACTATTTTTTTCTAAAATGAAATTTAGGGCAGTGTTTCCCTTACTTAGGCGTAAAGTGGCACTCCGCCACGGTTACAAAATGTAAACCAGCCAACCTGTAGGCTACGTACCGTATTTTGCATAGCAAGTATGTAATTTAACATCTACATACGCTGGTACGACTCACCCCTCTAAACTAGGGATAGATCACTATATTGGACCGATATTTGTGTTTTTACGTCTTATTGTATCAGCCGATAAACGGCTGTTGCTCTTGCCAATAGCTTGTTCCCAGCATTATCGCACACAGTGCACTTTATTACGCTGCTTACTCGTTTCTACTTTGTGCAATAGTGTAATTATTTTATTTATGCTTAAATATTTATTTTCTGAATTTTAATTATGCAGTTTTTCAGCACCAAATTCTTTTTCTTTTTTTACTTGTTCTACCTCAAATGTTTTTATATTGGTTAAATATTTTTTACAACTTTTATAAATATTAAATTGGGTTTTGTAACATTTGTTATCATCATTGTTTTTATGATGTAAATTGAGGAAGCAGAATCAGTATCGGCTCCAAATATCAGCTTAAGAAAATCGGCAGCCCATATTGGTGATCGGCTAAGGCTGATGAAAAAAAAATATATCAGGATCGGCACTAAAAAAAATCCATATCGGTCGATCCCTACTCTAAACTGTGAAAAACAAAGCTGTGGGCATGTGAGTTCTTTGCTAAATGCGCGTTACTAGTGGTCCATGCAGCTGCAGGTAATTTATAAATCAGCCCCACTGACGTGTGCATATGAGCTGTAAGCCAATGTAATTATTACATTCTTAAAAACAAAAAATCCCCCACCCAAAAGCAAAACTATTATGATATACAAAACAAATCATTACCCTTTTAATTAAATGCACATAAAAAGTTCTTTTTTTAACTTTAAGTGATTGTAAAATATTAAATTGCAGTTAAGGTGTGGCTATTAGCCCTTATTAGCACACATTTAATCAAAGCCATTAAGTGGAACTTTTTAGTAGGGGTGTCACAATCTCGATTTTGTATCAAAATCGATCGAAATTACGTTATGACCTTGCACTTCGAAATCCAAAAGAGGATCCTGCCATGTTTACTTCCTGTGTCCCACTCAGAACTCCATAGCAACAATTAGCAGACAACCATCCCATCACAAGGAACCACACATTGCATTTTCCCTAACAAGTAACTCTCACCAGTTCTCATACAACTCACAACAACACCCAGTAACCTATTAACTGCCTGTTTCACATCCTCCTGGATCAGAGCACACGTTTACAGAGCATATTAGCTGACGCAAGCAAGTAGCTACTGGCTAAGCTAACACTCGACCACAGCTTGGATAGATGAAGCAACGGAAGCGGAGCTAAAGCCGCTCCTTCTACTCTAAAATCACCGGTGAGGAAATTTTGAGTTCCCGGCTAGTTAAGTCCACATTCACATTATAAACAACAGGACCGCTGTTAGCTGCATTTTACTCAGTCCTATCTGGAGCATATCGTATTTCTACAGTAACTATACAGAGTCACTAGATGGCAGCAAGCCTCCGTTAGCATTATAATAATACTGTCACTTATTATAAATAAATTATTTGAATATTAATGCCTAATGTGATATATTACACAAAAATAAAAATTGCATCAATTTTTTTCTTTTAAAGTAAGATTTACTGTACAAAATGTAATGAATAAAAACAATGTAAAAATGACAGGGATCTACATCTACAAATCGAGAATCGAATCGTGACCCTAAAATCGCAGATCAAATCCACTCAGCTACCGAAATAAGGTGCAGAGAGGACAGGTAGAAAACATATTGTTCTCTTTGACCCATATTTTGTTATTATTTTTTTTTTTTGTATTTTAAACTTAATAGTACAAAATAGTCCTTACCCTGTAAGATTCGTTGCTGGACATGATGCTGGCTGGTTACAGCGACAGAACTGGCATCCAGATGGCTCAAAATAAAGTTTCGTTATTGCAACTACAACCTCAAAACATTAGATGTCGCTTTGGTGCCCATGTTCCATATACCACCTTTAAAGAAAGGTTTTATACAAAGTGTTGAGTTCGAAGAAGAAAGGTAGTAGTACAAAAAATGTTTTTTGATTTACACGTTTCAAAGGCATAAATTATAGATGAGCAGCCTATGTTTCCATCTATGATTAACTGGCCGTAGCAGCATCAATATTTATTCACCATCCGTTGACTAGCACCACGGCTGGAAAAATTTCTAGGGGAAAAAATGTAGGGAGATGTATATTTTCGCCTGCAGAATTACTACCATAAACTGGTAATAGAAACAAAATAGGAACAGGAAGGCAAATGCATGGTTGCATACTTAATATGCATGTTATGGTTAAAGACATGCATATTATCTGCATTTTCATTCAGCAATTTATTATGACTCAAAACTGGGGTTTCAAATTCATAGCAATGCTGAAATACAAGTGATGTTATTCAAATGCACTTGGCTGTGACCTCCGTAACCAGGAAACAACAACTAAGTCTTGAAGTTATGACCACTGACCGGTTCAGTGAAAAATACCGCTTTGGTACTATAGCAGCCAAGCTTTGGGATAGATACATAAAAGTGGGCAAGTTTGAAAGAAAAAAAAGGCATGGGTCATACCTTTTCTGTGACTTGTGGCTCTATACCCTGCATGCAGGACACAACCAGGAGTGGTACAAAGCAGGAAAATTAGAAAACCAGCACCACTACAAAGAATAGCAAACAGCTTAGTGACGCATTGAGCAGACTCAGATCAAACAGAATAGTCAGAGCAGAACTGTTTAGTTCTGATAAATAAAATAACTCTTGCCAAGATCTTTATGACTAAATATGTTTTTAATTGTGCAAACTGTTAGTTAAAACTTCCTAAAATAAGGCCAATAATTAGATCAGTCCTGATCCCCTGGGTGTGAAGGCAGTTTTTAAGAAATCAGGTCTACTCCTACTACTCGTGTGTGCATGGCTCAAAAAAAATTATTACATATCAAATAGATCATTTGTTGATCAAATGGATCTGAGATTTACTACGCATCTAGTTTTTTACCCTTAACAATAACACAGAGAATGTAAGGCTGTGTTGGGTGCTGCAGCTCTCAGCTGTGCCCAGGCAGCTCTTGGTGTGTGCGATAGTTGCATTTTTATGGTGTTCAAAGTTAGTTTAAGAAGCAGGAAGTAAACATTTCCTGTAGGCTCTGAACTCACACGACTAGCTGGAACTACAATGGAATATGACCTGTTATCAATGAGTCACATAAAAACAGAGAGAAAAACAGACTAATGTATGGCTAGCATAGGTGCTCCTTGTAAAAATACAGCTACCAACATATGACCCATTTCCACTAGTGCCAGTACGGTACGGAACGGGACGCTTTGGCGTGTTTCCATTACCTGCGTCCATTCAGAGCAGACCCCTTTTTTCGGACTACCTTTCACTTGGTTCCAAACATGCCAAAGCGACCCGAAACGCCCACCTATGGACTGATTGGTCCGGTAACATGATATCCCTCTCACTACTACAAAGCAGCGGTCTGGAATTGTTATAGTGTAAAGTTTGAAATAAGCAGAACACTGCAGTTAACTGCAAGCAGCCTAAATCAAAAAGAAATCAGTGTGAGTCGCAAATGATATAAGTGTTAAATAACGTGGGGATCTTGTTAAGTATATATAAAATTTAATCCGTAGATTTCATCATGTTAGCTGAATGGTTAGTGTTGGTGACTCCCGTTTGGTAGGTCCAGGTTCACATTCCACTACTGCGGCGCTTAAAGTCTTTTTCATAGTAGGTTCAGGTTCACAGACAGTCTTCCTCGTTTCAGAAAAAATACTTTTTCTAGATTTTTAAAGGTATATATTATTTGTATTTAATTTTTTAATCGTTTGAGGTTTGACTTAGATTTTGTATTTCAATAAATGAAACCAAAAAACACAATTTTAATGGCAGAACAGTAATTTTAATTTGAGATTTTTCAATACAGTATTTCTTTTATTTATTTTTGTGTCAAAATATGATTCCCCTGACTAACATTACTAAACAAGGGCCAAACCTTTCTTATTTTACAGGATTAAAAGGTTCAGGAAAGAGGGTTAATATTAACAGAAACACTTGGATGTAGGGCTGGGCGATATGGCTTAAAAATTAAATCTCTGATTGTTTTTATACCAAATCTGATTTCAGATTTTAATCAAATGTTGAAAATGAAGAAATTGCAAGTGATAAAAAATATTTTAAAAAAATCTGATTTTATTGCAATCATCCTGTCCTGGAGCTGACTTCACTTTAATGTTCAACTAAAAACAAGCTGCCAAATTATCCTTGTAAAACAAGATGGTTTGATTGACATCACTCTGAGCTATGGAAGTCTAAATAGTACATTATTTTTTAAAAAATCTCTATTTCCATTTAAAATTTAATCTTCAACAACAGAAGAGAGATGCATTTTGCTGGAGCTCTTGATAAGCTAAGCCCGCCCAAGTCCTCGCCCACTTCAGTTCTTTTGAGA
Organism: Apricaphanius iberus; assembly: GCA_028564705.1. Classification (NCBI taxonomy): domain Eukaryota; kingdom Metazoa; phylum Chordata; class Actinopteri; order Cyprinodontiformes; family Aphaniidae; genus Apricaphanius; species Apricaphanius iberus. The sequence continues at coordinate 907,302 of JAPXFQ010002051.1, forward strand.
TAGATTGGTAATGGGAACACAACCTACCCGTTCCAGGCCGTACTGACCCATTCCATACTGTACCGTACTGGCCCTAGTGGAAATGGGGCTTAAGTTAGCAGCACCAATACCTGAGTTCACTGAAGACTGGACTGGAGACTCAGCAGTGAAGCTATCTACAAGAAGGGACAGCGTAGACTGGACTTTTTTTAAAAACTCGCTGCAAATCTTCTATAAGTCTGTTGTGGAGAGTGTTCTAGATAAGCGGAGCGTAGAAACTGGACCAAGTTATAACCAACTTCCAGACCACTGCAAAACTGCTGAAACACTGAGTTCATTTAAATCAAAGCTAAAAACTGATCTGTTAGAGCTGCCTTTGAGTAAGCAATTAATAATAGCAGGAGTGTCATACATGTGTCTGTAATGTTGTATTTTATACTTTTACTGGCCTTTTCTTGCTTCTTTTATTTTATCAGCTAAATATGTTATATAAATACATTTGCCTTGCCTTAATCTGTAGCATTTTAGTTGTTCAAGGTTTAGGGTTTAAATCATTTGAATTGTTCCTTTTTTTTTTTTACATCTTTGTGACCAAGATCCTAAAGTTCAGTAAATGAGTTTCAGAAACATAATTAAACAAAACTAATAGTCAATACTTTAACATCTAGCATATAAAATCTGTTTTTTAAAGAATATTTAAGGCCTAAAATTGAGATCTAGACCATTTAAGACCCTGCAGAAACTCTGTCATATTTAGCTGCAATAGTAAGGTAGCACAACCATGTTGCTGTACACATTTGAATAGGCTGTTGAAAACGTTATATAGTAATTTTGCAAAACCCTTATTTGTCCTTGACCCGTTGGCATTTTGGATGCGTTACAGTCAACGATCAGTGTGTCTTGGTAGCCTGCAGTCAGAGATGCAGCCTCAAAGTCCTGAGCCAATCTCCCAGTGGGATCTTCCTCTCTTCCCACTCATTTCCTGTCTCATCTCAACTGTAACCACCAAGTAGAGCAAAAATATTATTTTTGAATAACTGCAAGCGTCATTTTACTGTCAGATTCTTTTTTTTTTTTTTTTTGTGATTGAAGCTGTGTATTAAATGGCATACGAGTCGTCCAACTAAAACCAAACTTCATTGTGAGTCAACTCCTAGCACCGATGTTGAAATATCCAACACAGAAACAGATCTGCTTACTGAGAAATGGAGGAGAGATCATGTGATTGTGTGCAGTGGTGAGAGGAGCAAGATGGCATGCATTCATTCACTTCTGCAACAGAGTTTCCAAGAACTTTTATTGAATCATTTCTGGCACTGATGTCTGTATTTTCAATGACCAAAAATGTAACGGTAAATGTAAACCGTAACGCCTAACGTTACTTTCATCGTGGATATATATCGAGCCGAAGTCGAAAGGAAAAGATAAAGACAAATAAAGATTTGCGAGGGTTTCTGTCATTGCATATCTATAAGGTTCTATTACTTTCAGAAATTTTTGAATAATTATCAAGAACAGTGGCCATGCTTGCAAACTTCTAAAGTTCCTCATCATACATTTTGCATAGTGTGCAATATGCAGTGTGCAGTATGAAGTGGAGATAACCCACCAGGGAGCTGCAGGTAATGTATAAATCAGCCCACTGACGTGTGCATATGAGCTGTAAGCCAATGTAATTATTACACTTTTAAAAACAAAAAAATGCGATATACAAAATAAATGATTACCCTTTTTAATTAAATGCACATTATATATATATATATATATATATATATATATATATATATATCCATGAAGTTGAAAGCTGTAGCATAGCATTAAATAGTCCTTTTAAGGTTTATCTTGAATTATATTTTGTCTCATTCACTTTATTCATTTTTCCAGTCTCATTTGAGGAATTTCACAAAATTATTATTCAATAAAACTGCAAACCGGACTTTCTGGGGGAAAGAATCAGGGTTGGATTAAAGAAGACTAAACAGGGCTGGTGTGAAGACAGTATGAAGGCATCCAAGTCCCTGCATCCCTAAACAAAATGGCACCAAATAAGCACACGACTCACATAGTCAGGCATGTAAATGCATTGGAGTAGTTCAGAGTAAAAAAATGCAGTTTGAGATGATTGTAGATTTCAGAAGAAACAGAGTTAAGTGAAACAGAGTTAAATTTGCATCCTGGGAGAAGAAGTGGAGGTGGTTGAGGATTATAAATATATCAGGGATCATCTGGACAACAGACTGGACTGGAGACTCAACAATGAAGCAGTCTACAAGAAGGGACAGACCAGACTGGACTTTTTGAGGATGCTTAGGTCCTTCAAGGTTTGGAGCAATATGCTGTAAATCTTCTACAATTCTGTTGTTGAGAGTCGAGAGTGTAATCTCTTCAGCCTTCATCTGCTGGGGTAGCAGCATCAGAGCCTGGAACTAAAAAAGGCTCAACAGCCTGATGAAGAAGGCTGGTTCTGTTCTGGGGACGACTGTGGAACCTCTGGAGATAATGATGCAAAGAAGGATTCCTCATAAAATCAAGAAAAGTTACTGACATCCCTGAGAACCCTCTTCGAAACACTATCCTACAACAACAAAGTGTCTTCAGTCAGAGGCTGCACTAGTTTTGCTGCAACACAGACCTTTACAGGAAATACTTCCTGCCCAAAGCCATCAAGTTCACAACTCCGTGAAAAATGAACGAGTAAGGGCTACAACAACACTTCACTTCCCAACAACAAAGTATTTTTTTTATTGAATCGCAAAGTGCGTTTAACTCGTGCATTTTTAGTATTTGCACAAGCTCTCCACGAAATTAGGAAAAATAAAATTAAGGCACTGATCAGAATGAACCCGCATTTTCCTGACACTTTTTTCTTTCTATTAATTACACAATATCCTCAGCACTCTCTGTGACCTCTCGCATCTGACTGAGGCAGTGAAAATACCCACTAGGTGTGGTTATCACCAACTAGAGTTAGAATCCATCCATCTGGTTCTACAACTTACTGATATACAGAACATGAATTGAGAAAAAGCTAGAAATAATACTCTGCAACATACTGCAACGCTTTGATACGTTGTGCAGCTGCACGGTGTACTGAAACAGATGTTGAAGAAAAATTCAACATTTTAAAATGTTTCCAAACATTGAAGCCAAAGGGAATTTTTTGGTTTCACAAATAAAACAAAATGACAGTAAGTCACCTGAAATGTATATGCATAAATCACAATAAATTCAACATGGCGTTCCCCAGCTTTGCGCCACATTTGCCAAAAAACACAAACATATAATTTCCTATTTTTTGAACATCCCCTCTGCTGGTTAAAAACTGAACTTTATTCTTAGCACACCAGAACTTTGAATAAAAGTTAAATAACTGACTGAATTGGAGATAATTTCTTAATTGAGAAACATAAAATCATGAGTCGAGTGTTTTTTGGTATTTAAATTAACATCCTTTGACGTTGCTGCAGTAGTGCTTACTCAAAACATGACATAACAGGGCTTTGTAAAACAATGTTTGCAGGTGTATGTGTGTGTGTGTGTGTAGGTGTGTGTGTGTGTGTGTCAGTCTGCGTAAGCACAAATGAATAAGATGAAAAGAGGCCAAGAGAAAACTGTTGGGCAAGGGTTGAACAGCTTGGGGGCTTTCCATTCGTTACCCAGCAAGGTCATGTGCACTGGCATTGTGGTTGCAGGTTGCGCACACACACTCACACACATATAATGGAGTCTAGCAAAGAGGTGATAACAAGAATAAAAGCACACATTCAAATATTCCTAATCGCCATGAGAGTGCCATGAAGCCACATGATGACCAGCGCATCTGATTTCCCATTCTCTTTCTTAAACGGCACACAGAGAGACCCATGAGGCACATGAAAAACTTCTGCAGAAGACGACGCTGAACTAGAAAGAGACAGAGCAAGAGATCTGACAAACATCTTGACCACATGACTCTAACCACTACACTTCCTTTAGATGTTTCTCTTGATTTTTGTCACACTGAAAAGCTCAAAAGCAAATGCACATCCATTTTCAACTGTGTGAGCGAAGTTTTTCCACTCCGTCTGAGAGCGTTTTCTGTTTCCTTCGTTCTTTATCCAAACAAATGCAAACAAAAGCGACAAACAGGCCGTGGAGCTGATTTTGAGTTCTGCTGCTTTTCTGCGTTTCCTGGACTGCAAATTTCTCACATCTAAAGCAAGTTGAATCGTTTCTGGATTGAATCATTGATAGTTTTTCTCATTCATGTTTAGATGCAGATGTAAAGTAAATCTGATTCCTCAAAAACCTCTGGTCATTCCTCTGTCTTATGATTCTGCTAAACTTCTTGCTTCCTGCAAAATACTCAGTCAAAAAGGAAATGAATCAGATGCCTAAGCCCACAAAGAAAAAAGAAGTACCTTCAATGCAGTCTGCACACTTATTTGAATTAGATCCACAAAAAAATATTTCCATAAGAAAAAAAAAAGCTACATATATGAAATATAAAAGACATCAAAGAGTAGAAATGATGAAAAAAACAAAAAAAACATGGCGGAGTTATTCTTGCTTTGCCCGCCCACACACACCCACAGCGACTCAGACACGTTGAATAACAGTCAAATATTAATTGATCTACAAGTCTCTGCCAACATCTTAGAGGTTTTCATCTCTGAAGCCTTTAATATTGGCTGCATCAAATGCTTTCCTTAGAAATCTGTGGGTTTCGGCTTGGAAGGATCTCTCTATGACTCATACTATTCCTGACATGAGTCATTATGGCTGATTGGTGCTAAACGCCGGCTCTGTAATCCTTCATAATCCCTTATGCCACATTTTCATGTGAGCATCGTGTGTGAGAACTTTTAATTAGGAACAAGAAAAGAAAGAAGGCAAAAGAAAGGCAAAATATGGATTCATATTTTATGGAGAAAAACGACTCTGAATCCAAAAGATCATCGTCAAAGAGGCCTTACGCTATAAATGACCGTACAATTACATCAACGTATAATAGCTAAATGAACTTCAGGGAAAATTAGAAAGGTAAAAATGCTTATTTTTGGACACAGCGCTTTGATTTAGATCCTTGCTTGGGCTGCATATCTTGTAGTTCACATTTTGCTTTCATCATATTTTTACATCCTTCTTGATTTCTTAGTGTTTTCTTGTCTTTATACCATAAAGCTCAAGACTTTCAAGACATGACTTTCAACCTTGTCTAATTTATTAGTCCGATTACTGCCAAAAGCTGGATTCAGTGTGCGTGTAAACCCATTGAGTAACAGTAGCTACCACTAGGTGATGCTCATGTGCCCCGGAAAAAGCTTTCTATAGGATTTTATGCTATCAACCAGCACAAAACAGTGCATAACAAAGAAAAAAAAAGAAAAAAGGAGGGAGACGCAAACATTTTGACTGGGCCATTCTAACAATTGAACAAGGCTTGGTGTATCTGTAGCGGTACTTTTAGGACTGTTAGGAGCGGAGAGAAGCATAAATCTCAAGGGACCGAGACAAACCTTTAAAATTACTTTCAAGACGACTCAAATTTATGCTGTACCAAAACAATGTTTCTGCATTTGCATTAAATTCTTTTCTTATCTTCAGACCTTAGGAAAGGGCTTCAGTCATGCATGGTCTGTAATGCATATTTACCATGTCCCAGTTACTATAGATAGCGAGTCCTGTGATTATGATGTAGCTTAACCCATCCTAGAAATCCAGCCATCGGTCGTTTTAGCAATGCCTTCTGCGTCTTTCAGCACCTGAACAATTGGTAGTGCCATGTTGCCGTTTATTATTCCTACTGGAAACCTAAAATGCTGCCAAACAAAAGATAAAAAAGTAGCTGAGGCATCTTCTATTACAACCTCATCAGGTGAAGCAATACTGACCCCAACTGGATAGATAGTGGTCACCCCAATGAGAACTATCCCCGCGTTTAAATATCGCGAGATCTTGGACGACGAGATGTTGTTACACCCTTAATTGTTTTCCTGCTGGAAGGTGAACTTCCACCCCTGTTTCAAGTCTTCTCCATCCCCTAGCACAGGGCCCAGCAACTCCAGTCCTACAGTGACAATTCTAATGCAACTTTTGGATGCATCCTTGCTCCAACATGCCTGGATCAAATGAATAGCTAAAAACCAGAGCTTTGCAAAGTTTTTTGACTTGAGAGATGGTTATTTAACTTAATGAAAACTGGCAGGGGAGTGAAACCCCAGTACTGGATATCCCTGATAGTTGAATGCTGCTACTGTCTAAACAAGCTTTTGTCAATATATTAGGGATACACCGAAATGAAAACTCTTGGCCGAAACCGAAAACCGAAAATGAAGAAAACTAAGGCCGAAAACAGAAACACCGAAAGAAATGATTGTCAATTATTAGAACCATAGAATTTATGGCTATGATGTGTACTAACCTCACTAAAATAAAGGCATTGCAATAAATCAGTTACAAAACTATGAATATATTTATTTAGCACTGACATAACAACAATGCACAATATAAATTAAATTAATAAAGTTTCGGCTGTGTTGTTTCGGTGATTTAGGTCTTTCGGCCGAAAATTTTATGTGGCCGAATTTTCGGTGCATCCCTACAATATATACATATATTTTATCATTTGGGAGCTAACAGCCTTGTGATTTCAATTATGGATGACAAATGAGGTTACATTGACCAATGCAAGTACAACCAGCCATTTTTTCAACCTTAACCAACATTCAAAAGGGGAAAATAAACTTTTGAACTTACTGCTTAGTAAGTAACTCGCTCCATTCATCTTCTCTTCAACTCTATACATCTTCCATGACACAGTCGCAGAAAAGCCTCACCACAACATGATGCTGCCACCATCATGTTTAATAGGAGGAATGTTTCTCCTCCATCTTCGGCAGAAATTACTCTACTTTCTTTCAACCGTAGATTTTCCATTAAGCCTTTATTAGGATTTATGAAGTACATGACTAAAAGTCAAGAGTACAGATCCTTCCAACTCCTACAGAGTTACTTGGTTGCTTCTCTAGTTAAAACGGTCTTTTAGAGTTTGGATGGACAGTCAAACCATAGTAGGTTTATAGTTGTGTCAGATTCCTTCTAGATGATGCACTGAACGGTACTGAGTGCCCACAGCGTAGGATATTGTTTTAGAACCCAACTCTCTACAACTTTATCCTGACCCGTCTTTCTGGGTCTTAATTACGCTGACTGTTTTATTAACAAACCTCTGAGGCTTTTACAAAACTACTGGATTAATACTTAATATCCAATTATACACAAATGATCATCTCCGGTTATATTTTTTAATTTGATTCACGATTTTTTCCCCGATTCCCCCTCCACCCACTTATTAAGAAAAGCAATAAGTAAAAGCGACATGCAACTTGTGCAAAGGATTCGACTACAGTTAGCTGTTCTTTAACTAAGGTTTATTGGTCACTGTCGTTTTGTCTGTCTCGGAGAGAATGGCATTTTTCATATTCAGCTTGATGCCTCTGTTTCAGGGGTTGGAATAGGTTTGTGGTGCTCCTGATTTTGACTGTGATGGGCTTTAGGCAAATGTAACAGCGTGGGGTCTCTTGCTCCACTACGGAAGCCAAAAATTTGCCATTACATGAAAACTCGATAAAAAACATTTTTTTAAAGCAATGCAACAAAAAAATTGAATTAATTCATTCAATCGATTCTTTTGCCCAGGCCTGAAGCAACGGTGAATTAATTTAAAAATAAGAAAGGGATGCCTCTCCTATGCCTATTCCTTTGCAGGGTGGTGAGGGAAGCTGGTATCCACAGTTGTCAATGGCAAAAATAGACAGGAAACAACCTGGACGTTGTTCACCTGGGCAAACAGATCCCATTCATCCACACATTAGTACTTCACAGAAATGTTGAAGCTCCATTCAACCTGACATGCATGGGAGGTTTTTAGGAGGAAAGGGGAGAAGAAAAAAAACATCAGCGTGAGTAAAACATAAAAACTCCATGTGTGCAACTTCAGCGATGACCTATTTAGCTGGTCAGTCCTGAAGGTCACAGCTTAGTCAAAGGAAACAAACAACCTGTGCTATTTCGTCAAAAGTGGAAAAAAAGAAAAACTGTCAGCATTTCTCCTCTACTGCTCTGTGCACTGCTGTTGGTTTCAGATGTGATGTGGCAGATAAACTCCCAAATTCTTGTAAATCACCTGAAACGATTGTCAGATTCAGCGGTTCAGCTGACAAAGATTTTGAGGTTCTCAATGAAAGTGGTCAGCCCTCGTTCCCTTTTACGAGAGGTTGTGGCATTTCTGCAGAAAGATGAAATGTCACCCAGAGGCACAGGTGATGGGAGTAGAAATGAAGACTATTCTGTTGAGTCAAGCACGGCACAATTTAGCTCTAAACATCCCGGTTTCATTCAGTCAAGTCAAGCATGATTTTTTGAACTCCGATCCTACTAGCCGTCAAAGTAAAGACTTTTCCAGAGGTCTCACTGCGTTTCCTGAAAAATTTTAACACCAGGAGGGGCTGGGGCAATGTCTTGTGACGAAAAAGCTGGAGAAGGAACAGAAGAGTACGTTTGGACGGGTCTAATTTAAGAAATTAAACAGCAACCAGAGTTTAAGCTATGCAGCTCAATGAGCCACAAAAAGACGAACATGAGTACATCTAGTCTCTAGCTTCATCACTCTGGTTGAAAACTAAGGGAGGGAATTTGTTGCATGAACAAATACACACATATATATATATATATACATATATATACATACACATGTATCAGCCCTGTAATTACACACGTAATTACAGGGCTGATACAATGTGTTTGCACCCACACAGTACGTGACTCATTTCAAGGCAGAATTTCTAGGTTATATGAAACTCAATCCCTGGAAAGAGGAAAAGATTAGACTTTGTGGGTGAGATACACAGATTACTGTGATGTAAAATGAAACTGTCTCTAAAGAAGCAATCTCTGCTGTGAATGCTGGTATCAGCAGAGCCAGAAGAAGCCGTCATGTCCCTTCGCTGTTAATCTGATGTTCAGTTTTTGGATTGGCCAAGAAATCTTTTAGTATACCAATAAAGACCCTTTATATTGATTATTAATCTGGATTTTTTTAACAGATAAAATCTGGTATCTGGTATTTTCATTAAACAAGAAATTGTACCTCTTCGGCTTTATAGACTATAAACTACTGGTATTCGAGTGGGTTATGGACTAAAACTGCATGTGACCTGCTCTGTAACAGCTTATACCGGCATATTTCAATAGACATTCTTGATGTTCTAAGGCTGAAAGTATAATTTTTTAAAACGCACATTGGCGCAAGCAACACATTACTTCTAATTGCTTTGCATGTAGTACTGAAGAATCCCGCTAGGGGGCAGAGTACAGACTCGGACTGGATTTTGCGACCGTAGGTAATTATTAGCTGGTTAATATTCAGATAACAGAAAAAAGACAGCAGAAGTATTGTAGATGGTATGTAAAACATATTTACCGCTATTTTTGATTTCTTTCCTACTGGTTTTGCTGCCGTTGACCTCGTTTACCTACAGACGGTCAAATAGCGCTCAACACTTCCCCCTACTGGTTACTCTCAATAGCGTTTTAAAAGGTATGCCGTTCGGTTCTCGTTTGACATTTTAAAGTCGATAAACTTTTTAAACTAGAGACGAGGCTCCTCTCTTTTGGAATTCCTTCACCAGAATTGTGTGCTTTGCTCCTGCCAGAAGCTGTACTTAGTTAAAAATGTTATTTTCTACACTGTTATGAAGAGCGTGTAGCAGTGAAATCAGTCCTGGCTGAAACACTTCCCCTCATTGAACGTTCCGGAAGTTGTCCGAGCTGTTCACCAGTATAGGGGTATATGAAAAATTCATATCATAACATATATGTTATATCGGTTTTCGGTATGAACCGGTATACCGCCAAGACCTACCCAAGATGCAATTTATTTAGAATATTTTAGATATGGTCCATGAAAAAAACCCACTAGCAGGCAGGGGTCCCATGCAAATATTTAATTTTTAAATAACATGATCAAAGTTACAAAAATTCTTTTGGAAGGAGTAATCAGTAGTCAGTAATCAGATTACTATTTCAAATTAACTATGGCAACACTGGACACAAGTATACTGTGTTCAAAAGATGGCTTATTAACGGTTATCCATAACCATAAGAGGAAAAAATCCAAAGATAAAAAGTAGAATTTTGCTTTCAAGACAGCTTTTTCTTTGTGCATACTGGGTATCTGAGGTCTTCGTGCAATCTGATGGGATTCCTTACATAGAAAACCTAACTGTTTGAAATGTTTGTAGACAATTACATTTGTTGTGAATTGGCGCTATATAAATAAAAGTGAATTGAACTGAATTGGCCAGCTGCATTTCGAACTGTTGGGTTGGATCATGAAGGCACCCAGTACTGAGTGGTTTAAGATAGGCATAGAGCATCACGTCCACAAGCAAACGTACCCCAGAGAAGGCGGGCTGATTGGAGTCAGCTGGTAGGGAAACTGTTCAAAAGGCATCCAAAACTGGATTACTTTGATCGCTTTGTGTGCACAGATGTTTCATTAAGACCTCAGTAAACTGGGTCATCTTTAAGATCCTTCATGTCATATGATATATGGCAGGTTGTTACCAAAAGTTGGAGATACCATAGGACAAGTTCGTTTTAATCTGTACAAGGATAAAAACAACACTGTTAGGATACGATATGCATTACGGGGGGGCATTAGTGAAGAGACGCACTAATATTTTAAAATGTCATCCTTCTTCACTCCTTTGAACAGCACAGATGGGGTTTGGTTTACTTCTAACCTGTTAGCTCTCCTCTACTAATCAACCGGGTCGATATCTGGTCACATTGAGCTGACGAAGATAAACTCCTCTAAGAGTGCAAAAATGTTTTCCGAGGATTTTTTTTTATGTTGTAAAGTTAGTAAGCAGCCCTAATGTTCATCTGTCCTCATCTTTCCCTTGGCAAATATCTACTGCCAGCCAGACCCTCGTCTTTTCAAGTCTTCCCGTGTTTCTCGGTTGGACTGGTTACGGTTCTTATTCAGCTGACTGGAGCCCATGTGTTGGAGGCTTCAGTTGTGGTCTGCAGCAAGAGCCAAGTTAACGCTGCGCGCTGCCATATGAGAGCCTGAAGTACAACAAGTAACGCAGAACAGATGGATACCAGGGTCTGGTTGTTTTCAAAGTATTTTCCACTGATGTTGCAAACGCCTCTTCAGATCACAAAGAGAGAGAGAAAGAAGAAAAAATGAGCGGGCAACTAGAGAAACACAACCTAGACCAATAATAGGTCACAAATGTGAATCATTTGTAGCTCAGTTTATTACAGCCCAACATCTCATTTTATTTCAAGACGTTTCCTATTACAGTGAATTCTTGTACTTTATGTTGAAGCCTCATTATAAATATTAATTGACCCTGACTGGATTAAAAAAAAACAACAAAAAAACAGGAAAAATCTTTTACATTTACATAAAAACAACAGCACGAATGCAAACAGATAAATAAACGCAGAGAACCAACTCCAAGAGCAACACGAACTACAGTGTAGGCACACGCACAGACCAGCATGAAATGAAACCATGTGGGAGAGATTAGAGCTAGAGGAGCTGAAACTAACACATGCAAAAGCACACACACACAGCTGAAAGGAGGAGATGAGAGGGGTAATGATTAGGATGACGACAACCAGGAGGTCTGAGGAAGCATGTCAGACTGTGACTGTCTGTGAGAACCGGCGCTGGAGGAAGGGAACGTCCTTCTCCTTGCAGAATCCCCACACCTTGTGTACAACATCGACGATGGGACGTCAGAGGAAAGCAGGACTCTTTGGTGTGTAACACAGTCACCCGCAAACTTCTATGGGTTTTATTGTCATCGTTGTAAGCCAGGATTTAAAACAAAAAACAAACATGAATAGCTGTCCAGCCAGATTTACTGTGACACCAAACGGTTGATAAGTAACGCTGCACATCAACCTGAACCAGCATTTCCCAGCCCTGGTCCTCGGGGCACACTGCCCTGCCTGTATAAGAGGTTTCCCCGCTATAACACACCTGCTTCAGATGATTGGAGTTCAACAGAAGCCTGTTAATCAGCCATCAACTGAAATCTGCCGTGCTGAAGCAGGGAAACATGCAAAGGATGCAGAGCAGTGTTAGGGTTAAGCCTCATTCACACTGGCTGTGGTCCGTGTTTTTTTTGTTTTGTTTTTTTTTTTTACATACGGCTGTTGCACTGACTGCAATTCACACCGACTGCGGTTTCTGTGCGGAACGTCTTCAGAAATTTTCTCCAGCCAGACCACCAAATCTCGGTGGCTCACGTAATAACAACTCAACTCTCGTACTTTTGTTGAACATTTCTAATTCACTACACTGAAAATAATGACTTTGTGGTATATTAAAAGATATTACATTAATTAATTGGAACTACAATACCAAAAGTAAAATTTACACAATGCATTCATGCAATAACGTAACTGAGAAGAGTCAATCTTATCAGGTATTTACAAATACTATTTAATGTTTTATAGTCATAGCAAATTTACCTAAAAATACTAAGTAAATTTTAACCTGGAAAGAAAAGTGCATTTTAATCCGTGCTCTTTTTTTCTTTTTTTTTACAAGAGCTTGTTCAGTGGTTTGGAATTATTTTGCTGGTAAAATATAAAAAAAAAAGACCACTGTTGAATAAAAAAAACTGTCAGTCTTAATATAGATATTCAAAACAGTTAGCCACATTAATATGCAAGTCAGTAGATTAAAAAGGAAAAACTAGTTGACTTTAGTGACGTTTTGCTCACCCTCCTTTCGAGAAATGCAAAGAATTAGCACCTGATCTGTCTGCTACTGTTTATTAGAGGAAAAGGCCAAAGGAAGAACCATGTAGAGCTGTTGACAACTTTTTTTTTTTTTTTTTTTTTTAATTCAAATTTTTATTATGGAACGACAAGGAGGGCGTGTATCTCCTCCATTTACAAAAGGTGGTACAGACATTTACTAGCATCCATTCAGTTTAACATATTGATCCATATTACATACCCCTTCCTGTGTTTATCCTACCTCCGGTATTTAGTGTTCCATTTTTTATTTTTTTTTCCCTTCTTCCACCCCAGACCTTCTCAGAGGAACGGGGAGAAAAAAGAACAAACAAACTGGTACTACGTCATAAAAACTTTTGTGAACTGTAAAACAGAATACATCGAACAGAGTAGCTAAAGAACAGTGGGTGTCGCCTCATTTTCATTGTTTTCAGATCTGGAGTCCATGAAAGTTTGCCATGGGGTCCAGGATCTTTCAAATCTGTCCTGCTCCAGTTTCAGTGCAAATGTCAGTTCCTCCATCTTGCGAATGTCTTGGATGATGTTTATCCAGTCTTGTAGTGTGGGTGTTTTATCTGTCATCCATTTTCGAGTGATTGCTTTTTTGCTGGCAGTAAGCATTATATTGAACATGTATGTTTTATAGAACCCCTTTACACAATTTGGTCTTCTGCCCAGGAACAACATCTCAAAGTCCAGAACAAGATTGACCCCAATAACAAACTCTACACTTTGTTTAATTGTCTCCCAGAAGGAAAGTAGCTTAGGACAGCTCCAAAAAATATGAAAGTGGCCGGCTGGACTCGACCCACATAACCTCCAGCATGTTCTGTCTGCATTTCTGCCCCTCTGAGCTGGTGTTTTGAAGAAGCGTGTAGCAGTCTTCCAGGCAAATTCCTTGTAGGCTAGTGATGATGTACATTTCCAACAGTTATTCAAAATATCAGACCAATCCTCAATGTGAATTTGATCGTTCCTTTCTTTGTCCCATCTCTCCTTTATATATAGTGTATTCCCACCCGCCAAGATTTGTAGTTCGTTATACATTTTAGACGTTAATTTATTAACGGGAGTTGATTGATACGATTTTAGAAAGATGGTCAATATGTCGCCAAATGTTCCGTCTAGCTTATCTTTGTTTGTTTTTTCTAGATAATGCCGGATTTGTAGATAACGGAAAAAATCTCTGTTATCAAGGCCATATTTTTGCTTGATATCTTGAAAGGTCCTCAGACGACCTTTTTGATATAAGTCATTGTATTTTACCAAGCCCTTATCAATCCACTTTTTAAAAGTAATATCTGTTTTATTTGGGGTAAAATCTTGATCATATGCTATCCACCTGATTGGTAAACATGATTCTTTATTTTCTCTTACTAATTTTGACCAGGTCTCGAGTGCTGTTTCTGAACATGGATTGAGTTCTTTAAGGTCTTTTATTAAGTCTATATTTCCAATTGCTGCTTGCAAGGGGACACCAATGCTTTTGCATTCAATCTCCTTCCATTTTGCTTTATATGAGGGATCACACATTTCCACCAGTGGGATTATTTGTGCTGCTTTGTAGTAGTTATTCATATTTGGGAGTGAGAGACCACCTTTACTTTTATTTAACTGTAAAGTTTTAAATCTAGTCCTTGGCTGTTTCCCTTGCCAAATAAATCTTGAAATCAGTTTGTCAATTTCTTGGAACATAGATTTGGCTGGTTCTGCTGGTAGTGACTGAAAAAAGTATAGTAACTTTGGCAGCATCATCATTTTGATAGCCTCTATTCTCTGCATGAGACCCAAATAGGGTAACAGGCTCCACCTGGATATGTCGTTTTTTATTTTAGTCATTAATGGGTCATAATTTACTGAGACAATGTTCCTTGGGTCTTTAGGAATGGTTACTCCTAGGTATACTATTGAGTCCGTGTCCCAATTTATTTTGAAATTTTCCTTATCAATATTATTGGGTAAATATTTGAACGTCAAAACCTGAGTTTTGTGGGAATTCAGCTTATAACCTGAAAATTTCCCATACTCTATCAAGGTTTTATGTAATTCTGGGAGGGATTCCCGGGGTTTTGCTAAGTAGATTAGAATATCGTCTGCAAAAAGCGCTAATTTTTGTTCAGTATGATTTATCTTAATGCCATGTATTTTGGTGCTCTGTCTAATCCATTGTGCTAAAGGTTCAATAAATATGGCGAATAATAATGGGGATATAGAGCATCCTTGCCTGCACCCTTGCTCGATTTTTATTTCTTCTGATAATCCCCCGTTGATCCGAATCCTACCTGTAGGTTTGTTGTACAATTCCTGAATTATCTTTATAAATTTATTGGAAAAGTTGAATTGGGACAAGACTCTGAATAAAAATGCCCAGTCTACAGTGTCGAATGCTTTTTGGGCGTCTAGACCCAGTATTATTGCTTGTTCGTCAGTCCTCTTAATATGATTAATCACGTTTAGGGTTCTTCTAATATTATCTCTGGTACGTCTCTTTTTTATGAATCCTGTCTGGTCTAAATTTATTATATCTGGAAGAACATGTTCTAGTCTTTTAGCTAATATGGCTGTAAAGATTTTATAGTCTTGATTAAGAAGACTAATTGGACGGTAGTTTGAACAGTTTAGTTTGTCTTTACCTTCCTTTGGGATAACTGTAATCATTGTTTCCCTCCAGGAAGGAGGAATTTGCCCCCCATTTAAAACCCAATTAAATGTTCTCAAAAGAATAGGAGACAGCTCTTTTAAATAGATCTTATACCATTCAGCGCTGAATCCGTCTGGTCCTGGTGATTTGTTTAATTTTAAGTTATTTATTGCTTTTTCAATTTCTTGAGGCGTTATATTTTTGGTCAGGCTTTCATTTTGTTCGTTTGTTACAGTGGGCAGTAACAATTTGTTCAGTAGTGTGTTAGCTTCATCTTTTCCTTCTTGTTCTCTTAGGGCATATAATTTTTGGTAGTATTTATCAAAGCATTTTCTTATTTCTGTACCGTTATATAAAACTTTATTAGTTGTTGGTTCTCTAATTTTATATATAGTTCTCTCCTCTTGTTGTTTTCTTAATCTGTATGCTAAAAATTTTGATGACTTGGGGCCAGATTCATAGTAACTTTGCCTTAGGAATAAAAGTTTCTTCTGTATGTTGGTCTGCAATTCATGATCAATTTCGTCTCTGATTTGTTTTATTTTTTGTGTAATTTGTAGATCTACTTTGTTTTTATTTTTCCTCTCTAATTCGGTCAAGACATGTTTTAAATTGTTTAATTTTTCTTGTTTTGTTTTTTTTATAAGAGATGATTTTGCAATTATTTTTCCTCTCAGGACAGCTTTACATGCATCCCATAATATTGTAGGTGAGACTTCTCCATTGTCATTGTCCTGCATATATGTCTGAATTTCTTGCCTTAACTCCTCTTTAGTTCTGCCCTTGAGTATACTAGAATTAAGTCTCCATAAGAACGGGGTTTTTGTTTTGCTAACATTTACTTCTATATGAAGTGGGAAATGATCAGAGAGGTCCATCAGCCCAATATGACATTTTTCTACTCGTCCTACGTCCTTGTTATACATGAAGAAGTAATCAATTCTAGAATATGTATGATGAGCAGCCGAGTAGAATGTATAGTCCCTCTTTCTGGGATTGAATTCACGCCAAACATCAATTATCCCCAACTCTTTGATCATCGTCCTGATCTTCCTATCTAAGCTGCTATTAATTCTGGGTTGTTTAGAGGTATCTTCAGAGGGGTTTAGTCTTATGTTAAAATCACCACCGCAGACTACTAAGCCTTGTGATTTAGTTATCATCATATCGAAAATATGTTTGTAAAATAACCACTCCGAGCCTGGTGGAGCATATACATTGACAAAAGTAATTTCTTGTCCCTCGAGTCTGCCCACTACTATGTTGTATCTGCCTTCCTTGTCTTTATATTCATGGATCATCTCAAATGTGATCCTCCGAGATATTAAGGTCGCCACTCCCCTTCTACGACCTGTTTTGTGTGATGAACTAAAAACCTGATTGAAGCCCATTCTTCTAAGTTTATTATGCTCTACCTCTGAGAGATGGGTTTCCTGGAGGAATAACACCTCTGCTTTTTCCTTTTTCATCTTTCCCAATATTTTCGCCCTTTTTATAGGATTAAGAACTCCTTTTACATTGTAGGTTACAATTCGCAGTGGAGATAATGAAGTCATTGGTTTATATAACATTGGAAATTCCAAGCAAGTGAAATAGGTGACAACCCTAGACTACTCAAACAAAGAACTGAGAACAAACAGAACATTTTAGCATTGTAAATTAAGTTCACACGCATCCATTTAAAGACTTCCTTTCTTTTGGTCTTGTTAATGACCTCAGTGATGTTATAGTTTGTGAGCGATTTTGAGGGAAAACCAGCGCAACTCCATGGTTGCGAAGGGCCCCCTGGTGGCGTTACCTGTTTATAGCGTCCCATTTTCTAGACGGTGTGGTCCCCGACTCCAAATAACGTCAAAAGGGATGAAGCGTTATTACCCAAAACAAAACAGACCGGGATATGCTTGATCCCTCCGCTCCTATGGTTGTGCTTGTCCTCTTCTAAACCCCTCCAGTTTCTTCTTATATTCCTCCCGCGCTCCATTTCGTGGATGATCCTTGTCATTCTTTCCCGACTTGGTCCACATCGTGTTCTTGATTTTGTCGACCCACGTCGTAGATGGCTGAATGACGGTGATTTGGTAACCTCGATTCACCATGTCTTTTGTAGCTTCTGCCGCAGAGTTGTAGACACATGTGTTGTTCTCGTAGAAAACTCTCAACCTGGCCGGGAACGGGGTTTGGAATTTAATCTTCTTTTCTCTGAGGACCCGCTTCACTTCGAGGTACTCGCGTCGCCGTTTTAACACGTCTGGAGCATAGTCGTGATCCGCTATGACTTTTTTCCCTCCTAGCATGAAGCCTTTCTTTTGCCAGGCTCGTTTTAATATTTCGTCTTTGACCTTGGATGTGGCAAACCTAACTATTATTGAACGTGGGGGGGCTTCAGGTGGAGCTCTGGGTCCCAGAGATCGGTGAGCTCGCTCAATATTCAAGTCGAGCGATGTCGGAATATCCAGTTTCTCTCTGAGTAGATTCTCTATGAAAGCTGATAAAGATGGTGAGCTTTCCTCAGAGCCCTCCGCAATGCCGTGGAGCCTCAAGTTTTCCCGTCTCGATCTCCCCTCGAGCTCCACCAGCTTAGCCTCGAGCTCGTCCTGCACTTTACTTAGCTTCAGTGCTACCTCTTCGAGCTGCTGAACCCTGTTCTCCGCCTCCGAGATGCGCGTTTCTGCCTCGTCCAGTCTTTTGTTTACGTTTTTTATTTCCTCTTTAACCTCTCGGAAGCCCTCACTATTCTCTCGACGTGATTCTCTTAGTTCTTCGAGAATAGTTTGTAGGTTAGCTGTCTCGTTAGCTGAATCGTTAGCCGCTAGTGGAGCATCCAGGCCCGAGTGGTTAGCCATATCGTCTTCGTTCGATTCTTCCTCTCTTAACATTAGGTGTCGAGACTGCAAAGTGCTCTTTGATTTGATCTTGGGCATTTCGGCCCACTTTTAAGTTACTTAATATCCCGCACTTGCGTCGAACCTGTGATTTTCAGTAATATGTCGGGGAGCCACCTGGTTATGCTGTCGCCATCTTGCTTGCTCACCCGGAAGTGCCTGTTGACAACTTTTAACTTTTGAAAAATTTAAAGAAAAAAAGTTTAAAGAGCATTTAGTGTCATTTTGAACACTGTTATTGTTTCAGTGACTTATAAAGTTCAACTTTGGTATTTAAGCACTGGTTTGTATTTGCATTGATGATTTTATTTTTGAAGGGGGGGGGGGGGGGGGGGGGGGGTTGTGGGGTTATTTTAAATCTGTAAAGCACTTTGAGTAACTTTCTTTGTTTGAAAAGCGCTTTATAAATAAAGTTTGATTTGATTTGATTTGATTTGTGGATCCAGAGATTGTTGGTTCAATTCCAGCCTCCATAACTATTGTAATTTGGGCATTTAAATTAATTTAATTAATTTTAATTAATAAAACCTGGTAAATTAAATATAATTAAGTAATATGTACTTAAGTTCTTCACAAATGTTACGTTAAGAGTTAATTACATTTTACTTACTACTACTACTGGCAAGTATGTTGTACTTGATATCACAGCATTTCAATTTACTTAGAAAAATTGAGTGCAAATACGTATAATTTTTTTTAAAAGTAAATCGTTGTTTTTATCAGTGTAGAGTTGTTCTAGAATCGGTAGGTACACTATATTTTTATATAGTTTAATGTTAACATGTTTCATTAACTACTTTATTGTTTTTTATCTAATAAATCGTGTTTTTATCTAATAAATCTAATTAATCGTGTTAACTTTAACAAAAGAGCAAAGTTATGTGGTTAGATTATTTTCTATTAAACTTGATTCAAAAAATTGATTCGGTAGGCCTGGTATACCGGTTCATACCGAAAACCGATGTTTATTTTCGTTATGATATGAATTTTTAAAATACCCCTATACTGGTGAATAGCTCAGACAACTTCTGGAACGTTTAATGAGGGGAAGTGTTTCAGCCAGGACCAATTTTACTGCTACACGCTCTTCATCACAGTGTAGAAAATAACATTTTTAACTAAGTACAGCTTCTGGCAGGGGCGAAACACACAATTCTGATTAAGTAATTCCAAAAGAGAGGAGCCTCGTCTATACTTTGAAAAGTTTATCGCCTTTAAAATGTCAAACGCGAACCGAACAGCATACCTTTTACAAAACTTTTGGGAGTAACCAGTAGGGGGGGGGGGGGGGGGGGGGGGGGAGTGTTGAGCGCTATTTGACCGTCTGTAGGTAAACACGGTCAACGGTGGGAAAACCAGTTGGAAAGAAATAAAAGACGGTAAATATGTTTTACATACTATCTACGATACTCCTGCCGTCTTTTTTTTCTGTTATCTGAATATTAACCAGCTAATAATTACTTACGGTCGCCATGTTTATTTTACTTCTTTGGCAAAATCCAGTCTGAGTCTGTACTCTGCCCCCTAGCGGAATTCTTCAGTACTACATGCAAAGCAATTAGAAGATGCAATTTGTTGCTTGCACCAACGTGAGGTTTTAAAAAAATTATACATTCAGCCTTAGAACATTAAGAATGTTTATTAGAATCATAACCATTTTAATTATTTTGATATCATTCACCTGTATCTAGAAAAAAACAATATGGTGCAGTCCATATGGCAGTAAAATGGGCTTTTTAAAGCACATTTTTATATTCTTCATTCTTATAAGATTATGTGGATATGAACGGTCTTGTATGGAAAAAAAATACAGTTAAATACCGTAAAACTGTTATGTCTTTTAAAAATACCGTGACATGAAAATTTTGCCATACCGCCCACCCGTAGGATCCAGTATCTGGAAAACATAGACTTGACACGAAAACTTAACTGAGCTCTGCATATGCGCCATATCGGCATTGTAGCCAGTGTGAATGCTCTGATTGAACTCAATGTTTTTTTTGTCTGTGCGGCACCCGACCTCAGACGTACCGCACCCAGTGTGAATGAGACGTTAGGAAACACTGACTGCCCAAAGCAACACATTCTCAGATTAAAGCATGGTGTTGGTGGCAGCATCATGCTGTGGGGAGGCTTCTCTTCATCAGAAGTGATATAAAAATGGAGGGAAACCTTGAAGGAAAACCCACCTGAGACTGGGGTGAAGGTTTAGCAGAACAGCAACATTAAACGCAGAGCTGCAAGTGAATGGTTTCTTTTGACTCTTGTATTTGCATGGTTCAGTCAAAGTCCATACGGAAATCCAATCAAGAATCTCCAGTGAGATTTGAAAACTGCTGCAGATCTAGTGTGTAGAAAAGGCTTTGCCTCGTTTCCACTGATTCGTACAGCTCGGGTCGGTGAACTGTTTGTCATAGTCTGGTGTATTCAGGGGAGCGTTTCCACTGCTGGTTGCTTTCGGTGTCAAACCCAAACGCTGAATGCACACTCCCCCTTCCCTTGTGTTGTGTGACACGAGTAGCTCCACCACAACCTTACCTTACCAGTTTCCTATGGATCTTCATCAAGGTGCTGAAATTATGTTCATTCTTTCGTGCATATCTATATTGAAGTTTAAGAAACAGACAGCATGGCGAGTATCAGGATTAAATGTCTCGGATAGCACAGAGAACTTCTCCTCTTTTCAGCTGACGAGACAAGATTTACTTCTGTAAAGAGATCAGAAATGCCTTTCCTCAGCTGTGTGATACCTTGATATAACCAACAATACACAGACACATGAAATTAGCCTTTTAAACAGCATTTTAAGGAGGACTGAGAGAAAAAACCCCTGAAAATCAAAGAAGAAACAAGCATCAGTGCCTGTTTTGAGTTTGCACCACCGCGTCAATTACAGCTTTGCAGATGTTTTCCCCAGGGTTCGGTCGTGTCACTTCAAATGCAAAGAGAAGAACAAAGCAGGAGATTTACAGGCAGCTGTTTGACCGTAATAGTTACTGACAACCGTTTTCTGTAAATGCATTTTCCCTTCTGTTCTCCTGAAAAGTGAGTCGTTCATGGTTCAAACCACTGTTACGCTTTCGACCCCCCCAAAAAACTTTTTGTATCTCACCCGAGCAGCTCAGATCTTCATTGAGCATTTCACCAAATTAAAGCACACAAATTACACGTGGACGTTTTAAAAATTGCTCTTTCAGTGTGCTGACGTTTGACAACTCAACTCGTGGCTCGGTTACGACAACTGAAGAGGTTAGATCTTATTTTATCTCAACCCCAAACACTACAGCAGGTCATTCTCTTTAAAATAGTCTGTTTTTTTTTCTTTTTAGGTATGAATGTAACAGTTTTTTTGTTTTTTTAAAGGTTTTTTGGGCCAAGGTGGCCTTTATTGACAGCAGGTAGATTGTGAAGGGGAGATAGACGAGAGAGCTGGACTTTAGCAAAGGACACCTGGGACGGTACTCGAACCAGAAGCGGCCGCGTCGAGGACTAAAGCCTCAGTAGATGGGGCGCCCGCTCTAACCACTGCGCCACGCGCAACCACGAATGTAACACTTTAGATTTTTATCAGTGAAACAGCTGTGAGTTTCTGCCAAACCTGACAAGAAGAAGCCGATGTTTGAGAAGATTTTCCCCCAGGAGAGAACGCACCTTGAACGTATAAAATCCTGAATATTGCTGTGTTAAATAATAATTACTTTTAAGCTTTATAAATTCAGACAACAGTCTGATGAAAAAAATGATAAAATCTGAAGATTTGTTGCATTTTTCTAGCTAATACCAGGGACCCTGCAGCTGTGCCTTGGCTGTTCTTTTCCCACGCGAGGGCATTATCAGTTTCCATGCAGCTTGCTCTTTTGTGCTAAATGACCTCACCGATATTACTTCTGTTTCTAGGACATAGCACATACACACACCTCAACATATAAATAAAATTTATACGCATTGGCACAACCTATGACTTCTTTTCTCTCTCTCTCTCTCTAGGAAGCCACAAAGGGTGAGAACGTAAGCTTAAACAGTGAAACGCAAAAAAAATACCCCCCATTACTATGTGTGAAAACCCGACCACCAGACCATCTCCTTCCAAGATGGTGCTTGAATTATTTTTTCTGGGCGTTGAGGATGGAAATACATGTGCTTTACGTTGTGTGTGTATACAAAGATTTTAGCTTTTAAGGCCATTCTCAGGACCTTATCTGTCTGTCCTGCCAAGACTAAACACCCAGAGAGAAGAGAGGCAAAGAACAACAATGCAACTGACTCACTGTAGTCACATTCACAGGCAATGCCCTGGCTCCGTCATCAACAGAACTACCTCACGCACGTGTTCAGGGCTGCAGCTGCCTCACGAGCTGAGGGCTGCAAAATCATGCATGCACCCTGAGAGAGACACACACGGCGGCTTTTTCAACCCCGCTTGGAGACTCGAACTGATTACTGGTTAGAGGTCCAAGAACATGCAGGCTCGTAGCATAGCTCTGCCCGTCTGGGAGCACAGCGGGCTTTAACCCGGCGTGAGGAAGTCCGGCTCGCTTTTTAGGCTCAGAAGAAAAGAAAGGGAAAACATCCTGCTCGGCTGTTGTGAAAGAAGGGTAAAAGAACACTTCGAGAAAGCGCATATAGGTCAAGAAAACCTGTTTCCTCAATGTGAGGGTTTAAAATTCGCAGGTTAATAAGGTATATTAGCTACAAATTTAGACGTGGAGAAGTTGTGCCTGGCTGAAACCAACCCCAAACAAACAGGAAGGAGTGTGGGAGGTATATCGACACACCAAAGGTGAAAAAAACAAATGCATAAAGGTTGCAGACACTTTGATGTAACTGAGCAACGAAATGCCACACTGGGAAAAATGTACGGCTAAATTCATTTCTTGCATTAGAAAAGAAGACAGACAAAGGCAGATCCGACCCTTCCACCAAGACACCTTGTCATCTCCGTTAGCTCTGGACTAATTTTCAGCATTCACCATTAAATGACTGGGGTTTTGACAGTTGAACCACACCAAAGTGTGACTAGACAAGTTCAGGGCGAGCTCCTCTCCTGCTGCAGTTAAACATGTCGCCTCTTTACCTCCACGGGAGGCAAAGAGACAACGAAAACCACCTGAAAAATGAGCAGCTTTCTGAGGCCAAGCTAAATGTCATAGCAGCTTTTGTCATGTGGCGAACCATACAACAAAAGAAGTAGAAATGCAGCAAAGCACTGAAAACCAAACAATAACAGCGCAGAGGAAAATAATGGTGTTAAAAAAAGGGGAGGGGGGATGACGACGACTAACACAGCTGGAAACAGGAAGTGATTTTTGTTTGTGTTGATTTTGGGTGGTAAGCAGCATTCTCTGCCAAAAACCAACGAGCCCTTCAAGGGTTTCTGTGGGTTTCCATCTTTTTTTGACACAAACAGATCTGCAGCCTTATCTCGCTCAGATATGAAACGCCAGATGAGGAACCTGACAGATGCTGAAGGGCTCAGCGCCGCGCACTTCTGAGAAGTACAAGAACTTTTTTTGAGAAATGCCTGACGCAAAATGCGAAAATCGAGCAGAGTCCTGTGAAACATCTGTACTGAGAACGGCACAAAACGATTCTTTATCAGATATTTGTGACGAAACCTTTAAGGTGGTGTGGTGTTGTTAAACACCTGCGTGTTAAATGAACAGATAAACGTGTGGGTAGGCGGTTTGAGAGCTATGTTGTAGGTAAATCAGTACCAACATCACCTTGCAGCTCATAAAGCTATGTCTGTGCAAAGATTTGTGGCTCATTTAAATCCTACGTACAGAGTTTGCTAGTTCAGCCAAAACGGCATCGAAGTTACAGGAATAAAAATGGGCTTTAATCCGAGTACGTTCGAAAAACGGTCGTGTTCAAGAGCAAACAGCTGATCAGCCGGGTGAGAGCCCACGAGTGTCTATCACCTTTTTTGGAAAACACTCAGAAACACCTGCAGCACGTGAGAAAAACCTCAACACGCATGTCAATGAAAAAACACGCGTTTGCAGAAGTGGGATTTCCTGACCAACAACACCAGTTGTCTTCCCTCGTTTTCGGAAAGGTTTTACTGTCAGTGAAAGATTTCCCAATTAGCCGATTGCTTCAGAACGACTGACCGCAGCCCCAAACATTCACACATCTCTCGCTTTCAAAGGAAAAAACTATGAAACATGCAAACTTTGCATTAAGAAACCACAGAGGTAAGAGAATATAGTTGAGTGAGAATATTTTATGGTGGCTTTTTGGCCTATTGTCAAAGTTTTCACAGGCCTTGAACCTTTTCAAAATTTGTCATTACAACTGAAACAATAATTATTGGGAATGAGTAGCTCATGATTGTTAAAAGCACTCCTCACTATTTAGGAACTCCGACAAGTGAGGAGTTAAACCTTGTTACTTGAGATTAAAAGAAAAAAAAAATTTCATACACAACAAATCGCCCTCAAAAGTGTCCTCATTAAAGTAGACAGAGAAACTGACATTTCACAGAGCAGTCTAAGCCTCGAGTCCCACTTTCCTGCAACTTTTTAACGCATCTCTGCTTCAACACACATGGTTCAAATGAACGGCAAAGGACCAGGCCTGGGCAATGCTTGCTTACATGCTAAGGAGGAAAAAAAATCAGCTTTTTGATTCATCGAAATACATCGAAAATGATCTAAAATGAGGCTGGGGAAGTCGCGCTCCAGCAGAGAAGCAGCCAAGGGGGTTGGCAAGTCTGGAGGAGCTACACAGATTCACAGCTCAGGTGGAGGTCCTCGATTCACATCCACACTAACTTAACAATAATGAACAAAATGAAATACAGGAAATGCTACGGTCAGCAAAGGCAGAACACACACGAGGCGCGCTGCTCACATCACTCACTGCTTTTAAAATGTCGACCCAGTTCTCCACCAAGATCTTGGAACCAAAAACGCTTTCGAGGATACAATCGGACGGGTGTCACACATCCTAGAGGTTAAGGCAGGCGCCTCATGTTCAGAGGCCTAATCCTCAAAGTAGCAGTCACGGGTTTGATTCCATCTTGTCTATTCCTCCACTTCTTTCCCCTTTCTGCACTATCCACTGTCAGTAAAAGCCACTATGGCCACATAACCTTGGAAAAAGTAAAAATAATAATAAAAACTTGGGGTGGAAAGACTTGTTGGCTTCAGTACTCAGTCACTGAACTGGGCTCCAGTGTTTTTAGTGTCATCTACACTCAGCCATCAGTGAGTAGCTGGTTAGCTTTAACAGCTCAACTGAGAATCAGCTTTATTGATCCAGTTTTGACACACAAACTAAACCAAAGTTCAGACGCATTGATGAAATAAAGAGTCATGAAATGCTTAAAAGATTTTTTTTTGTTTTAAGAATCAAGTTAAGCATACATTTTAAATTTCTTAACGCAATTTCTAAATACTATGATATAACAATAATATACTTTTCTTAGTATTTACTGATTTCACTCAGGTCTCTTGATTTTTTTGTTACTTAAAATCTTTCAGTTAGGGTTAAAAAACATAAAAGGTGTTTGAATAAAGGGCTGAATCGAATTCTTACTTAAATTTAGTTCATTCAAAGAGTAGCATAAAATGACCAGGGATTTTTTGATACATATCAATAATTATATATAATCAATTAATATTACTATTTGTTTTATCGATGTTCTCTTTGTTGTATTTTCCAGCCCTAGGATGAATTATAAATCCTTAAAGGTAAATTGGTGTAGATGTTGCTAGATTTGAAGACACGACCCTAAACATAAAGCAAAGTACAGCGAGACACTATCCATCAACTCTGAGTGAGAACTGATTTACAAAAAAAACAAAAAACATTCTCACAGACTTGCACCTGTGGCTGCAGTAAAAACAAACTAGGTTGTCAAGAAAAAAAATAATCACAGAAAGTACATTATTCACCGTTGTAAAGTGACAAAATGTGAATAATTCCAGAGATGTGAGTTCTATCTAAAGGCAGTGTGAAGACACACACTCAACAGTTGGCTGGGAGGGTAAATCCTACCTTTGGGGGGTCGTATAGCTCCAGCTGGTACCTCTCGCTTCCTGCTCTGCCCCCTCCACTTTGAGTGTCCCTGATCCTCCTGACCAGCAGGCGGCAGCGTTGCCAGTGGGGCTGAGAGTCTGAGATAGTGTCATCCACCAGCAGGTACTTGAGCTGGCCCTCTTTGCAGCAGCCGCTCATCTCCGGCCTCCTGAGCCTCATGCTTCTGCTGCGTAACCAGCGAAAGCCCTCCAGGAGGTGCGAGACCATCCGGGGCCGGTGGGAAGCGGCTGGGGGGGCGGCAGCCTCAGAGTTCTGGAAAGAGAACGAGTGAGAGGAAGAGGAGGATGAGCCTTCCTCCACCCTTTCACCACTGGTTGGGGGGCTGTTACTGGTGGTGGTGGTGGTGCTGAGATTGGTAGGAGACAGGTCCTGGGATGAGTGGGAGCTGCGGGATTGCCGTTTCTGGAAAATCCATTGTACTGTCTTTTGGATCTGGCTGACGGGGAAATGCGTGATTTCGTCGTGTACGGGACTTGACCCCAGAGAGTCCGAGGAGTGTCGCTGAGATGGCTGGTGGCAATCAGTGCCCGAGATCTCGTCGCCGCCGATGCCACGCGACCCTGGGAAGGAGTTTCTCGCAGCACATCTCAGCGGCCGCTCCAGCTCCGGACTCACCACCACCGGCTCCACTTTTGGTACCGCAGATATCGATGCGGCCCCTCCGCTCGGCCGTCTCGCCTCCCGATAGTCCTGCGACAGGGCTGAGATGCGAAGCTGGTTGATCGGGGCGTGCTGTGAGGCAGAGGAGACGGGCGGAGCTGTGGCAGCGGAGGCGGCGCACCCAGAGGCGATCGGGCACGCGCTCTGGCTGAGCGGACTGCTGCCATCTTTGTCGACTTCCTGGCTGAAGTGTTGCTGGAAGAGGTCGGTGAAGTGCTTGGAAAAGGTTTCTGGCGGTACCAGCTCATGCTGCGGGCGCTCACTGGCAAAGCTCCGGTAATGTCCAGCCAGCTGTCGGGCTGTTGCGATGGCGTGCAGCTCGCAGAACTCCCGCCAGCCTCTCGGTGGCGCCGCTGCACTCGGACCTCCTCCTGCTGAAGTGGTGTTGGCTGGATGGATAGTGTTACCATTCATTGCAGTAACCAGACTGGCAGAGAATCACTGCAGACAGACAGAGAAGGAAGAATTATTTACTAGAGAAGAGCTGGAGGTCAGAAGCAGACGTATTGGAAAAGCGGGTTTCCAGTGGTTATTTTTATTTTATTAGGAGGAGAAAAAGGTTTTCAAACTCTAAAAATTATTGTTTTTCCCCACTCTTCTTTCCAGACTTGCTTCAATTAGGCTATATAAAACGGTTATTTACCATAAGCGGGCTGTTTAAGGTCAAGCCACTGCACCTCAATAAGATCAAAGTCCAGGCTTTGAAAAGTCACTCCAACTCCTCCTCTTTGCCTGAACGACTCAGAGCTGGACTTGCTGGTAGGATTTTGTTGTCCTGCTAGCTAAAAAGTTCAGGTGCTGACCTAAACCGAGGCCTGCGGTGATTTAATGTTCTGCCATGACTTCCTGGATGAGTCGCAGATGTGCTCTTGAGGTCACTTTGGTGGATCTTCATCAGTCGTAGATATTGGCTCTAACTGTAGTTCCGAAGCCCTAGAAATAACTTTATGAACGGCAGATGTTGACTGCTTTGTTTCTCACCTGTCCTTGACTTTTCTTTCTCCGGATTGGGGCCTGATATGTTGCTGTTTGCCTCCTTCACCCCGTCTGACGGGTTCTGTTTCATCTATATGTGTCACAAGTAGGGTCATTACCTTCTACAGTCAGACAAATAGGTTTGGATAGCCTTTTTTCCCCTTAATAAATCAAGTGCTCGAAAGCAGCATTTTGCATGAACTCAAATTATCTTTATCAACATTTCTCATACGTTCTGAAACTGTGACAAACAGTAAAAAATCTGCCTCTGTAATTGGGAACATCCATTTTAAAAGCCCTCTAGCTTAGAACCAACAAAGAAAAAATAAAACCAGGATTTACAGACAAAGGACTTTTTTTTAAAACTCAAGAGCGGGTCAAAACGGGCTGATTTTATCAGTCTCAGTGTTTTCGTGCCACTAATCAGTTTACAAAAGTCTACAGAAAGAAACAAAAAAAACTCAGGTGATCAAGGCTTCTTAGATCATTCTTATAGATAAGGACAGTCAAAGTTCACATAAAACAAACAGAATTAAAAACTGGAAAACACAGAATATGTGTAGATGTTTGGACAAGCTCATGTGATCTGAAATTACTGATAGTAATGGGCCAGACAGACGGTGAACGAGACCCTGGCTGAGGAAGTACAGTTAAAAACTTCTCAATCAACCACACTGCACGCAAAACCATCTGTGCTGTTTCTGTATTTCCATGTGACCCATTTTGCTCTTCCTTCTGCTTTCTCACCTCCCGATGTGTGGGTTTTGCATTAAAGCGACGGACATCATTGCCGCGACATGAGCTGAAGCCTTTTAGAAACGCATGTTAACCTGTTTATTAAACATCCATGTTGGGACTTTCTGGCAAGGCCGTTTGTTATTGTGCTACTTCACACAACTAGCTTAAATCCCTCAAAACTGTTGCAGGAGCAAAAATTTTGGTCACAGGAGGAAGTTCTATTTCTTAATGTGCAGAAATGGATCTTTTAGCACAATATTGTCCCGTGTTATTTAGACTAACTATATTGTGCTGCAGAAGTTTTCAACATCAACGAGGCCGTGCAGACTTGGCATGGTGAAACGTTGCGTCACTCCAACAACCAATTCCCTTCCTGCAGTTTTCAGAGCATTCTCGGTGTGTGCAAACCCCACCGCCCACCCTGTGCTCCCCCCTCCAGCTGGCCTCCCCCCCACCACCACGGGAGGCTGTTTCTATCTGCCTGGCCAGCCCAGCGATGACTCAGCATTGATGGCTGCAGAACACAGCAAACGCGCTCACGCACAGACGCACACTTTCTCCCGCCGGATCCCTCAGGGGGACTCGGCCCTGTCTCTGTTCCCAGGGTTTTCCTTTTTTCTTTTCATCCTCTTGGCTCTCCAGCATGCCTAACCAGAACAAAAAAAAGGCAGGCTACAGCAGCTTTGTTATTCTTCCTCCTCTAATATCCAGGAACTCTAACCTTGAGTTGCTGCTTTGTTAGAGTGTTATTCTTCTATGCAGCAACATTCGGCTGGAGACTACATAGGGCAGGTCCAAACATCTAAAGCTGGAAAACAATCCAGCAAGACAAGCATCAGTACTCCAGCATTCCTTCCTTTTCTTTCTTTCGCCTTCATCGTCTGCTCAACCATACTGATCGTGTCGTGTCTTTCATGTGATTTAAAGAAATCTGACGCCAACCAGAGCACGGGGAGCCAAAGAAAACCGCCGCATGGCGCTGACCGACACAGAAAACTGCTGGAGTTTTTCAAACGAGAATAAATAAGCGCGGTGCCCTCGTTTTGTACCGAAGTGTGGCCAGTTTGTCCCTTTTAACTTTAGTTTGCAACCAATAAACAAACACAAGGAGATAAACTGTAGGGTATTAAGTTTGTTTCTCTTTGTAGTTAGATAGAAATGAATATGCTCTCACTTAAATCTTATTTTAGTTATAGAATTATTTTTAAACTTTTGTATTACACCGTTTCCATTTATTCTGGCTCTGATTCCCATTTGGGACAATTGATTGCCTTAAAAAAAAATCATAATAATAATACTAATTACAACTCCTAATCAAATCAAACTCAGTCTAAACCAGTCTTTCCAACCCTCCACCTCAAAGCACACTGCCCTGCTTTTAAACACACCTGACTCAGATGATTGTTATCCCGCAAAATCTTGAAACCAGGTGTACTGAAACGTGGAGGGCAGTGTGCCTTCAGAACCAGAGTTGGGAAACACTGATCTAAGCAATATCTTTGTGACCTCCAGAGGACCTTGAAAAGTTGTTTGTTAGTTGTTGAAGTGGGTCTAAGGTGCAACATCACCATCACAGTGTGAGGAAAAACAAGCATCACTTATAAGGGATGCAGAGGCCGATACCGTTCTACTGTACCTGTATTTATTGGTTAACCGATTCCATGAAGAGATACTGCAATAGTTTCGTAGAAATCTTTTATTTTTCTCGTTATTTTTTACATTTATAATTTAATCTAATTCACGATTATTTTTTGTAACAAGCAAAGGAGAAAATAATCTTCCAAATCATTTCATTTTTTAGTGTGGTAGAAGTAGTAGACGTATCGGCAAGTGCCCAGATCCATATATCGGTATTGTATTGGTTTGAAAAAAAAGTGTTATCACTGCACCCCTAATCACAATATTTCTATGAGGGTATAGTATAACGTTTCATCGATCTGAAGCTCATAAGAGTTAAAGCCCACCCACTCACACGCGTTCAAATTGGACTTTTGTCCCACTTGATGTCCACACCTGAGAGGCCAAAACGCTAAACCTCAAAGGTAGTGGTGGAGATGTTGAGTTGAAAAATAAGTAATGCTGCATGTTGTCCTAATATCTAGCAGCCCTATTAGAAATATTTTGGGAAAATTTAAAATTTACTTTTAAAAGCATGACAGCTTGAGTCACTTAATCGCAACCCGTATTGCAGTGATTACATCACAATCGCATCATTAAATAAAAATGTGCAGCCCATTAAAAGCAAATCTGGAAGATTTGCTCAAATTATTTATAATAAGTAAAACTTTTTAACAGTACTATACATTTTGTTTGAATAAATTCGTTTTTTTAACTAGTAACCTCTAATGTTTCTCATGCATTGTTTCTGTTGCTTTTGGCTCTCATTTGAATAACTGTTCATTATTAAAAAAAATATTGTCTTTAGTGATACTGTCCCAGCCACACGTCAGCTCAGGACAGCAGCATGATTAGAGGTTCTAGTTTTCCGGCTGCGGCTCACCGGGAGCAAAGCCTAGTGACAAAGATTGCTGCTGAATTGCATCCAGTGCCAATTAAAACAGGACTATTAAGCAAGTAAGATTAAAAAAAAATTGAAATGTTACTTTTTTTAAACAGAAGAAAAGCGAAAAATTAAAAGTCCATGAGCCCTGAAGCTTATACAACACGTAGATAATTATCAGTGCAACTGGTGGAAGCCCAACTGCAGGGAGGTCCTATTTATATCTCCAGAGCCCAGTATCAGCTCTCGCACACCACAGTCGTCCTCAGTCGGGAACAGCTTGTTTGATGCAGCGAACGCACACAGGCACACTCATGTGGTCTCTGGGCTTTCGGGTCAAGTATTCATAGCAGGCGACAGAGCATGACTGCATGCTGGGTGTCATGCAAAAGCAGCTTGTGATGCAGTGTGTCTCATTTCTGCAGAATGCCAACTATGAAACGAGAGTGGCAATTATTGCATGACTCAACTTTTTTCAGGTCTACAAGCACAGTTCTAGTCATATTTTATGACTAATATATGGCTTAATTTTTCAAAATCACTGCAGTGTTATTGAGAATTCTGTGCTTCCGTAACAAAAACCTATCAACAGTAGCTGCTTATGTTAAGAATAATCCATGTTGGTTATAGCATATTAAAAATGAAATTCTGCTTTATAAATGGCTAAATGTTAAAACTAAGGGTGCACCGATACGACTTTTTCAGTGCAGATACCAATACCGATGCCTGGATTTTGTGTATCCATCGATACCCAATATCAATCCGATACTATTGTTGAATTAATAAACTGTATAACTTCTACCTTATACCTTTCTTTAAGAGACTAAAGGGATAAGACTTTACTAACTAAACATAACTAAGAAAATAACAGATGTAATATATGAAATTACCACAAAAATAAAATTTCAAGTGTAAAATCAACCTTTTTTTTGTGTGAATTTATTGCAGATTTTTCACATTTTGAGTATCAGTTCATGGTATTGGCTAAGTTTAACCGATACATGTATATTTGACGGTACTGGGGCTGATATCAGTATCGGTGCATCCCTAGTTACAACTTGTCAGACATCATCTCTAATTCCTACAAATGTTGCCAAAAGTGTTTATAGATGAAGAAAATGAAAAGTTAGAATCACTGGCTCATGATAGAAGCAGTCTATTCTTACATTTTTTTAGAAACACACAAAATATTATGAATTATAGGGGGGGAAAGCAAATACACGATTATATTGTCTAACATTTTTTCTGGTGGTTGCTTGATGATCTGTATGCTTCATAAAACACAGCAATTGTTTTTTTTCCGAATTAGGGTAAAGGACTATTTAACAGCTTTTTAGGGATATACACCAATTAGGTTTGTCAAACTAGAACTAGATTATATTTCATTATCTGTAGAATTTTAAACTTATATTTTGTGATTTTTTTATTTTTTATCTTTTTTTTTTTATGAATCAGTCAAATAGCTGCAGTGTCGGCTAGAGCAAAAACCCAGTTTGAGGAGCACAGATCTAGTTTCAAACCCTGGTCTAAGAGGCCCCAAAAAATAAAAAAGATTTTTCCCCCTTTTGAATATGTAAATTACACAAAAAAAGACTTGTGCTGTTATGTTTGGTTATTAAAGGATGCAATCTATACATAGTTTAAGATAAAATTTTCATATTTTTCAAAGTTTTCCAATAAGTAATAGAATAAAGTCTCAAAACGTTTCCTCTTTGCAAACCCAAATATCTTTTTTTTTTTCAAATGGACATTGGGAAAATGATTAAAATAAATTTCCGACTTTTCCCAGATGTTTCGAGACTGCACGTCACTATGATGAAGAAAACAAAATACTTAAAGAAATATTTAAAGAATATGTTGACAAAATAAAAAACTGACGCAACATCCAATTCTGAACTACCTGCAAAGAACGCATCACGGACTTCATATCCAGGAAGCCAGCAAATAATTCCCCCGCACCATTTATCAACTTCAAAGCTTTGAATCAGCAGCAACAAAGAAAGGGGGAACTCGATTGAGGGTCGTGATTGAGAGCAGATAACCTAGGTTTTCCCCATAGAAATGGTTGTTATTTAATTTAATAGATTTGGCCTGCTCAAAATTCTCATCAAGTGCTTTTTATCTTTGATGTTCATCTCACCAAGCAAAGCATGACAACCTGATTACTGCTTTAGAACTACAATAACATTTTTACTATTCTTGTGTACTTTTCTTACCTCGTTTTAGCTTTCAAGTACATTTCACATTTTTATTACCAGCTTAACCTTTCAAACAGCATACAGAAGATAGATGGATCATCATCCAGATATGAATAATACTTCAATATTGCCAGACATTTGCCATGTTTTTAGTAAATATAAATTGATTTTATTCTACTAAAAACAGCATAATCATTTTCGTTTTCCTTCTAGGTGATAGACTTTAATCCAAACGACCCAGTTAGCATCTCGGTGAGTTTGTTCACATAATACATGGATTCTTTGGTGGTTCGCTCCTGCCAAAATAGGATGTGCTGCTAATCGAGATTACTCATTAGGTAAAATGCAATTTACAACGAGCCACATCCGTCTGACCTTTTTATAGCTCCGGCCTTGTTGCAGAGATCGGCCGGATTCAATCTGCTTCATATGACTCTATTAATCTGCATGGCATCAAGGCGCACTTCGACATCAAAAGCTGTTTTTTTCCTGTAAAAACTGTGAATGGGGGGTGGGGGGAATAAAATTAATAGATTGCAGCAACATGTGCATCACAGATCCCGGATGAGAAAATAAACTTTTATTAGCACCTCTGAATTTTCGGTCTGTGAATCACTGAATGACTCAGAGCTATGGATAAATTCACAGAGCAGGAAGAGAGCCGGTGATTGTGTCAGGGTGGGAGCTGTTCAAAGAAAAATTATAAGGAAAAAAGGCTGGAAGGACAGAGGGACATCAAGCATGAAAGCGTAGAGGAGGAGACAGAGGAACAAAAATCACAAGGACAGATAAAAATAATGATAGGGCAAGCAGGAAGCGAGAATAACAGGCAGCTGAGGAGGCGAGAAGAGCAGAGACGGCGCCAAGGTTGCGGGTAAAGGTCCAGGTGGCAGAGTAAGAGAGGAACAGAGAGACTAAAATGATCTAGACACCGCTCTGCCTGGGCAGCAATCGCAGAAACAGGAAGCCCTGCCCTGCCCTGGCAAGCAGCAACCAGTGCACACAGGCAAAGGCGCTGTGTGCACACACTCCCATACAAAAGCCCACCAGAATACGCTGTGATGGCTGTCAGGGCTCGGGGAGATGATTCAAGAGCTGTTGAAAGAAAGACTTTTGTGCTGAACACTATAAAAATAAGCAGGGCTTGTAAAAACGTCTCCAGTTACATTTGTTCTCTTTAAAAACAGAGGCAAGGTGGAAGGATTATTCAATGAAGAACAACACATCTACCGCTTCCTCCTGCAAAGGCCAGAAAAACATCAGGGATGAAAACCCAACAAGATTCATTAACATTTAACAGAACTTGTTTGTCTTTAGCGTTTTTTATTAAAGCTAGACCGGATGGACTGTAGCTCAAACACAGGCAGGGCTGTCCAACCTTTACAATCCAGGGAGCCATTTTTACCTCAAGTCCAGCAACAAAAACGAGCCGAGACTTACAAAACAATGTTCTAAATATATACTAAAGGGAAGTTTTGGTCATTTTTCAAGCCATTGCCATTTTTTTCCACCTTTTTTTTGTAAATAAACTGCGTAATTTAATAGTTGAAAACACAAAGAATACCTTAATATGCAATAGTACGCACAGTGGAAACCACAACAGAAGCAAACATCTACAGTATAACAGCTTAACCTGGCACAAACTCCTCGCCAGACCAGAGCTGCAGCTTGCTAAGAACCATTTTCTCCACCACGGTTACTTTGCATGTTTACCTTCCTCTGTAATGGTCAGTCGGCGATCTTTGCGCATTTTAATCAACTGTTGACGGTGCATTAGGAACATGTTATTTATAGACACAAATTAATGCATCTGTAAGAGCATGATGGCCTCCCACATTTTTAAAATCTCCTCCTGATGCCTTCTGTTTTTGTCTCCCCATGTGGGTGTATACGATTGCGTTGTAAACTTTAGATGGCGTTATGACGCAGCACCAACTTGGCCGCATGTCGGTGGAAAAAGGCAATTGTATCTTTGACAGAACCAACTAGGCTCTGACTAGGGCACCAGCCCGGAATTAGCATCGGTTCTTTTTTTGGTGGAAAAGCTCCGTCAGATCAGGCAGCGCAAGACCATTCCACTGGCCAAATGTATAATTTCCAAGCACAGTTTGAACACATCCCCCCTGAAACAAAACAGTCAAACAAATACTGAAACTAAGAAGTGATGAGTGCGTTTAAATATATTGTAATCCAAAACAATTAAAACCTCCATTCATATAAAGTTTCACGAATAAGTCGAAATTTTTAACATGGGAGCAGCAAGATAGCAATTAGGGACGGGCATCACATTACGATATATCGTGATAGAGTGAGTAACGATATATTTTTTATCTTTAAACTGAATTTGACTGTCGAAAAACTGTCACAGCATTCCAAACACTCCAAACTGCTTCATACTTAATACATCCAGTTTTGTTACAATATCTAGTTGATCCACTGGAATGAAGGTGAAAACAGCCACCAACTATTGCACCGCTTGTGAATATCCATAAATCGTGACATAAAATATCGCGCTACATTGGTGTATTGATATTTTCTTGCATCCCTAATAGCAACGCTATGTCAAAAGTATGAAAGTGAAGTGGTACTTGGTTGGAAGAAGTACTGCAAGTACTCGACATACTGGAACTCCTAAAGAGTACTAACAGCAGGTGTGAAAGCACTTGTGTGAAGAGATGACCTTACAGATACCTAAACGCCAAAGGGCAGTCATCACAGTTATAAACAGAAACATGACGAACCTCAAAGACCTATAGGTCATGGGTTCAAATCCCAACCACGGTTGCATATTTTCATAAAAGCATGCGTGTAAGCTATTTTAGCCACTCTAAGCTGCCCTTTGGTGCAAGTGTGCGTCCATGCATGGTTGTCAGCGTTGCCCTTTGATGTACTGGTGACCCCCCTCTCTCACCCACTGCCCCCCTGTAAAGGCTAAGAAGATTGGTGGATGAAAGAACACGGTTGTGAAGCGTGGAACCTTTTGATCCCAGGCTGTAGCAACTATCCAGGCAGCCTTTAGGTTCCTCAAGCTTAAAGGGTCATTTTCACTTGATTCAGCTTTAAAAAGTTAAACCTCATCTTAACAGATCAAATTACAGAGGCAAGAATTTAGCTAACTGCTGATACTTCCTACTTCGAATAATATTAAAACGGGATAATAATAATAAATACCAGCTTGTAATGCCTCATGTAGGATAGACATTATGAATCTTAAATTAAAGCTGCAAACATTAAGCTAGTGCACCTCAGTCCATGTAAGTTTGGTCAAGGAGTTTTGTCTCGACATGCTTCCCGCTTGCAAAAATCCTTTTTTACATATATATATATATATATATATATATAAAAAGATGCTGCAAACCCTGCAATATTTATATTAATTGAACGATGAAGTGGCTGCACAGTTAGTAGCACTGTTGCTTTGTGGCAAGAAAGTCCTGGGGTCTTTCTCCATGGAGTTTGCATGTTCTCTATGTGCATATGTCTGTTCTCTCTGGGTCCTCCAGCTTCCTCCTACAGTCCAAAAACATGCCCTTTAGCTTAACTGGCCTCTTTAAATATTTGATTTTAAATTGTCTCTATGCTAACCTGTGATGGGCCGACGTCCTGTACAGGATGTACCAGCCTGCAAGGATAAGTGGGAATAGATGGACAGATTAAAGATGCAAGGTTAACCTGATTACCACCAGGAGGCGCTGTAACTGAGCTCAAATGAAAACAACTAATCAATAAGGTGACAAACTCTATTCAAAACCAATGCGTGAAACAGCAGTACCAGAAAAAATGTCATGTTTTCTTCATGTCCCCACAGAAGATGTTATTAACATTTATGTCTCTTTTAAAGTTAACCATATAATGTTCGCACGGCAGTTTGTCCAAATTGAGTTGCCGTAGTGTGACGTTTTCAGCAAGCGCAGGCCCCCCTCGAGCAGATCTGGTACCTACGCTATTTTGCAAAGTGAAGCTAACAAATACACATATGTAATCACTAAAATAAGTATGAACAATCTAAACATTATTTTAAGAATTCAAACAAGCTGAAAATGTAATTTTAAAGCAGGAAACGCACAATAATAAATTACAGTTCAGAAACAACAGGGTCCTATGCAGTCTGTCCTTACAATCCAGTGTTCTACGAAGAAAAAATGCCAAGAATCCTCTCCACAAGAGCCACTATTCAGCATTGTAATTTCAGGCTGAACACCCGGGTCTCTCTGGTAGCCAACACACCAGTTAACACGAACTGACATGATGTGACCTTTTCCCATCGTCCCTTTTCACTTCATGTTTTATACTTGAGTGGAAAAAAACGCTGCTGCGTGACAACCAAAAGTGGAACAACCTGGCATTAGCCGCACACAGCTAAGAGTTTTCTTTAGCAAATCGTTGGCCGATTGATTGGCTGTGTGAAAGTGGAGGCTGGCCGGGTAAAAGACCTGCCGTTGTCGCAGGCTCGGGATGGGCCCCAACCCTCCGTGTTCCTGTTTTTGCGTGAGTGAAAAGCTTTGACGGCAAACGAAGCAGAACGCGAGGCACGCGCACCTTACATAATTGAAGAACATATTGTGAGGGAGGAAGCAGCGCTGAAACATGAGATAACTTCAGGCCCGAGTTCCCACAGCCCGGGTAAGAAATCAGCTGATTAGGGTCACAATGAGGGCTTCTGCCTCTGCCCGCTTTACATTTAAGGCTCGCTGCTCATGCACTTCCTCTTACAAAGGCATAAAAATGATCAAATAGTGTAAAACCACTTCCAGAAACCTGACATAATAGGCTTTTAACACCTTGTCAGAAAACTTCAATCCTCTGTTATGTGCTCAAAGAGGGTAGATCAAATAAAAAAAATTTTCAGCAGCTTTAAGAAGTAAGCACATTTTTATAGACACTTTTCATACACTGCTCAAAGAGAAAGGGAACACTAAAATAACACATCCTAGATTAGAATGAATGAAATGTTCTTATGAAATACTTTGTTCTTTAAATAGCTGAATGTGCTGACAACAAAATCACACAAAAACTATCAATGGAAATCATGTTTATCAACCCATGGCGGTCTGGATTTGGAGTCACACTCAGAATTTAAGTGGAAAACACACTACAGCCTGAACTAACTTTGATGTAATGTCCTTAAAACAAGTCAAAATGAGGCTCAGTAGAATGTGTGGCCTCCATGTGCCTGTAGGACCTCCCTACAACGTCTGGGTTTGCTCCTGATGAGGTGGTGGAACGTCTCCTGAGGGATCTCCTCCAAAACCTGGACTAAAGCATCCACCAACTCCTGAACAGTCTGTGGTGCAACATGGCCCTGGTGGATGGAGCGAGACATGATCTCCCACATGTGCTGAACTGGATGCAGGTCCAGTGAACGGACGGGCCAATCCTTGACAGCAATGTCTATGTCTAGCAGGAACTGCTGACACATTCCAGCCACATGAGGTCTAGCATTGTCTTACATTAGGAGGAACCAAGGGCCAACTGCACCACCAAAGAAATGCCACCCCACACTATTACTGACCCACTGCCAAACCGGATAATAGAGGAGGTTGCAGGCAGCAGAACGTTCTCCACGATGTCTCCACACTCTGTAACATCTGTAACTGTGCTCAGTGTGAAACTACCATTATCTGTGAAGAGCACAGGGCGCCAGTGGCAAATGTGCCAATCTTTGTGTTCTCTGGCAAATGCCAAACGTCCTGCACGGTGTTGGGCTGTAAGTACAACCCCCACCTATGAACACTGGACCCTCGTTCCACCCTCACGGAGCCTCTTTTTGACCGTCTGCTGGAGGTATTTTTGCAGGGCTATGGCAGTGCTCCTCCTGTTCCTGCTTGCACAAAGGCGAAGGCAGCGGTCCTGCTGCTGGGTTCTTGCTCTCCTACAGCCTCCTCTACATTTCCTGGTAGCACCTCCATGCTCTGGACACTACAGCAAACCTTCTTGCCAAAGCTCACATTGACGTGCCGTCCTGGATGAGGTGCAGTACCTAAGCCCCTTGTGCGGGTAGTAGACTCTGTCTCATGCTACCAGTATAGTGAAAGCACTACCAGTGTTCAAAAGTGACCGAAACATCAGCCAGAAAGCATAGGAACTGAGAAGTGGTCTGTGGTCACCACCTGCAGAACCACTCCTTTAACAGCGGAGTCTTGCTAATTGCCTATAATTTCCACCTGTTGTCTATTCCATTTGCACAACAGCATGTGAAATTGATTATCGGTCAGTGTTGCTTCCTCAGTGAACAGCTTGATTGACTTGGAGTTACATTGTGTTAAGTGTCCCCTTTATTTTTTTCAGCAGTGTATTTGGGTGTCATTTTGTCTCATCATACCTATAAGGGGAACCTTTCTTAGCAATTTTTCTATATTAGGTATAAAATCTATATTTTTCTCATAATATAAAGTAAAACAAATATGATTAAACGAGTCATATCTAATATCTACCAGCAGTGAGTCACTTCAGAGGTAATTTGGCTTCATATGGGGTTATTTATTACCTGTCTTGTGTACATCTCAAATGGCCCAAATCTTTGATCAGAACCAAAGTATATAGAAATAAGTGCAAGATGATACAGTTTCTATAATTGAAATAAATTACATGAGATTTGAAAAGTTTTGACCATTTATCTCCGTAAGGCACCCAAACAGTGGCCCACAATGAGAAATGATATCTGGCAACAGGATGGTACGAAACGAGGGGCACGAATTGGAGAGGAGGCAAATAAACCCTGCGTCTTTCTTCTCCACCTCTTGTTTATTGTTGCATGTACAGACAAAATACTCAAGAGTACACAGGGCTTTTGTTTTGGCTAACATATTCTCTGACTTGCTCCTGCATTTCCCACAACAATAACACAATGCAGCTATTCTTAAGACACACAGAAATAAAGTCAGGCCCACTTTCTGGCCATTTCCTGTGGCATGGGAAAACGGACGAAGAGGAAGCGGTAAGATAGCAGAAAAGCTAAGGAGTCGGCACCGAGATAGTAAAGCATTCAAATATTGCAAGACGTTAAAAACAAAAGCAACCAGGCTGATTCTTTGCAACAAAAACTATCCATGTGCAGACTCTGCATGCTGAGACAGACGCCGACATGTCCAGGAAGTTGTCAAGTATAGCCCTCACATCATGACACGGAAAAAGCTGAATAGAGAGCTTTTAGAAGTGTGAGAAATAATAAGAGGTGGGAAGAAAACTCCAGGCCTCAGAGCAGTCAAATTATGACTCATACTAATATTAGGATTAATTTTCTGTACTTTAAAAGGGGATGGGTGGAAAAAAATGTGAAAAAAAACCCTCATTGGATTGATTTGCATTTGCAAATCAAAATGTGAAATTATGACTAATTGAAAGAACATCAACAGAAAGCAGCCGTTTTTCTTTGTTCACTTTTTATGTACATTTCTAAGGATAAGTAAAAGAGGTGAAACTACATTATGAAAAACAGGGAAGCTAATCGATAACATGCCATTATCAGTCATACGCCCAATTTAATTGCAGAAAAGATAGGAATCTACTGTCCATGATCTGAGTTTTTCATTCATGGCCTTCATGTTTCAGTGAGGCATCTTCACTTCCTGTTTTTAAGTGACTTTTAAAACCCGATGTGTTCCCAGCAGCCTTCAGCACGCAACAAGTATCAAGAGCTCTAGCGAGTCCTGCAGCCTCGTAAGAGGTCGGCTACATGAATGCGTTGCGATAAAATCTTGCTAAGTTGCGCAAAGGACACTGAATGAAAAATTTGTCATTGTTTCAGCTTTGAGTTCAGCTTCTGCAACCTTTTCATGGCCAACTCCAAAGCAAACCCTCTGCAAGGCAACAACCCCTTTTGATTCCCCGCTAAAGAAACAGTGATGGATGAGCACGATGGAGAACACTCAAAGTTCACTCCCTGAATAGCTAAACACTTTTTGGTGCTTTTTAGGTACATTCTGCAGCTACTAACGACAGCAAGAACTCTAATCAACCTCTTACTGGAAATCCCTAAACGCTAGGCTACGTTTCTGAGAAACCAACATCAACAACTCATCATTCATAAGTCGGCTGAGTCAAATCAGACAATTTCAGCCAATTCAAACATTCGAGTTTTGGCCAGTAAGAGTGCAACTGGCATCGCCGTCAGAACTTTATGAATGAGTCATCCCTCTGCTTGTAATGTGTTTCTGATTCATTGTGATTTGTGCAAGACTCAAAATCCTCAGAGCTTGTAGTCTGTTTGAGCGTGGCTCTGTGTGAAGGGATTTGGCTGAGAGATAATTGACTCCTTCAGTTACTCTGATCTGCTGTGAATCATCTGTAGCCATCTGACTTCCTGGAAGGCTATTTCAGGAGTTATAAACTTTTCCACATTGGTCCTAATGAGGAGCCGCTCCCGAGTGTCAGTTTTAGGAAATAACCGATAGCCCAAGATTGCTGCCTTTCTGCATTAATAGCATCCTCTGCACTTTAGAAAACTTTTTTTTTCTTTTTTTACATGATCCAAACAGAGTATTCTGGCGTGAGAATGAGATCTTACTTTCACTTCAGCTGAAGCTCGATTCCCATTTCAGCTAAATACGAAAAACCAAAAAGGGGTATTTGGTATGTGTATGCACTGATAAAACGATTACTTTCACTACCATCACTCCTCCGTTTATCTGATTTCACGTATGGCTAATAAAGTATACGCTTGACACAAATCTTCACACAACAATCCTATTTGAAAAGTGCCTGAAGCTTTGAATTGATTATCAAACTCACTGATTAAATATCAAAAGACTGTTTCGGCCTTGTAGCATTTGAAATGCTGGAAGATGGACTAATCAGCTGACGCGTCCAGCTGTCTTTTCTCCAGTTCGACTGTGCCACCCGAAGAGGAAAGCTGCAGTCTATAGGCAAATGCATGTTTTGTTTTTTAGCGACATCCTTGCGATGCTGCAGCTAAATCAAACCCATAATCAACATTCTTTCAACAACAAAAAACAAAAAAACAGAGGTGCACCGAGCTAAACACATAGAGTACACAAAGATTAGATAATACTTTTTGGAAGAGGCTTAGAAAGCTAATACTGACTGAACCAAAGTATGCATCTGTGATTTATTTTAGATTTTTCCCCTCTGGCATAATCTCACCTGTATTTGCCTGCCATGTTATCCCCACATGTTAGCTGCAATCTTTCTCATTTCACCGTTTTCATGCTCATATCCCCTCCCTGCACACAGTGGGTCAGATCGCTTTCGTGGTCTCACCAGTGGATTTCTTAGAACAACCCCCCCCCCCCAAACAAGAAAAAACGGAAGAGATGTCTGCGATAAGATCTCAGCTACAGAAATGGCACCATGACACTGTCTGATCCGCAGCTGATAGCCGGGGTTACAGAGTGTGACACT
Organism: Apricaphanius iberus; assembly: GCA_028564705.1. NCBI lineage: Eukaryota > Metazoa > Chordata > Actinopteri > Cyprinodontiformes > Aphaniidae > Apricaphanius > Apricaphanius iberus. Next base: position 950,091 of record JAPXFQ010002051.1, read on the forward strand.
CATTTCTGCATCGCATCTTTTGCATGTGCAGGGGAACCAGACTGCAGGACGCTCGAATAGCCATAACCAAAAATAAAAAATATAGCAGTTTGATTTCCAAGAAGCCGCATGCTTTTTTCTTTTAAGGACATTTTCCTCTACACACAAACTGGCCAACCAAATAATCTTGTCAATTTGCAGCAAATCTTGTTATATCCCCGCTGATCAAGTGTCATGCCACCATCTGGGGGAATGTAAGAGTGAATGTAAGGTCGCACAGCATTCGGAGAAGCTTTGATTGAAAGAAAATGTGATCATATCAAATCGTAGCGATTCTATTTTCAGGGTTTTACGGTTGGCACAAACCTAAAATATCAAACAAAAAACAACGTGTAGATTCTTTCATGACTGAAAATTCCAAAGTAAGAGTCTGAAAGGTTGCAATGAAGAAAATTACAGAGACAAATTTGTCTAGGGCTGCGTCCTCCAAAGAGAGACCTGTCAGCGAGGAAAAACCTTGAAAGCATGTTAGAAGACGTTACTTCCCCACCCCGAGGGCACGTCTGTCTCTCTTCAGTCCTCTGCGGCTCAAGGTGGGACGACGGTTGTATCTAAATGACTGAATCACAAAGGAATGCAAACCTCAGATAGGTGCTGGTATTACTACAGACTGCAAGTGTGTTTCAAAACATCTTCGATCAGCTTAAAAAGGTTCACTAGCCCCGAGGTCAGTATAACATGATACAATGGAAGTTTAAAACGCTGTCGACGGAGTTCGATGTCCAGATTACAGCCACATTACCGTTTATAAGCAGTTGAATGCTTAACCTGGACCCACAAAAAACATTTTAAAAAGCTCTCTACATTCTGAATATCTGTACTTTTTTTTTATACACAAGAACTACTTTACTAAAGAGTTTTAAAAACACCAACTTGTCGTAATTTTGCAGGAGGACGGGGCAAGAAGACGCAACGTGCAGATGCGCGTTCACCATCTTCAAAACTCCTTTGCAGCCAGCCGATCTGAGCTTGTTGAAAATGCTTTGCACATCAGCTTATGCATGTCAGCATTTACATTCGAGCCTCTGGTCCAAGTTGTCTCCACTAAATGTGTAAAACCACAGCATTGTTTGTTATATTTAATGCATCGAGTGCTACAGCGGTTTAAACTGGGGCTTGCACGCTATTGGATAGAATCTGAAAGCTTAATTTACAGTTAAGCTATGGCAGGTGTAAGATTTTCACAGTGTGATAAGATCAAATTCCACCGCTGCACAGTGTTTCAACAAAAACACTAAACATGACCTAATTACTTCAATTTGAAAGAAAAAAAAGTATTATTCTGTGCAAATGACTTAAGCAAATGTTTCCTATAAATGTCCAGGATATTTATTTGTATCATTCAACCTTTTTGGCTCCGCACAGCAAATAATAGACTAATATTAGCTAAATAATGAGATATATCTGCTAGTCTGCAGTCGGCTGCTTGTCACTTGCTTGCTGACTTCTATTTTAAAACAGTTTTAGTGACAGTGACGTGTGGCGACTTTTTAGATTCCACATCGTGACTGTCTGTGTTTTTAGCCTCCCAATATGTCTGATGTTTGATTGAAGCAAGTGAAATGTGTAGTAGCTTGTGCAGCGACAGGTAAAAAAATATTTTTTTTAGTGTATGTGCACAATTGCATTATCAAAATTTTCCATACAGCAAGGAACTTTGCACCTAAATTGATTAAAAAAGGAGGAGGTTTCTCAGTATAAATGCACGGTTGTTAATTTAAACTTTCAACCTTCTCCAAAAAAAAAAAAAAAAAGAAGAAGCCAAAAAAGGCCTGACCTGAATCTGAACCTTGGAAAAGCCCACTCAAAATGCCAAGGGTCTGAAACTGAGCTCACTCATAACAAATATAGACCTACCCAGCTAGGAGGCACACATGGACACAGAAATTACTGCTTTGATTCTCCAGACACGCAACAGTGGAGAGCTAAGAACAAGTATCGGCTTTCCCAAATCCTCCTCCAGGGGAGAAAAATAAACATTTAATTGCATCTATATATTAACAATGACGGGAGCTGTGAACATACACGACGTGACATGACTTCAGTGTTGCGTCATCACCATGGTGACCGCAGACAGTTCTGCGCCCAATGTTTGGTAAAAATAACAACCCTTAAACAGGCAGGCAGCACATGTTTCAAACCGGAGAGTTTAAGCCCTTAACTTATGCTTTTTTTTCATACAAATCAACTATGCATTAAAGAGTTGGTTGTTCTAACAATTTCCATCATTGAAAAATAGATATACGTATGACTTTTCTGCAAAAAAAACATCTGCGTAACAGCAAGTGATGTGCAGAGGGAGACCCTTTAAAACTCCACGATAGCACATTTCAGTGCTTTTGCTCAGAAGAGAAGTAAAACGTCAACTCCGCATCTCTAAGCACCGCAAGTAGTCATTATCCGACTTTAAAAAGCTGTGAAGTTCATCATGTTGCTGCGGTTTAAAAGGGGGAGTAAAATAATTATATATATGTTTTAAAAAGTGGACATAGGTCGAAAAGGTTTCTGCGATGCGTACTCACGTTCTCCGTTATCTCTGACGGGCACCCACCGCAGCACGACGACTAACCACCAAGTTGGACTTCGCATAACGGAAATGTGCTGAGAGGCATCTAAAGTAGCACATCAGCGCCGAGCAGCAGCAGAACAAAGTGGACTTCAGAGGGGAAGCTTCGCGTCGAAAAGCCCCTCGTTTTTTCTCTCATTGTGTTTGCATGCGACTGGTCTTCCACGACTGAAAAGAGGAAAAGAAAACTTTCAGCCACGAACTTGACGCTCATTTCCGCCGTGTAGAGAGAAAGAGAGAGAGAGAGAGAGAAAAAAAAAATGCCGCGGTCCAAGCGAGTGCGTGGACGGGGATACATTTATCAACTTCCGTTGTCCCTTTCAAAATAAAAGGACCATTCATCTTTTTTAGTAGTAGTACAATGGTAAGGTTAGGCCCCCAAAGGAAAAAATATCTTTCTTTATCAGAATTGTGGCATCTTAAAATTCCGAGTTTATCTTCAAATTCTAACTTTTCTTAGGATTCAGACTTTTTTCTCTGAATTCTGTCTGACTTAATAGAAATACAATTATAACCTCAAATTTCGATTCTGAATTTAATCTCTGAATTCTGAGGATTAGGGCCGCTGGAAAAAAGAAAGGAAAAAGAAAACTGATTTGCAATGCTTTGAGAGAATGTGCTTTTACATTAGAAGATATGTGCTGCAATGTGGAGGCTGTGGTTGCTCAGGTCTTAAAGCAAATCAAAGATGAAATTACTCTGTAAATGAGAACGTAGGTGTTACTTTACGTCGGTGGACATAAAGTCATGGCTGTTCAGTGTATATTGAGTAAAATGTAACTGAATTTATTTGATTGGTACAATGCATTTTAATGAATACACTGGATTTAGCTGAATGTTCAACAACACAAGCATTTCAACAATAATACAATATCATAGAAAATACAAGAAAACAACAAATGAATACAGTGAAAGATTCAGTACACCTATTTATGAATTTCAAAATAAACCTATTTTAAGATGCCACTTCAAGGAGAAATAGGTGGAAGTATCTCTGATGGTAACGGGCAATGTATCCCGCCTCCGTTTCCTCCTTTAACCCGTAAAATATTTTGCAAAAAATAGTATTTTTCTGAATCTAACCTTACAGATAATACAATCTTCTAGGAGTCGTAGGGTCCTTACATATCACACTCCTATAAATAAGACAGTCGCTTATAAAAATCGTTTATCTAGAGTTAGGCAAATACGATAGGACTGTGTCCTCGTTACAAATATTTTGACTTTTAGCTTTCCATGTTGCGAAATAGTAGGCTATTCACTGTGTGATATAAAGGAGCATGTAGGCCTATAAGCCTAGATTCATTTTTAATGCATTAACACTTAAGTGCCGATCCAAAGGGATGGATGCACAGCAGACAACGGAGCGCTCTGAATAAAACGTAGAATGAAGTAGTGAAAATTGTGATTTGTTCATTCAATTGATTTGATAAAAAAACTAACTAAGAAAAAACAAAAAACAGGTAGCCTACACATGACAGGTGTACCGGTACATGTTCTCAAATTTGATGTGATAGTTATACACATATCCTTAAAAATTTGGATATTTACATCGCTGTATCCTTAATGAGGTTCCTCTGTGTTTTGTGTCAGATTAGGAACCCAGTCATTAAAATGTCCCGCCAATATGGCTCAGGAAGCCCCCTGGGCTCTTCCCATTTGGATCTTTGTGTCCAAGCTGGAAGAAGATCTTAGGATCCCTCAGAATAAACTGAAGAATGTTGTTTGGTAGGAGGCTGTCTAGTTTTTCATGCTGAACCTTCTACCTCTGCAACCTGGTTTAGAATATGCACAACTCAATAGATAGCATTAAGCTTTATTGACAATTATAAACAAACACAATTCCGCTAAATTTTAGAAAACTTTTTGACATGTCTTTTGTCTCGGAATTATGTTAATTTTGAACATTTTTATTTTGAAATTCCTGGAAAGGAAAGCGCTCCTCTCTAGCTGCAGCCACTAGTTCAGGATCAAGAACGGAATGTGCAAAATGCAGAAAGTCCACCGAAAAAGTCTCCAAAATATTGTTTTTGGGGTATTTTTTTTTAGAAGGCCAACTAGCGCTTTAAGTTGCATATAAACAATAATATGGATACATTGGACATTTTCTAACAAAGTCCCTGCAAATGTTTACGTTATGCTTTGAGGATGACATAAACAAGTCAACCCGCTCAAACTCAGCGGGGTGTAGTATCTCTATCAGCTTATGCAACTTCTTATATGTAACCCACCCCCCTCCCACAAACACACACACGCACTAATTTGTGCTGCAGGATGAGTTTTATTAAAAGTACGTACGTTAGAAGCGCATTTGAAGGCTTGTATCCAGGTCAGCAATAAAATATTCCGGTTTTTTTTTTATCTTATTTCAGGGCATAATTTTATTCCGACATTTTTAAAGGCCAGATGGTTAAATGGTTACCTTTATGAACAGAAGTGTAAACTATAAAATGGCCCTAACCAAGACCTAAAAGTGTTGCACACTAGTGACACCTGGTGAGAGACAGGCTGCAGAGCAACATCCGTGTGTGCATCAAGAGGAACGACTGAAAACTCACCGTGTAAATACAGGAAACTGCAACTCAAGCTGATATTTATTTTGACTATGAAAATTTGCAGGTTTTTTGTGCAGAATGTTTTAGCATGTGCGTAGATGGTCACACTTTACAGTAATTAAGACAATAATTCGTGTTACAGTTAAAAATAAGCAAGTAAAAACAGTTACTCATAAGCAAGTCTAAATAGGTACGTTTTAATTTTAGATTTAAAAGAGTTTAGTGGCTCTACAGCTTTGCATTCTCCCGGTAGTTTGTTCCAGATATTAGGAGCATAGAAACTAAAAGCTGCTTCCTCCATGTTTGGTTCTGGTTCTAGGGACGATTAGTAAACTGGAGCTGGAGGATCTGAGTGATCTGGATGGTTTGTACCATGATAGTAGATCTCTAATGTACTCTGGTGCTACCCCATTCAATGATTTATAAACTAATAAAAGCACTTTGGAGTCTATTCTCTGAGCTACAGGGAGCCAGTGTAAGGACTTTAGAACTGGGGTGATGTGTTCTACTTTCTTGGTTCTAGTGAGAACACGAGCAGCAGCGTTCTGGATCAGCTGCAGCTGACTGATTGATTTTTTAGGTAGACCTGTGAAGATACTGTTACAGTTATCAAGGCGGCTACAGATAACGCATGGATGAAAGTACATTTCCTTGCCTTAACCGGGCACGACAATGACGTTATGTCTTCAGACCCCCGGAGATATCATTATCTGTCTCAGGAGAGGAGTGACCGGAGAAGAACAGAAACTAGACAAAATTTAGGTGAAGCCTATACTAGATGGACCCACATAAAACATTTTTCTGCGGTATCAAACATGTGGAAACAACGACTTTCTTCCTGGATCGGTAAGGAGCTCACTTCCTAACTCTGCTACTGTTAGCTGTCAGTTAAACTCCTCTAAAATACTAACTCACTGGACACGGGTCAGCTTGGTCACTGGGTGTATCAGCAGCAAACCAGGCAACCCAACGGCTGGAATGATGTTTTTATTGTTGTAACTACAACCCAGATAAACTAGATGTCGCTATCATCTTCATGTTCCATATCCAACCTTTAATGCAGAAAGACCCCAGGTCAGAATTCAAACCCAGGACCTCCGTACTGTAAGGCAGCTGTGCGACCAACCCTAACTACCAGTGAACAAATTAATTTAAAAGCTCAGTTTAACTGATATTACAAAATTACTTGGAGGGGGGTAGATGAAAAGCAAATTGAAAATCTTCAAATTTTACAGTAGAAAACATGTTTCTCTGCTTGAAATAGACTATAAGATAGGAAGTCCAAACTGTGACCCTGCGGCTTGAAATACACTGTAAGATAGGAAGTCCAAACTGTGACCCTGCGGCTACAAATGTCCCAGTTTAAGGATGGGCCTCCAGCAAAAGAAAATAAAGCTCACAGACATGTTTTGTACTTGTTTTTTTTTTAGATTTTTTACAATTGTATATGTTTGTAAATAGAAAATGTCAGGTTACAACACAGTTTTCTGCTACTAGCCATGTTTATTTCCTTCATTATAATCGCAGTGGGGCGAAAACATATTTAGCAGCCACCGATTGTTGCAAGTTGTCCCACAAAAATGAGGTCTTTAATTTGCATCATGCTCTACACTTCAACTGTGAGACAGAATGTAGCAAAAAATATCCTGGAAATCACATTGTATGATTTTTAAAGAAATTATTTGCATTATGGCGCAGAAAATAAAAGTTCACCTAAAAACCTCATAATGTAACTTTGGTTGGCGATGACAGAGGTCAAAGGTTTCCTGTAGCTCTTCACCAGGTCACACATTTGGCCATTCCTTCCATGCAGATCTTCTCTAGAGGTCTGATGTTTTGACTTTTAACTCCCTCCATAGATTCTGTTCTAGATTTAGGTCTGGAGACTTCGAGGCCACTTCAGAACCTTGAAATGTTTTTTACATAGCCACTCCTTTGTTGCTTGGGTGGTGTGTTTATTTGGGATTCCTTACATAGAAAACTTCTGTTGAAATGTTTGTATAATTGTAATGATATGACTTTTCTTGTAAAGTGCCTTGCGATGACATTTGTTGTGAATTGGTGCTGTATAAATAAGCTAAATTGAATTTAATTTGGGATCATTGTGGTGCTGGAAGATCCACCCATGTTTCATCTTCAATGCTCTCACCGACAGAATGTTTTTCCCCCCAAATCTCACTTTGCGTGGTCCAATTTATTTTTCCATACTACGGATCAGTCGTTCTGTCCCCTCTGCAGAAAAGCAATCCAAAACCAGTATGTTTCCAACCCCAGGCTTCACAGTGGGTATGGTGTTCTTGTGACGTAACTCAGCATTTTTATATATTGTTATAATTATATATATTATTATCCCTCCAAAGAGGGCGAGTGGTATGGGCTCATCTGACAACATGACAGTCTCCCAATTCTTCTTTAGATCTTCCAGATGGTCTCTGGCAAACTTTAAACGGGCCTGGACATGTGCTGGTTTAAGCAGCGGGAAGTTTCAAACTATGCAGGATTTTAATCCATGACGACGTAGTGTGTTACTAATAGTAACCTTTGTTGCTGTGGTTCCAGCTCTCTTCAAGTAATTTACCACTTCCTTTTGAGTAGTTCACTGCCGTTTGCCTTTGTTAGATTGGCACCCTAGTCTTATGCAGGTGTACAATCTTGTCCCTGGAATCCTTAGACAGCTCTCTGGTCTTGACCATGGTGGAGGATGGAGTTTCACTGTTTTAAGGCGAAGACAGCTGTCTTTTATACAGACAATGAGTTCAAACAGGTGTCATTAATACAGGTAATAAGTGAATAACAGAAGAACTTCTTAAAGAAGTAGTAGTAACAGGTCTATGAGGGCCAGAATTCGTTTTTGTAAGTGCTAAATACTTATCTTCTGTACCATAATATGAATAAATTCTTTAAAAATCAGATGACATGACTTTTTAATCAAAAGCAGACTTGGGCACACCCATTCATTAAACTTGGCTAATACAGCAAGGGATTTTTCCCGACTGTGGGTCAATAAAACGCCTACATATTATATATACGGTATATCAATTTAAGAAGGTGTTAGCCACAATCATCAAAATGACCAGAAAAAAATCAGTCTACAATGCTCGATAATAAATCTGTCACTTACTGAATGAAACAAAGGAACTTCTCAATTATATTTTCTAATGCACCGAGCAACACCTGTAAATTATTTATATATGTAAACTATACCTGAAAAGGAAAAATGAGATACATTCTTTTGCCACATTTCAAGAACTTTTTATTATAAAAGAGTAAATATGAAACATTAATATGTTCCTTTACAGTTTGATTAAATAAACATGTAATGCATGGAAATCTTTAGGTAAGACATTAAGTTTTGCAGTTGCTTTTATTAAAAATAAATCTCACTGTGTACCTTTTATCGTCTATATGCACAAGCTGAGTGTATAACAGGAATGATAGTGTGTTGCACTGATGATGACAATACGGTAACAAAACATTGTCAAAAAAATAACTTCATTAGAAAGAAAGAAAGAAAGAAAGAAACGTACAAAACAAATCAACTCTATGATGGATAAAAAAGTAAATAATTTCTAAAGGCTTGCTAAGAAGACTTGTAGTGTTTATTTCCAACATGGAATAGTTAATGTTTTTAATGAAATCAAAGATGTTCATATACACTACAGGCGTATAAGAGTGACCTCTTATCAGTAACATTCAAGTTGTAAATATATGATCACAACTCTAGACTGGATTGCACATCGGACTAAAACAAAACCAGGAAGTGAGGCCAATAGATTCCGTGAAGAACTGCCCCCGTTTTTCCACTGAGTACGAGACTCGAAGGGGAATAAATGACAAGCAACCCTGTGACACAGCATCATCTGGCCCCTGGATAACAAGAGACCAAAAATAAAGGGTTTCTGTTTGTTTCCTGTCGCTCCACACATGGTCCCCAATGGCTGCGGTTTACGATGCTCTCATGTTAGCGACTGCAAAGGAGATACTCTGAGGGGCCTCATGGGGAGAACGCGGGAGACCCTAAATTGCCGTCGATTTGCTGTAGCAACATTATCCTGGTTTGGATGGTTATACGTCAGTGGATGCGTAATGCTCAATAAGGTGGTTGTAAAAAACAGTTTCCACACATTCATCGGATTCAGAACTTCTAAAATCACACTGGAAAAGCTCAAACGGCACCGGATATGTCCGATTGGCTGTAACATGCTGAGCCAGGTGGATCTGCCTCCTCCTAATCACCAGAACAGGAATTAAATATACACTTTGTCGTGGAGAAGTGTTAATACTGAGTTTTTGCACATTTTATCATGTTCCAAGTACAAACCTCAGTGCGTTTAAATGGAAGGAAAAGGAAACAAAAATTCTGACATAATTCAGTTTAGCTGAACACGGTTTCCCATTCAAACTTTGCAGAAAAAGAATGGGGGAAAAAACAATGGGGGCGTGAACAAGGCGAAAAACGGCTGAGGGCTAAATAAAAAGTATTCAATTATTTGCAAGATAAATTCAAAGCGGTTTTGCCAAACTGTGTGTTGGCCTGTTACATTAATCCCTATAATAAAATATACTCAAGCTTGTGCTGAAACAGTTTAAAGGGGTTTAATACTTTGCCAAATCATTGAATACACTCTGGTACTTAGTTTTAGTATTTTTCAATGTAGCTAAACCGATAGATTTGTAACCTTAACCCTCAGGGTTGAACACAGACACAGAAAACGAACTGATATTAGAAAGTAACTTCTGTAATGGAAAACCAGTTTTTTCGCCTGATTGGTCACTCTAGGCCATGCCTGTGTTAAGAACAACTGATTATATAAGATCCTTCCCTTCTTAAGTAGTGTGTTCCTAACTTTTTCAGATGATTGCTGTGGAAACGAGCACATTTTGTGCTCGACTGCAGAAAAGATAGTGTTAGATTTGAGGACAACAGATTCCTCCGTACCGGACAACAATGAAATCAATCCAAAATGTCTTGCGTTCTTTTTAAACAACAAAATGACAGATTTTTTTGACATAACAGTTTCAATCCTTTTTTTGTTGTTGTTGATGTGTGGAAAGTTCATAAAGCGCTGCAGAATGATCCAGTGAGGAATGACTGAGCCTCCTCCTCCGACAGCTTACTGGCTCTGCAGCCACTGTGCTCTCAGCTCCTCCACCTCCCTGCCGTACCAGTGGTGGAGTTTGGAGAAGCAGGCGGTACCAGGAGAGACCGGGCTTTCCAGTGATGCTCCTAACCTCCGAGGCGGAACTGGTGGAGCCCTTCCTCCGTCGCCGGCTCCTCCAGCGACGATCCCGGAGTCCGTGGAGCCGTCCCAGGTCACGCAGGACGGCGTCGCCTCCACTGATCCGTTAGCTGAGGCGGCTGGAGGTTTGCTCCACGCGACTCCGTTCTCCCTGGAACTACCAGACATGAGCTGCACCTCATCCTGAGGGCTCTTCTGAGCAGCGCAGATGGCCGTCATGGAAGGAGCGCTCGAAGATGACGAAAGGGAAGACGAGGAAGATGAAGAGGACGACGCCCCGGACCTGGACCGTGGCATTTGGTTTCGGCGGGAAGGCCTAGGCCTTCCCTGCTGGCCTCCAGCTCCCGCAGCATCCTGGATCTCCTCCAGCTGCCTCTCCAGCTCCTTCACCACCAGCCTCATGTAGTCGAAGCTGGCCCTTGACAGAGCTTTCACCCACGACTCCATGGCCGCCTGGTTCTCGGCCGCCAGCTTGTACACCCGCGCCTTGGCGCAGTCGAACTTGATGGCGAAGGCGAACTCCTCCACGGACTCGCACAGCTCCACCGTGCAGCTCTCGAGCACGATGACGCCGATGGGCTCTCGGCCGTCGCGCTCCTCGAAGTAGAAGAGCATGTTGCCCTTGAGGACGAACCAGCGGCGATGATATGCCGTGTTGCGCTCGCCCTTTTTGAACAGGAAGCCCGTCTTGTCTGGTGGTGAATCACAGGTGGCGTAGTGCGCCACGCTGCGCTCGTTAAGCTTCATCTTCTCCGCCCAACAGAATCTTTACTCACCTAACAAAAAGAAGAAGCAGGAAGAAACGTGAAGACAAATTATTTAGAAACAACAGTGGATTTGTGCTTTTGCTGTGGGCACCACACAACAGTATGTTTACACGCACATCTACATCGAGTTTTTGGCAGTTATCGGACTAATTGCTTAGCCTGAGCTGAGAGTCATGTCTCAGTTTACAGGCCACTCAGAAAATCTAATTATTGAATGAAGCATGTTCCACTCTGCACCGCTAGATGGCGACATGCTCGCTTTCATGTTTCTGCTCTTCCGTTGGACTAGATTCACACAAACAGTAAACAAATGCTGAAGTCAGTGAAGCAGACGGAGGAAAATCTGTGCTACCGCGTTGTTGTAGTCCACTTCTTTGCTTGTGAATATTCTGCTTTTTTTCCCCCCCATCTGCTTTCCTGACTTTAGCATTTGTTTACCGTCTGTGTGACTCTAGTCCAATGGAAGAATATTAGAGCCAGAGGGCGAATGTCGCCACCTAAGGTCACGGAGTGGAACACACTTCATTTAGCAATTAAATTTTTTGCGTGAATTGTAAAGCCCATTTTATGCTTCTCCGGCCGCAAATTTGAACTCAGACGCAGACGTATTGACGGAGACGTTTTCTGTTTATAGTACTCTGCTCTTCCACCCCATTGTCCTTTTGTTTTTTCAGCCTTGCTCGACCAGGTCGGACTTAGACATTTTTAAATAATTTATCAGTACTTTTTTTATTAAATCAGACTGACTTTTCCATCCATCCATCCATCCTCTAAACCCACTTATCTTTGTAGAGCTGTCGAGCGAGAGGCAGGGTGCAAACCTGCTAGGATTGCCTGTTCATTGCTGGGCAACATAGAGACACACAGGAAAATGTAGGGAGACTAAATAATCTCAAAGTTATGCTTTTGGACTGTGGGAGGAAGCCGGAGTAACTGGAGAGAATCTATGCATGCATGGGGAGAACACGCAAACGCCATGAGGCCAGAATTTGAATTTTAAGCCAAAAACACAATCTTTGTATCACTTGAAATCGTTTTTTGCTGTTATATATATATATATACACTACCGTTCAAAAGTTTGGGGTCACATTGAAATGTCCTTATTTTTGAAGGAAAAGCACTGTACTTTTCAATGAAGATAACTTTAAACTAGTCTTAACTTTAAAGAAACACACGCTATACATTGCTAATGTGGTAAATGACTATTCTAGCTGCAAATGTCTGGTTTTTGGTGCAATATCTACATAGGTGTATAGAGGCCCATTTCCAGCAACTATCACTCCAGTGTTCTAATGGTACAATGTGTTTGCTCATTGGCTCAGAAGGCTAATTGATGATTAGAAAACCCTTGTGCAATCATGTTCACACATCTGAAAACAGTTTAGCTCGGTACAGAAGCTACAAAACTGACCTTCCTTTGAGCAGATTGAGTTTCTGGAGCATCACATTTGTGGGGTCAATTAAACGCTCAAAATGGCCAGAAAAAGAGAACTTTCATCTGAAACTCGACAGTCTATTCTTGTTCTTAGAAATGAAGGCTATTCCATGCGAGAAATTGCTAAGAAATTGAAGATTTCCTACAACGGTGTGTACTACTCCCTTCAGAGGACAGCACAAACAGGCTCTAACCAGAGTAGAAAAAGAAGTGGGAGGCCGCGTTGCACAACTGAGCAAGAAGATAAGTACATTAGAGTCTCTAGTTTGAGAAACAGACGCCTCACAGGTCCCCAACTGGCATCTTCATTAAATAGTACCCGCAAAACACCAGTGTCAACATCTACAGTGAAGAGGCGGCTGCGGGATTCTGGGCTTCAGGGCAGAGTGGCAAAGAAAAAGCCATATCTGAGACTGGCCAATAAAAGAAAAAGATTAAGATGGGCAAAAGAACACAGACATTGGACAGAGGAAGACTGGAAAAAAGTGCTGTGGACGGATGAATCCAAGTTTGAGGTGTTTGGATCACAAAGAAGAACGTTTGTGAGACGCAGAACAACTGAAAAGATGCTGGAAGAATGCCTGACGCCATCTGTTAAGCATGGTGGAGGTAATGTGATGGTCTGGGGTTGCTTTGGTGCTGGTAAGGTGGGAGATTTGTACAGGGTAAAAGGGATTCTGAATAAGGAAGGCTATCACTCCATTTTGCAACGCCATGCCATACCCAGTGGACAGCGCTTGATTGGAGCCAATTTCATCCTACAACAGGACAATGACCCAAAACACACCTCGAAATTGTGCAAGAACTATTTAGAGAAGAAGCAGGCAGCTGGTATTCTATCGGTAATGGAGTGGCCAGCGCAGTCACCAGATTTGAACCCCGTTGAGCTGTTGTGGGAGCAGCTTGACCGTATGGTACGCAAGAAGTGCCCATCCAACCAATCCAAATTGTGGGAGCTGCTTCTAGAAGCGTGGGGTGCAATTTCTCCAGATTACCTCAACAAATTAACAGCTAGAATGCCAAAGGTCTGCAATGCTGTAATTGCTGCAAATGGAGGATTCTTTGATGAAAGCAAAGTTTGATGTAAAAACAATCTTATTTCAAATAAAAATCATTATTTCTAACCTTGTCAATGTCTTGACTCTATTTTTTATTCATTTCACAACGTATGGTGGTGAATAAGTGTGACTTTTCATGGAAAACACAAATTCGTTTGGGTGACCCCAAACTTTTGAACGGTAGTGTATATATGTATATGTTTTAAACAATAACACCGTTTACTCTCCTCCCTGATGGAATATCATGATAAAACTGTATTTTAAGTTTCATTTTCACCAATGAGTCAGAGTAAAGGAATGGTGGAAAAAACCTGACTGGACAGTAAAAGCACCTTTAATAAAAAAGCCTGGTTGTTATATTTCATCCTCCATAATCACATGTCCAGCTGTAAACCAGGACTTCCCGTTGAGTAAACAGCTACCAATCCAGTTGTTCCCGTTTGGGACGCTGCTGGTAAATTCATCATAATGCAGATGTGTTTATGGCTCCAAGTAGATCTCATGGTGAACAGAGGTTATTATTACCTAGGTGCTCGTCTCATGTCCAGCTGACATCCAACCAGGGTGCTCCCATCACATCATCGCCTCTCCGCCTTCATCACCCGTGTCTCCTCAAAAGCAGAGCAGATAACAGTTTTAAACGTCAGAACAGCAAACTGGGATTAGACGGGGTTATTTTTTCCACCTCTGAGTGCTAATCCATCGTGTCTGTGGGAGGAGGGAGGGGGGGCTCACAATGTTTTCACGGATCAGCACTTTCCAGGAACTTCTCTCTGACTACTCAAAGGTTTTATTCAACCAGAGTAAGTCTTGCTGAGCCTTCTGGGGGGAAAGCCCTCCTCACTCCTAGAGCCAACTAGCAAAACTGCGTCTTTTAAAGCCCACTTTGGTGGAAACGAACAAGCATGCCGTGAATCCACCCGAACGGCTCCAGCTCCGGTTCACAAAAACAGTGCGAGTATCTGCAGATAAAAACGTCCTCTTCTTCTCCCGGGCTGATAATCGCTCCCTGGTTTCTTTTATTTGTAGTCCTTTCCTCTTTTCTTTCGTTATATTCCTCCCCGTCACGTGACCCATCAGAGTGGACGCTTGTTGTGCTGTACCGGGAGCCGTTCGCGTGGGCGGCTCAGCTGTCGAGCTGGTCAGGCGCTTGACCGTCCCGCACAAACTGTGACATTAAATATGCCCGACACGTCGTCGTTCTTTGGAAACGTGGAGCTCCGAGCTTCTGCTTGAGGCTCCAGTGTCTTGAAAAACTGTTCAGATGTATTCATGTGTTACAACCACGGACGTGCGGTTTATGATTACACTGCAGTTACAGCTCAGCTGTAAGTCTTTTGGGGGAATGTGTCCTGCAGCTTTGCACATCTAGAGAGACATTTTTTTGGCAATTCTTCATAAATAGGTCAATCTCAATGGACGAAAACAAAGAACCCATTTTAAAATCTTCTGATAGAATCTAAATTATATTTTGATTTGGACTTTGACTAGACCAGTGGTGTATAAAATGCGACCCGGTGTAGTGCGAAAATCTGTTCCCCTGAAATATTCTGTTCCCCCGTTAGGTTTAGGCACTGGTTCCCGAAGAGCAGGGTTGGGAAAATGGTCAGTTTATGGTTAGGTAATGCTCATCCAATGTTAGGGTTAGAAAATGACTGAGGGTTAGGTAATTGTTCTCGAATGTTAAGATTAGTAAGAAATCAACCGGTCAGTCAATCAGAAACGACAAAAGGTTAGGGAAAACATACCCCTGTAACACCAGGGGGACCAGAATATTTCAGGGGAACAGATTCTCGCACAACACCGGTTGTAATTTGTGTGCCCCCTGACTTCAAGAATGATACGAATCTAAATTATTCCAGACAAAATTATTCCCGACAAATGAAAATCTTTTTGCAACAGAGCATGTTGGCGACCACCACATTTTTTGGTCTTTAAATAACTAAACTTTTTGCCATATCCTGCAAGGAACAGCTTTTTCCATTGATTTGTGCTCAAAAGCACACTTTGCTGTACACATAATGTGCTTAAAACGAATATACGGAACTCGCCTAAATACGGCAATTGTTTTCAAAGAAAGAGTGACTCAAATCTTTTATTTTATTGGTGCAATTTTTATTCTAATTAAGACCTAAAATTTTGCACATTTAATCTAACGAGGCATTCCTGCAAAACCCTTTAAGTTTTACATTTAAAATAATTTAGACATCCCTTTCCAACGACAAATCTGACTTGGTATTGCACTTTATTGAGTACTTCAAAATGTTTTTGCTGGACCTTATAGAGCTTGTCATCATAAAATCCTATTTCATGCAAGCAGCATCAGGAATTCTCCCAAAAAATGTATGGTTCTAACATAGACTGTTTTGCTCCAAAAGTAGTTTTGTGTGAAGACTTGCCGACACGTCAAAGTTTGAACTTCAGAAAGCTTTAAAATAATTACTATATTAGCTTTGTTTTTAACATCGTTCTGTGTCTTTTCTCTGTCTTCACAAACCTCTAGAGGTTATGGCAGATGACTGCTTGTACTAATGCTGCATTCCATTTGTCTCATATACTCGGGCGTCCAAGTTACTGTACGCGAGAATGTGACGTAATGTGAGTGTCTAACTACACTACGAGTCGGAAAGAAGATGGACGCTTAGAGGGCAGTAGCTGTCGAGGGGCAGGCTAGTCATTGTTATAGTTGTTAGCGACATAGCATATTCAGCAGACCAGCATGAAAAACAAAGCTGTACATTGTATTTCACTCACAGCAAGGCCGTGCAATGTAAAAATTGGTGACCGGATTAAAGCGGAAATGTAGTCAAGTGTAAAAATTACATTGAAATGACCAAGATAGTACAAATACAAAGAAAATACATCTCAACTACCGGCGCAGCCATCTTTGTTTTCTGAGCTGCCCGCTCTTCTCGGTCCACTATCAGAGATCCGAGTTGGAGCTCAAAATTTCCGACCTAAGGAGGGCGTGTCTCGGTAAAATGACGCGAGACAACTGCAAGATTTCCAACTCGGAAAGGTTAACTGGAATGCAGCATAAGCCCGGTTCTGCTGGAGGCTTCCTCCTGTTAAAGGGAGGGTTTTCCTCTCCACTGTCGCCACATGCTTGCTCAGTGGGAGGGATTACTGAGGAATTGCTATGGTTGGAGTCTGTATGTACAGGGCTAAAACTGACGTTAATGACTGAATGCAATATGCTGGGATTCCTTAAATAGAAATCTTTTAAGTGGTTGTAATGTTATAATTGTATTGAAATGACTTTTCCTGTAAAGTGCCTTGAGATGACATCTGTTGTGAGTTGGCGCTATATAAATAAACTGAATTGAACATAAAAGTGTTTACATATTTAATAGAATTGGCACATATTTGCATTAAATATGAAAATGAGTTATTTAATCTACAATAAAGATTAGTGCCATTTTTAGTCTTGCTTTCCTTGTCTCAAAATAAACTGAAGGAAGAAGTTCAAAGAAAACTATGTTACATTTTAGGGGAAAAATAAATAGATGAATAATTAACAGATAAAGGATATAGCAAAGAAAATGAATTAAGAAATGTACTTAAAAAAATCTAAACTAATAAAAAAACAATGCATGAAGCATATTATTGGTTTTACCAATCTGAAATTCTTCTTTTATATCTCGCTCTAGCAAAAATTATGCATTCCTATATTCATTTGGCTTTATGTTTGCTTGTCTACGTTTTCATTTTTGATGCACATTTTGTCTTCCAAAACTGCAAAAGATCCAGACTCAAAAGATCCAGAAGACCAAAGTAAGAGCTGTATATATACATGTGCATCTAAATCAGGCTCTGCAATAAACAAGCTAATAGCTTAACCAGAAAGGGAGGCTTTATCCAACTAAGAAAACTGAATTATTGAATGAAGTGTTTAGTCTCCGCCACAATAGGTGGCAACACTCACCTTTCAGTGTTGGCGTTCTTCCCTACAGGGTCACACAAATAGTTAACAAATGCTGGCGGCATTGAAACAGAGGGAGTAAAGGCAGGATACGCACAATGAGAGGAGAAAAGGATGTTGATAACGCTGCGGCACAATAAATTTCGTCAGTGATGTAGGCTACTGTTGGATTGTGTTCCACGACAGATGCAGGCAGAGTCTGCAGAGTTATCATTCCCACTTCTGCGGTCTCGTCACTTCCAGATGGGGGAGTGCCTATTCCAGTCATAGCTCAACTAACCTGGGATGTCGTTTACACGCTGAGAGTTTACCGCGTTATTTGGCTGTCTTAGCTCGATTAAGAGTGAGACGGTTCTGTTCAACTTCTGCCGGACTAAGACATGCAAATGGATTTGAAAAGTCTGATTTAGTTTGAGCACGACAACAACTTGGTTTTCTTTTGCTGTACGTGAGCACACTGACCGACCTGCGTTAGCCCCAAATTGTTTCTTGTAGAAAATGTACAGGTTGGACATCCATGCCAGAAGGCCATGCTTTTATAGAGGGGCTTGAGAAGTTAGCTGAAAAAGAAAGGAGTGGGATTCTTTAGGAAGCGTGTCATAGACTGTGGCCGGTTATCTAACAAAAGATACAGAACTGGCTGTCGGCATCAGAGGGGGCTCAGATTTTCATCCAGGTAGCTTTGTGGTGGAGTAATTTTGTTCAAAATGTAGGATCAAAAACAAAACTAGGATTTGAATAATAATAATAATAATAATTGTGTACAGACAAGAATTGTTGATACTTGGTGTTTTAACAACTAAGCAGGAAATGCTTGTCAGAATCATTCTATTTCTAGACATTAATTACGCAGCTAATCCTGCTTCTTAAACTTGAATCTGTACAACTCAAACCAAATTGCATATTTGCATAAATAATTATAAATTCTTATGAGTTTTGTGTGTGTGTGTGTGTGGTGGTGGTGGGGGGTTACATTAAAAACAGTCAATGCGGCTCAGCTGCAAGCACATTTTCTTTTTGCTGTCTGATTTGCTAAAGGGCACAGAAGCAGCGATTAAAACGTATACATTTTACAGCTCATTGTTTCCGGTTCACAGGTTGGAATTTAAAACGCCCGGCTTACAGGACCAACTCTCTGTCCTTCAGCCGGTCCTCTGTGACCCTGACCTTCGTTAATATGGCGCTCAGACTGCTGGTTGCGGCCCGCGTCACATCACATATACATTGTTTATGAACGTGACAAGCCACCATTAGCTTGCTGAAATATCTTGTATGTTATATGCTCACGGCCCCCTGGCATCGCCAGATTCCATCTCATCATATTAATCTCCAGCTAACAGATGCATTTGATGATGCCATTTACTGGA
The DNA here is from genome assembly GCA_028564705.1 of Apricaphanius iberus. Classification (NCBI taxonomy): domain Eukaryota; kingdom Metazoa; phylum Chordata; class Actinopteri; order Cyprinodontiformes; family Aphaniidae; genus Apricaphanius; species Apricaphanius iberus. Next base: position 969,040 of record JAPXFQ010002051.1, read on the forward strand.
TTTTTCTCACCCCCTCCTCCTTTTTTTTGGAGCCATTTTCTCGCGCATCAATTTTTTTTCTTTTCAGTTTGTGATTCTGATTAAGTGCAATGCTCTTTGCAGTCAGTTTAATTTCCTTTTTTTGGCACTCCGTTCACAGAGTCGTGACATCGTAAGAGATTAGTCTACAAGAGCACTATTTCAAAAATCGAATAGAGACGGCAGGGAAAAAGTCAACAGGGAAATTTTTTTGAGGGAGAAGTAAAGTACACACACACACAAACACTGAGTGCAAAGTGTTTACTTCTCACAAGTAAGTTTCAAAGAGTTTGTGAACACACAAAAACGTCACTGACGGCTTTCTTTTGAACCGACATGAATTTAGTCCGTGTCTGATGAGAGGGAAGAAGAAGAGTTTAATCTGTATTATATGTTTGTATGTATTCTTACTTTGTTTCTCCAATATAAGCGTTTCCCTCAAGGCACACGTCCCTCCATGTTTTAGATGTTGCACTGCTTCAACACATCTGATTCAGATGATTGCACTTCAGCAAACGCATGTTAATCGGCCCATCGATGTAAATCAGGTCGGCCGAAGCAGGGAAACATCTTAAACATGCAGCGCACCGTGCCTTAAGGAGCGGGGTTGGGAAACACTGCGAATCTGAACCACGTGCTAAATAATAGACTACTGCCTTGCAAAAGTATTCACACCACTTGAACTTTTCCACATTCAGTGACATTAAAAACCACAATTTTTAAAGTATGGTGTTAAGACTTGATTTTATTTACTAGGGATGTGTATTGGCAAGAATTTGATACAATATGCATCAAGATACATAGAGGATGATAGGATATATTGCGATACCAGGAGGAAGACTATATATATTGTGATTTTAACTAAATTTAACTTTACAAAAACTGTCCCAGCATTCTAAACACTCCAACCGGTTTCATCCATAACACCTCCAGTTTTATTACTAGATATAGTCGATCCACTGGAACAAAGAAGGTGAAAAAGGACACCAGCTACCGGTCACTTTAAATGTTACCACAAAAATAGTTGTCAATAATGGTGCCATTCAAATTGTAAAAAAAAAATAAAAAATCGATACTTTGCTTCTGAATATCGATACAATATCTCAAAATAAAGTATCGCAATATATTGGCATTGATATTTTCTTACATCCCAATTGTTGACCCCATTTAACTCAAACACACTTTATTTAACACTAAATTTATTCTTGGCTCTGTGGTCCCTATTTGTAGTGTTAAAATTGAGTTGAGAGAGAAAAAAACATGCAGCAAAGGTCCGAGGCTTGGGAATCAAACCCAGGACATCTGCGTCAAGGACTTTGTGAGGCACCCAAAGACTGTAATAACAATAAAAGTTTGCCCGTTTGTCATTCAGAGGTGTGTGGTATCTCGTTAGCCTCAAATCAGATGAATGAATCTTTTAACCGTTATGTGTGCTCTGCTAGATCATCTGACCTTCATGAAAAAGTGCTCAGGTAAGATGAGTCCAAAATTTCTGGCCTCAATGCTAAAACACATCACCACTAAAGTGAAACATGTTGGTGGCAGCATTATGCTGTGGCAATGCTTTTCTCTTGTAAAGACAGGAGACTGGTCAGAGTCGATGGGAATATGGATGATAGAGGATAATCCTGGATGGAACTGGTTTCCCAAAATACGAACAGAGCCGCTATGAAATAGTTTTAACCTCATTCATGTGTAAAAATGGCCCAGTCAAAGTCCAGACCTAAATTGAGCTGTGAACCAATTGTGAATAGCTGTTCACGGATGAGTTCAGTCTGTAGATGCACAAAGCTGGTAGAGCGATACCTATCAAACCCTTGCAGACATGGCTGGAGGAAAAGATTAGTCCACTATTATCTAATGTTGACTTTGGGGGGTTCAATACCAATGTAGGCCACACTTTTCAGTTTTCTATTAGGACATTTTAACACCACGTGTTATTTCCTATTCAAGTGCAGAACTGTGTTGGTCTATCACAAAAATCACAATGAGATACATTGAAATTCGTGGCTGTAATTTCACAAAATGTGAAAACTGGGTGTGAGTACTTTTGTAATTACCAGTTGCTCGTCAGCAAAGGCTGAGTACAATGAGGCCATATTTTTATTTCACATACTGGGAAATGAATCTGATTGATCAGTTGACAGGATATAAAGTAGAACTTTTGTTAAATATCGTAGCGAGCAGAACGACCCGCACCTTCGACTCATCTACAAGACATCCTCTCCATAGAAATGCATAGAAAAACACAGTGATGGCAGGACAAAGTGAAGGGCCAGTCATCCATTCATTCATTCACCCAAACCTCATCTCTCTTCTGATGAAGCACTTATTATTTGGTTTATGACACATTTCTTCTCCAATATATTTTCTTTTCTTTAAAAAAAACTCAGACCGTTTAAAATAAAGTTTCTTTCACCCATCCTAACACAATATTGTATCTTCTTCCACCCTTCAGGAAAACAGTCCTACACGAGGGAATGTCATGTTTTGTCTATAAACTTCTGTTGTCCAACATAGTATCAAAAATATAATCTTTTTTAAATGTTAAGTCTCTGTAGAAAAGAATGTCTGAAATATATAGATATCAAACATGTTTATGTATATTTGTACACAAATAAAATTTGATGCAAATTATCACCTCCTCAAACAATCCTTTAAAGCTGTAATTTGCCACATTGGACTGAATCACTCTGCTTTTTAACCGTGGGGTATGCGTGGATGCATGGCACCAGTTGAGCAAACACAGAAACGATGAACGTCGACGACTGGACACAGATCAGGGACCAAATCGATATTCATTTCCAAACATTGGTCGCAACAGAAAGCAGTCCATGGTTGGGTATATGGCACATACTGACATTATACTATTTTCTCCTTATCTGCAGTCCATCGAAGCCGCTTTTTTTTTTTTTCCCTCAAGAGGCGAACCGTCTGGCAATCCGTGCACAATTACGATCCTTAAAAGGCAAATTCCATCGGTTGAGTGGAGCTATTGATTTCCATCTGAGTGTGCACAGAGCAAAAGTCTGTGTAGGCGTCAAACAAACACAGACTGACATCATTTCAACCAAGATCTTGTACGACTTTATCAAATTCGCCCCATTACTTTTCATAGCAGGGTTTGGGCAGCGTTAAGACCTTTAATTCATACGTTGTTTTTTTTATCAACGAAACATATTCTCCTGCTTTCTCCTGTTTTTGATAGTAACGTTTTTCTCCACCTGCACAGCTGCCGCCCGAAGGTCGTTTCGTGCTCAGAAGAGGACATTGTCTCCGGTCAGTTCACAGCCATTAGCACTTTCAAGCACTAGAAGGCTGATGTTGGAGCTCAGCTCTGGCTCCTTCCTCCCTGATCAACCCGGGTCGATTAGCGTGTGAAGCCAGCATCCACTCCTCTCAGAGCTCAAGGATCTCAATGGGCCCTGCAGAAACGGAGGACCAGAAAAAAAGGGAGGCACATTAATTTGAATATCTGACTGCACAGAGAAGAGGCACTTGACAGTCGGAGCAACAACAATTGCTTTTTATAGAGCCAAATGAAAGGTATCGTCGCCCAGTCACAAGCACCAGGCAACACATTTGCAGGTTATCAAAGGGAGTGGGAATCGTTTGACACATTTTCCGCTGTGGATTACAACCATTTTGTGTCACTTCGTAGAGAGCTGTCTTCTTTAGTCAAGTCTGGAGCAGTAGGTTACTGAGGACAGAGCGCCTTCTGGGCTACGGTTGCTCTCACGCATTTGATCTAGATGTTGAGATATTGTTTCTCTCTCCAGAATAAAATGCAGCTGAGGCCTCTGGGTTTTAACTAACTTCAAAGGGTCTTGAAAGCATCAAATTAAGTGAAGCCTCACCACTGAATCTCTGTAGGTTGCACTGGACCATCATGGCCTTTGACTCTTTTTTAGCGCATGGTTGCATGATTGCCCATTAGCATTCACTGTTTGTACCCTTATGCCTGGATGTATCCCACATATGTATCCCTTTAATGTCATAATTTATGCAAATGGCCAACTCACTTTCCTGCGTCATAACTTGGTTTGACTCATGGACACAGAGGAAACAATGAACTGTGAGAGTATAATCCTTACATGCACCAGATTTATGTCGGAAGTTGTTGCTGTTGTTTTAAATGTAGGTCATTAATACACTTCTTTCACACTACAATTCCTTGCTCTAGTAGACTAATATTTCCAAAGATTGAAGTTTTTTTCTGAATATTTTCAAAAGCATGAATATAAAGCTTTTATTTGTTCCCAGCCTTCCGGCTTAAGCAATCATTGATCATTTATACTAAGAGGAAAGGTGTAAAACTATGGCTGAGTTGGCGGGGTTAAACAATGTGTTAGTGTTTTAGAACACAAACAAAACATTTATGTTGCATTTAAAACAGTCTTTAGCTTTTAATATTACAATTTAGCTAAGTAGGCATGGCTAGCATCACCTTAAAAAAAGTATCTAATTTATAACCTAAAAAATGTATATCCTTACCATGAGATTTATAAAAAGGCATCCAACTCAACAGGATAGAGCAACATTGTTGTACTCCATTCAGCCTTCCTGTTATCTCCTGAAAGTCTTGCTCTCTGTTGCGGTCTGACAGTTTGAAATAACCGCAGGCATGTGGTGAAAATATTTTTCTTTGCATTTTATATACCATCGAAGGTTTCTGGTCTTCCTGCTTTCATGATGTGACAGCTGTCCCTATCTTTGTCCGTCCCTGTGCCCTTAATTGTCCTCTGCCATTCCTTGTTTCCCTGATTGTCTCCCTAATTACCTTCCCTAAGTGTATATATATTATATATATATATATATACAAACAAATATATGTCCCTCTGTGTCCTCATGTTTGTCTTATAAAGTCTGAGGCTGTCACAGTGTCCACATCCCTGTGCTCCCTGAGTTTTCGACACCACCACATGACACTGGCAAGTTTTAAGTCCAAGTTCCACTTGGTCAGAAACAAAAACCACAGCAATAAGTGCATTAATCAGAGTGAGCTGGCTACACTTATGGTGTGTTCACTGACCGAAAGTTCCAATTGTTTTGTTGCTGGCCTGCCTGTCGGCTCTTAGGGTCAATCAACCTGAAACAGACGTGAATTAGCTCACCAGCTTCTCGGCCCATCTCTAGACACTTGAACTATTCTATGGTAGATAGTAGGACGGACGGATGAACAGATAAAACTTTTAATTAGTAGTAAATACAACTCTAACTCATATTTATCCAAACCCTTAAAATCCTTGACATTCAGTTTCCAGACTGTGCAGAAACCCAAATTTTGTGCTGAAACGAACCTTTAATCCAGGATCCTTTTCGCAAACACAAGGCCTCTGGCATGCTGTGTCGTAATTACTTGTTTAATTTTGTTTCACGCTTCCTCGTATCATTTTCATTTTATGTGATTGTATTGAAATGTAGCTCACTGAGGAAAACAGAAATCAAAGTAAATGATGCATGCCGAACGAGGACGAGCAAACAGACAACCGTGTCTCTTTGCAGGACTATCACCGGCAGCAATCAGACAGAGAAAAAACTGCTAATTAATATTCACTGGCAAAATGTGGATCTCTCTCTGACTGCTGAATTTTATTACTCGCTGTGTGCTCGCCAGGTTGGAAAATCAGATAAAACAACAGGAGGAGTAGGAGGATAATAACCACACATGTGACTGTAGATGGGCAGAAATAAATTAGAGGGAAGGGGTCTGTAAATCAGAATGATAACCTAATGCAACAAGGAGATGCCCAGGTAACATTACGTGAATGTTAGAGGGGATTTTAGATATGTGCATACTAAGGTTGTTTTCCTAAAAAAAACCCTAACTAATAACGAAAACTAGCAGTAAAAAATATGTTTTTTTAAAAATAGAAATCGAAATAAAAACGAGCCTTAGCAACAAAACGAAAAGTGAAGCTGTAATGAGCGTTCAGAAAACAAAAAAAAAACAAAAAATGTGAGAAAATTGCTCAGTTTTTATTTCTGTCTCAAGCAGTTGTAAAAGGTCTAGAAGGATTACTGGTTTTAGGTCACTCTGTGCTCTGCTGCACGAGCTGTCTGCAGAAAGAGACGCAATCGCCTCTTGTTGTGCTGCTGGTTGCACAAATATCTGTGACTCACAACAACAAAACGGGCAAGATCTATAGAATTTCATCGAACCGCCCCTCTTTCATGGCAACCAAAAGACGTCTAAAGATGGCAAGCTATCAGAAGAAGCAATTGGAATGGTGATTAAACAAGCAGCAAAGACCAGGAAAGCCTTGATGCATACAAGTTTTTATAATCTAAAATTAAGGTTGATAAGACTGCTAAAGCTCTGAGACAAACCCTGTGCTTTGTGATACACAGTGCCTATAATTATTCACTCCCTTGCATATTTTATCCTTTTAATTGCTTTGATCAACAAAATATGCCTTTTTGACCAAAAAGGATTACAGAAAACAAAAACATTTAAACGGCATACCGAAAAAAAGTTAAATAAATGTTTTGATAAATATTCACCCCCCTTTTAAAGTGAGTGACCTAATCCAACAGAGGTCATGCTAAATGATGCTAGTAGTCTGACAATGAGTGGAATGGAGATCACCTGAGTACAGTTATTGTCTCATAAAGATCTATTCTCTGGTTAATTAATATTACTGGCTACTATTACAGCATGAAGAAAAAGGAACACTCCAAACAAACTGGAGAAAAGGTTATTGGAAAGTCTACGTCAGAGGATGGATAAAAAACATTATCTAAAGCACTGAGCATTCCCTGAAGTTCAGTTAAATCTATCATCAAGACATAGGATGAATATGGCACATGAGAAAATCTGCCTAAAACGGGTGTGTTCGCACAAACTGAGTGACCATGCAAGAAGGACACTAAGCTGAAGGGGTTACAAGCTTCAGCAGCCGAGATGAGCGATACTCTGTTGAAGAAAACTCATCAAGGTTTCGACCTAAGTTGACCAAAAGGCATGTGGGTGACTTCATGGTCAAGTGGAAGATGGTTCTTTAGTCCGATGAGACCCAAAATGGAGCAATTTTGGAAACATGGCAAGATGCTACGTTTGGCGGACATCACGAAGCATCCAGCTAAAGCTACCAGGAAATGGTTAGAAGACAAGAAGGTGGATGTTGTGGAGTGGCCCAGTCATAAAACAGACCTCAATCTGAGAGAGGACTTGTGGCAGGACTTGAAAGGTGCTGTTCACATCTGATCCCTACTCAATCTGGTGGAGCTGTAACAGTTTAGAAAGGAATAAATAGAGGAAAACTGCAACGTGAGTGAGACCTATCCACACAGACAATGTGCTCTGATTGGAGCCAAAGGTGCCTCTAATAAATACTGACTCGAAGGGGGTGAATATTTACGCAATCACTTATTTTAGGTTAAAGATTTTTACATAACTGTCATTATTTTGCAGTTTGACATTAAGGATTTTATTTGGTAACATTTGTTGTCAAACAAAAGACAAATTTAGTTGATCATGAATGATTTTTGTAGGCAGTACAAAGGGTAAAACATCCAAGGGGGTGCATACTTTTTCTAGGAAAAGGTAAACAACTCTTTTGAATGCTCAAAGTGTTGTTTCTTTGATATAGCAACCTCTCCCACATGTACATAGAGATGCATGCGTGCAGAGAGATTGTTGTGCATACAGATGCTGCTGAGTGGGAGTGAAGCACCAGCTAAGGGGAAAGGAAAGAACGAAATAAAGAAACGGTGAGTGTGAGAAAGATGTGAGACGGAGCTACAGAGAGAGAGAGAGAGAGAGGAAAAAAAAGGGAGCTGGGGTACGAATTAAGAGCGGTGAGCTGTAGGGAGTGGGTCAGTGCTGTTGAGTCAGGTCTGACTCACGATGGAGGCGGTGAAGATCCACCCCCTCCCTGCCCATTACAACTTCATCCTGGAGCCTAGAGCTCAGATAGCCTTAACAAGAAAAATAAAAAACAGCAAAGCGCTCCCACAAACTGATCAGTGGAGCAGCGGTGTTCTAGTCAACAGGAGCAACCTCATTATAAGTCATGGATATATTTAATGGTGTCTTATGAATATAAAGGCTTTTCCATTTACCGCTTTGCTTGGCTGAATGTCAAAATATTTTCTCTCAATTGTGCATCAGCCATTAGATGCCTGTCATCGTGACTTTTATGATTTTTCCACAAGAACACAACAATATTTAGTGTAATTCTGTATCTTAAAATTAAAGAATGTAGGACCACTAAAAGCTGCCAGTGAGCTGGCGCAGTTGGAAATATTTTGAATTGTTAAATCAAGTTTTAAATTGTGTCAACTACAATCAACAGTAAAAAATGTTTTTTTTTTAAAAGCTCTTTTTTTTAGAGCTCTCCAAAAAAACGGCCATACTTTTTGAACTTGACCGCATTTCATCCCATTAAACCAGAAAATTCACTTCGTTTCACTGACATTTTACGTCATCAACACAAAGCAGCACCGGACTGTGAAGTTGAAGGTACAGGACAGGGTTTTTTAAACATTATTCAAAATCTGAAAAGTGTGGCATGGAAATGTAGAAGCATAGTACACATTAAAGGTGCAGTGTGTAATATTTTTACCCTTTTACTTTCAAATTCTGAGTACCCCGTTCACAAACTTGTACTTTTTCATTAATATTTCTCACCAATGTCTATTCCAAGTATTGCTATGAACTTGAAACTTTACAGTTTTATATGCATAAACTGTGGTCGATCCTTCATAGTCATCTGCCATCTTGAAATATGGTAGCCGTTTAGGGACAACCGTTTAAACAGGGGGTAAAAAAAAAAAAAGTACCGACTCCAATACCATTTATATTTCCAAAATGGGAAATAATCAGATATAGACTCAAATATATGTAAAACAAACAAAAAAGGTTTGCTTGTTACAATAGCTTGTAGTCATGAAATGTATGCCGTGAAATACAGCGAACATAATTACATCAGCATAGACAACACAAAATCACAGTCTGCATTACTAAACACAAACTTAGATAACATAAAAGAATTAAAATTGCAGATTAAAAACATGATGGCTGGTTTAAAAGATGGATGTTGCCAACATAGCTGCAAAATCGACTGAGCTGCGTTGCGCTAAAGAGTCAAGTCAAAAGATTTAACATACTGTAACATTAATTACATCTGCATGTGTGTGCAGGAGGACCCGCGCAGTTCAGCATTTGTAGTTTTTCTCTGTGGAATGTAGCTCCAAAATATTTGTTTTCTGTGTTTTCCTCACTGAATATTTGAAAGAAAAAGTAGCTTGTGTGCGAAATCGAATCAATTTTCGCTGGCGCTGATTGGCTGAACCCCCAAGATTAGGAAGACTATAGGTGTAGTCAAGACAGTTTTCACTGTGCAAGGTGAACTCATGTTTGTACGATTATAATAGGCAGTCAGAAATGTTTTTAGAGGGGGTCTGAAGTGTTTGCAGATTCCACCCATCCAGCCAACTGTGATCCCTAAACTGTGCAAATGTCGGGGGTCCACTGCCTGTCTACCAGTTTTGCACAGCTATAAATGGACATAGTTGCTCATTGTTTATTGCAAAATAGTCTGTTGTAGGTCAGAAATTGAAGGAGAGCTTCTGTGAACAACTGTTTCCATATTTATATAATTTAATGTAGTGCTAAATGTAATCAAAAACATCCCCCCCTCCGCCACTAATTAAACTTCCGGCCAAACACAGAAAGCACTGACCCACGTCCTGTTCTCGTCTCTAAGGTTAATGAAAATACATTTTGTAGCCCAAACATTTAAACAATTGACCCAAAAACATTAGGAAATTATATCACAGTGTTTTAATGAGGCAATCATGTCAGTCTCTTTCAGTATTTTTCATAATAAATGATTTACAGATCTCATCAAAACATTGTTTTATTAAAATCTTGCATGTTTAGTATATTATTGAGCAGATTAAAAAAATAATAAAACAAATAATGCGCAAAGAATACTATTTTCAATTTTTATTAAAACAAACAAAAAACATATTTTAAGTACCCACAAGTGCTTTCAACTTGATGATTTTGGCCCTGATGGATACCACTGATCTAAACCTTTTTATTGCGTGTCAAGTAAGTTTAGGCTTGATATCCTGCTGGACGGTGCACCTTCTGACGTATTGGTTATAGTGGCCCTCATTTGACAGGGGACAGCATAGACACGGGGAGAGCAGTGGGGGATAGCATGTGGCAAAGGTCCACGAGAAAGGGACTCGAACTCGGGACAAACCCGTCGAGGGCTCAGGACTCTGCACAAGGGGCGCCCGCACTAACCACCACGCCACGCGACACCCTATGAAAGTGGTATATTAAATGTAATAAGCAATGACAACTTATAATAATAAGGTTAGAGGCTGGAGGAGTTTGTGGAATACCTGAGCAGTCATGGAAGACGTAGGAGGAGCCAGTGGAGAACAAAGTCAGAAAATTAGCTTAAATACAGAGCGAGGTGGCAGTGACAAACAACCTCAACAGCTAATTAGACAGAAACGGGTGCAGGTGGAGGAACAGAGGAAGATTGTAGATGGCATGAGACAGTAGGAAAATAAAGATGAAAACAAGGGACAATCATAAATGCTAATCCTAAAGAAGAAAACTAGCACAGGGAAACTAAATTAGAAATAACATAAAAGGATGGAATTAAAAAAAGAAGAAAAGAAAGATAAAAAACGCTGAACAGCAATCCAAACAAACAGTGAGACTTAAAGTAAAAACACCTAAGTATCCTAACACGTTCACCCCTGTCTCAGGTCATTTTACATTTGGGTCAGCTAGGTCTGGTACGGGTTGGTTACAGAGCATTTTATACTACCCTTGGCCAGGCCGGGCCGAGTCCACCCTTTTTTCGGACTACCACTTGATTGAGTCCGAAGCAGGCTGAAGCGACCCAACACGCCAACCTATGGACTGATAGGTCCTTTACAGTGATTTCACTGTCACTTCTACCCAGTTTTGGGGAGAATACTTTGTAAATGTATTTAGTTACAGATTACTGAATACCTGCTTTAAAATATATTTTGAAACGTATCCGTTTCTTTGCTGAATCCTGGTACTGTATTCTAAATACTTGGAATACTTCCCCTTAAAAACAGCATTTAAGTCTATTAAATGTCACAAAATGCACTGGTAGCTACTCCCGCGGGAAAACAGAGGGCATTTATGAATTAATATTAAACATTATTAATACTAAACAGTACTGACCAGGAAAAAAATAAAGTATTTAATTATTTTTGGCACAACACTGCTAACACTTAGTGATCTAAAACCAACCAAAGAAAGAAACGGGTTTTTAGCAGTAATATCTCTTTACATTTTATTAGATTTTTATCCTTGTAGCCATAATTTTTGGGAAACCCATCACAACATATAATCAAGCTAATGTCATATCAGATACAGAAACACTTTAACTGTGAGAAATGACCTAACTAACACGATACAGGCCCTGTCAAATAATGGACAAAAAAAACCAAACTGTGGTAGAGAATTTTGTTTTGTTTTTTTACATCGTTGCAGTTTCTTTTAATTTTTTAGTGACTTTCACATATCTTTTAGGCTGGGCAGTCGGATGCTTTATGTTTCTAGTTTGATGTTGATGTTGTTGATGTGCGGCGCTGTAGTTTCTTGAGACCCGCCAGCAAAAGTTTACACAAAAATGTAAGAATTTTCCCACCTGGATCCATCACTAACCTTTGCAAAAAATATTTAGGTGGCATTACAAATGTGTCGCTTCATTAAATGATACCAAATTACAGCTGCTCCAGCAATCACTGTGGTTTGCCTGCATACTTTGCAGTTTGACAACAGAAGCATCACAATTCGACTTCATGACTAGTGTTGCCGGATTTGATCTTTTCTCCTGTTTTAACCACCATGGCTTTAGTCGGGCTTTTGTTAGGAATGCTTGAAAGAAATCTAGCATCACTTGAAAAAAAAAAGAACTGCGAGAGAGTGCCATTGAATGCATCATTTCCATAACTGCTAGTAGGTTTATTTAGCTGTGGTTGTGGCTCCAACCCCCCCAGCTCCGGGTCTGAATCCCTACCTGGCAACTCACATTAATGTGGGTGCTTGCAGGTGGGGAGTGTTTCGGTCATCTCTATGGTTTCGGCGGCATGTTGTTTAGGAGTATTATGGGATAGTCTACACAGGGCGCAGACAGACATTTCCCTAAACTTATATCTTCATCTTTCAGGTGGAAAGTGGAAAACACACAAGTATTCCAATGGTATTGCAAAAGTAACTGTATTCCGAATACCATGTTTAAAAATAGTAACTGTAATGGAATACAGTTACTCATAATTAGTATGAGTATCATAATCTAAATACGTACCACCGGTACATGTATTCTGTTACACCCCAACACTGCTCCTACCGACGTAGCGTTGGCAACTGATTGGCTGAGTGTAGTGATGTCACAGAATCGAGACTGATTGGTCCGTAATAAACAGCCGACCGGTAATGGTACCTCATATTGTGAAACAACTTATTCAGGATGTTGGGACAGAAGAATCTTCCTTGGAGCTACAGCTGATCTCTGCTGTCACTTTCTGTCTACTTCCTGGCGGTTACAGATGACATCACAAACATTTCATGCCACTTTCTCTGGTGAGCCCGCCCACGTCTACACCCACGGCCTTGGTCTGACGACAGCTATATGAACACAACCTGACCCGTGCAGAGTCGACCGGAACTGAGCAAGCCCGGCCGGGGTGATCCAAATGTGAAAGCGCTATTGGAGGCTCTAACCGGTTGTCTTCCAGGATTCTGCTGTATTTATCATGATGTTGACTAATTCAAAGCCCCTTTTAAACAGGCCATGGAAAACAGTAATTCGTCTTTTTTACTTTGGAGTCTGACAGCAAACTGCTGGACCCTGTCCGACTAACTTTTACCTGTTTATTTTAACCTGACCTCAAAGTAACAAAACCAGGCATGTCGCGGTAGAGCGTTTGTGTTCAGAATGTCAGGATGAATTCCGGACAGGCTGATGGGATGGAGGGGAGTGGGACGTGGAAAGCTGTGAGTGCGCACATTGCTTCACACTCCTTTCATTTCGCTTCCATTTTCCGTTCAGCCTCTTTATCAATGTCTCTTAAGCGTATCCATGTGTGCAGAATTGCACGCATAACAAAGATGAGCACTGTGATGAATTCTGCTTTTTTGGCCCTCTTTGAAAGAATGATTTTGTTTAGAGAAATGCAATAAGTACGCCCGCCACACTACGTTTACGTCATATACGCTACAACCCCCAGAGATTGATCAGGATCCTCCGGTACAGGTCTTGCAGAGTGTCAGCCGAAAGGTGATGTTTCAGGGAAAAAAGTGGTGTATTTGAAAAGACTACTCCGCTTAAAGACAGAATGGAATCATCCGCCAATATTCCAGAATGTGTATCTGAAAACTTTGTCTTGGTCTACCTCATAAAATCCCAGTAAGTACCTTTAAATGTCTATGGTTTCAATTCTAAAAAATGTGGGACGTGCATACTTTTACAGAGCACTGTACCCAGGATTTTGAATAAATATCAGTGATCTTCTCTATATTCTCTAAGATTTCAAGCTATCGTGTGTTGTCACTGGGTTGCGGCAAACTGAAGATTATTGAACAAATAAAACTTTATAAACAAGCTCCTCTGTTAATTTCCCTGTTAATTTTTAAACACAGTCTAAATCCTCCAGCCTAATCAGCCAGGACAATAAAAGCAGATAAGAGGGATGTTTCCTTCTAATCAAGTCATTCCAGCCCCACTGAGTCGACGCCGTAGCTTCACTGCAGAAGAAAAGCCCTCACATGAACTGCATCTACAGATGACACTGGCTGACTCGTTCCAGCTCTAATGTGTATCTGTGTGTCTGCATGCTGCTGCCAGACCCATTAGGACTCGCTGATATAAGATAAATAGGGTGAATGTTTCACACTGAGCAGTCATCAACAGGACCAAAAAGCACACTGCAGTAAACGTCATGCATAAGTCTCTTCTGCTCTCATTTCAACACTTTCCTTTGGGCCCTTACTCCATGCTCTCTATGCCCTAACTCAGTCTGTTTTTGTTTTGTTTTCCTCATGGCTGGATGTCTGCTGATCCCTAATCCAGATGACGATTTTAGATCGTAAAGCCGGCGAGTTCATGGATCAGATTCCGTTATCATCTAGATTTCTCTCATCTTCCCACCCCCTCGATTCCAGAAAACAAACAGTGTTTTGTTTCTAAACCGCTTCTTAAAATAAGCTCATCTACATCTTGAACTCGCTGTGCCTTTCGCTGATTCCTTGCTTTACGTCCCCCCCACATACACACACACACCAACCCTTCTGCAGCTCATCCTCCCTGTTTATCCAAAATAATATGTGCGGCAGCAGTCCAGAGCTTTGTCGAGGCAAAGCTGGGAACAAAGGTCGGTACAAAGGCTGGCTGAGGCAGTGCTGTTATCTTCTGTTGTCTAATGCGGCTAATTAAGGGCATCGCTGGGAGGAAGGTGCTACTATTCTCATCTAACTTGAGGGCATGCTGTCTCCCCAAGTCTGCCAAGCTGACATGGGCCAGTACAAACACACACACACACACACACAAATACAAATACTTACACGATCTTGGAAACAATTATCTGCACCCACACACACACGGTAGTCCTGTGCTTTATTAAATATACTTCCTAATAGTAACAGATAAAGTGCTTCTGCTGAATTTGGGCTGAGATTTTATTATATTAGCAAAGGATTTTCTTTTTACGGATGGATTAACTCTATTTAAGAGCAGAACTGATAAGCGTACAGCCGATTTAGTCCCATAGATAAGAGAATGGGACGGTAGGTAGCCGTCTCAGTGAGCGGATGCTGAGTGAATCGACTTGAGCAAAAGTTGACAGAGATTTTTCACTCAGAATTTGCTCACAAATCAAATGATCATGTTTAAAAAAAAGAAAGAATAAAAAAAAACTCTTCCCTCTCTCTCCACTGGTCCAAAAACTCTCCTTTTATCACTTGCTTCTTTCAATCCCAGAGTCGGATAAAATCAGATACATGCCACTTGCAGTGGCGGCTGGTGATAAAAAATTTTGGGGGGGCGCACTGGCAACAATAAACTACTTGCTGTCACGGTGGTGTGTCGATGTGGACCCAAAGGCAGGGAGGAATGGAAGGAGGCAGACAGGTGAAAGGTTAACAGATTTAGTGATGGATAAACTATTTACAACAATAAACTATTTACAACAAACTATTTACAACAATAAACTATAACATTAAACTACTAGCAACAATAAACTATTTACAATAAAACTATTTATAACATTAAACTATTTATAACATTAAACTACTAGCAACAATAAACTATTTATAACGAACTATAACATTAAACTACTAGCAACAATAAACTATTTATAACATTAAACTACTAGCAACAATAAACTATTTATAACAATAAACTATTTATAACATTAAACTACTAGCAACAATAAACTATGTACAACAATAAAACTATTTACAAAATTAAACTACTGCAACAAAAACTATTACAACAACAAACTATTCACAACAACAAACTATTCACAACAACAAACTATTTACAACAACAAACTACTTGAACAAAAATTTTGCTCTCCTCTCTTTCAGGCCAGCAAATCTTTCAATGACTCTCTGATTGAAATTGGTCATTTGACAGATTAGTCTCTTTTCCATGGAGAGCATGGCCAGGGCATTCAGCCTTTCCTGGGTCATAGTGTTTCTCAGAAAAGTTTTCACCCTTTTTAAGGTTGAGAAACACCTCTCTGAGTTCATTTTGGACAGTTTTGGAAGTACCCTTGAAAACAGTGGCAGTCTCAAGGTGCTCTTTCAAAGCTCCATCCAGAGAGGCAACAAAATCGACCAATCCACGAAATATCCCAGGGTTCACAGAGCTCTCACTCTCATCGTGGCCACGTAAAGCCAACTCAAATGCCCCACAGAATTTCACACAGTCGATTATCCTGGACAGAACATGACGATTTTTTGTCACCTCTTCGTTGTGCCTTCTAATGCCAACTCTGTAGCCCTCGTCTAATTGTTCAGCAATGCTAACGCGGCCAAAAAACTGTAGCTTCATACTGTTGTCAATGTGGCAACGGCTACTTTCATGACGTTTGCATTTTTCAGAGAGATGTTTCAGGTCTCTGACCCCTGTTGTTGTCCACAACACTTCCGTGCCAACACTTTGAAAAAGCAAGCAGGGAAAGCAAAAAAGAGCATTGCTTACTTCGCATCCAGCGAGCCAACTGTGTTTAGCATAACACAGACCGGAGAAGCCTCGGGTGTAACTCCGCCCACGGTCACTTGCCTGCTGCTGGATCTGTAAACCGGGTTTCTCCGGTCCAAGCTCCTTAATCCTTTTTTTTTCCTCCAGCGAACGTCTCGTGAAAGGATTGAGTTGTAAAGAAACAACCGAATTTTCTTTGGCCATGTCTGCTGTTTTGTTGTACGTCTATCTCGCTTCTTCGCCTCCGTAAACCCGCGCGCGGGAGTGTCTATGTTGGAGTGACAAGCGCGTTGCCAGTGACTTTGACTGACAGCCAGGTATCATGAATCAATCAGATCGCAAGAAAAATTAGCCTAGCGCGCTGATTCGTCAGGGGCGCAGCTCTCTGCGCCCCGAGGAGAATCTTTAAGTGACCAATTAGAGACCAGCATGAAGTCACATGGTAGCCGCAAGTTTGGAAGATACATACACACTCATTTGGCCGGCGCCCCTTGATATTAAAAACTAATAAAACAACCCAAAATAAATCCGATATGAAATGGAAAGGCTTACAAAAATAAAAGTAACACCCATTGTATGAGTGAACACTGAACAGACGTGGTAATGACTTTTTATTACATAATTTATGTTTACTGTGTGTATTAATTCTTTATGAAATTTTGATGGGGGCGGCGCCCGAGCGCCCCCTATTGACAAGCCGCCACTGGCCACTTGGACTGGGAAGTAGTAAAAGAGAAGTTAAGAATGATTTTATTCCTGGACATCTGTGTAAAGATACAGCAGAGTATTCAAGTACAGTAATGAAACAACTTCCTGTACGTTCTGTTGTATGTATTGATTTGTGTCTACCATTCATGTCAGAAAATTCAGTACTCTCATCGGCATGAATGTCACATTGATTTTAGGCTTATTGATGCACTTGAACCGTTAGCTTTTTTGAGGTTGGACTGATATTACACTAAAATTTATTACAATCTCATTGTTGATTTTTCCCTATGGCAAACGGGTCAAAAATGTTCCCACAGACTCATAAACTTACCACTTAATATGTTTCTCTGATCTGTTGGATCAGGCCAGTGGCTTACATCTTTCAACTTTCTGATAAAAACCTGTCAACCTCATACTGAAGGAAACTGATTCAGGATGATTTAGGAAGAAATGATTCATGAAGCTGCTGAAACCCCAGGGTCACTGTCCTCAGTAACGCAAGTTTAACATCAACGTGGACTGTGAGCAAGGCCGTATCTAGGACACCGAGGTCTAGACTTGGTAATTTTCTACTGTGTATTTAATGACAAAGTACTAATGCCTTTGAGCTGCCTGTATGGTCCACCAAGTTACGGTGGAGGCATGGACGTAACCGATGCGGTGGTATGTGCAGGAAACTTTTTTTTCCTGCCTTTGCAGCCTTTTAGTCCATTAATGGGTATTTTTCCAAGCTGTCTTTAAACCAACTGAAGTGTAAATATGCATGGGCATCAGTGGATACAAGACAGGTGCTGCAGAGCAGAAGATCATGTTCAGTAAACAAACCAGAGCCAGCAAAAGACTTTGCAGAGTATTGTTTTTTTTTCCCAAAAAAGGTTATAAGTTGAGTTATGGTATTGCATGGAGGTAATCTTAGCTAAATGATGGCTAGCTAATACGTCGATAAATCGAATTAAGCTGGTTAACGATACTGTTATCTTTGTTACATCCCTTGCTAGATAGTTCATGCTATAAAAAAACCCAATTCTCTTTCATTGCTGTGCAGAACTTTCCGCTGCTTTCCACGTATTTAAAAGAAATCTATATTGCCACAATCAAAGCCGGGACAGAAAGGGTCTGCTGAGAAAAAAATATCTAAGGAATAAGCGGGATGATGAGGTAGAAATATCACTGCTAGTCATCCCAATTATATTTAAAAATTTTGCTTTCTATTCCAGAATAGTAAGAATAAGAGTCAGGAGACATAAGACACCCCGCCCCCCTCTCCAATGGTGTGATCTTATTCTAACTTTACATTCCATGACATACCGTTAGCAGGTAGATTCACACTGATATAATTTGTTCAGTAGTTATTAAAAAAAAATCTTAAATGGTGGTTTTATTTTAATCACTTGTACCTTGCTCCATTGCAGACATTTCCTGAACATTTTATTAAAATCCTATCAAAGCATTTCGAGTTTTGGCAAAAACATAACCCCCTTGGCAGAGGTAATTCAGTTGAAATATTTTCCTCGGATTATATTCTTCTCCAAATACCAGTTACGCTTATTTTCATTTATTGCCACAAAGTCTGTTGAGCTTGGTCGTTGCTTTCCATTGACAACATAGTTTGATTTGTTTGCGGTTTGTAAGCTTGCCACCTGTTCTTTAAAATGCAGAATCATCTTGGCTACATAGTTTATCAAAGCCTTGTAAATTCATGCTGGTCCTTTACAGGTTTTACTTTTTTCTTTTTTAATTCCATGAAAAGGCTGCACAAAACAAATTTTAACCTATAGAAGGACAATGTTGTGGGAATAAGTGATATAAACTCAATAGCCACTTTATTAGGTACACCTTGCTAATACCGGGTTGGAGTCCCTTTTGCCTTCAGAACTGCCTTAATCCTTCGTGGCACAGATTCAACGAGCTACTGGAAACATTCCTTAGAGATTTTGGTCCATATTGACATGATAGTATCACATAGTTGCTGCAGATTTATCTGCTGCACATCGGTGATGTGAATCTACCATTCCACCACATCCCAAAGGTGCTCTATTGGATTAAGATCTGGTGACTGTAGAGGAAATTTGAGCACATTAAACTCCTTGTCATGTTCGAGAAACCAGTACTGAGATGATTAGAGCTTGATGACATGGTGCATTATCCTGCTGGAAGTAGACAGCAGAAGATGGGTACACTGTGGTCATAAAGGGATGGGCATGGTCAGCAACAATACTCAGGTAGGCTTTGGTGTTGCAATTGGTACTAAGGGCCCCAGAGTGTACCAAGAAAATGTCCCTAAAACCATTACATCACCACCAGCCTGAACCATTGAAACAAGGCAGGATGGATCATGCTTTCATGTTGTTGATGCCAAATTCTGACCCTACCATCTGAATGTTGCTGCAGATGTCGAGACTTATCAGACCCGGCAACATTTTTCCAATCTTCTATGGTCCAATTTTGGGGAGCCTGTGCGAATTGTAGTCTCAGTTTCCTGTTCCTATCACAGGAGTGGCACCCGGTGTTGTCTTCTGCTGTTGTAGTCCATCTGCCTCAAGGTTCCACGTGTTGTGCATTTAGAGATGCTCTTCTGCATATATTGGTTGTAATAAGTGGTTATTTGAGTTACTGTTGCCTTTCTATCAGCTGGAACCAGTCTAGCCTGACCTCTGCCGTCAACAAGGCTTTCATGTCAATCCGGCCACTTCCTGTAGACAATGTCATTGTTTGGGTTTTTTGTTGAGACAAGACTAAACATACACAGAAGTTATGTTCTGTTACAAAAGCCATCTGAGATATATAAACTGCTCAAAAAATTAAAGGAACACTTTTTTTTACTGGGGCTGGCATGAAATCAATTAAACCTGCCTGATAATTTTCTGGTTGGTTAAGCAGATGAGGGCACCGTTAATCACTTTCAGCTGTATTGGTGTTCATGGACTTAACAACAGGTGCACTACAGTGGCAACAATTAGAAAAACCCTCATAACAGGACTGGTTTTACATGTGGAGGTCATTTCAAGTTTCTCCCTCTTGATCTTTTTTGGCTGGTTTTGGCTTGAGTAATTATCTCTCCTGGCAGTATGAGGCGATTCCTTAACCCTACAGAAGTTGCACAGGTTGTCCAACTTCTCCAGGATAGCATATCCACACGTGCTGCAGCAAGAAGGTTTAATGTGTCTCCCAGCACAATCTCCAGAACAGTGAGGAGATTTCAGGAGACTGGTGGTTATTCTCTGAGAGCTGGACAGGGCTGTAGAAGGTCCTCAACCCATCAGCAGGACCGATACCTGCTCCTTTGTGCAAGGCCGGACAGGCTGAGCACTGCTCATGCCCTACATAATGACCTCCAGAGGGCCACTGGTGTGAATGTCTCTACCCAAACAATCAAGAACAGACTTCATGAAGATGGCCTGAGGGCACAACGTCCTGTAGTGGGCCCTGTGCTCACTGCCCAGCACCGTGGAGCTCGACTGACATTTGTTCAAGAACACCAGAATTGGCAAGTCCGCCACTGGCGCCCTGTACGTTTTACAGACGAGTGCATGTTCTCCCTGAGCACCTGTGATAGATGTGAAAGAGTCTGGAGAAGACAAGGTGAACATTATGCTGCCCGCAACATCGTTCAACATGACAGGTTTGGTGGTGGGTCAGTGATGGTCTGGGGAGGCATATCCATGGAGGGACGCCCAAACCTCTACTGCCTAGGAAACAGTGCTCTGACTGCCATAAGGTATCGAGATTAAATACTTGAACCCATTGTCAGACCCTACGCTGGTTTTCTCCTAATGCACGACAATGCCCGGCCTCATGTGGCAAGAGTATGCAGGCAGTATCTGGAGGATGAAGGAATTGAAACAACTGAATGGCCTTCACGATTCCCTGACTTAAACCCAATAGAATATCTGTGGGACATTATGTTTCGGTCCATTAGGCGCCGCCAGGTTGCTCCTCAGACTGTACAACAGCTCAGGGATGCCCGCACACAGATCTGGGAGGAAATGCCACAAGACACCATCCGTCATCTCATTGGGAGCATGCCCCGACGTTGTCAAGCATGCATACAGGCTCGTCGGGGCCACACAAGATACTGAAAAGCATTTTGAGTTGCAGAAATTAAGTTTTTGAAAAAATGGACTAGTTTGCCACATCTTTATTTCACTCTGAGTTTAGGGTGTATACACAACTGAGCCCTCTGTAGGCTGGAAACTTTTATTTCCATTAAAAGACTTGGCATCCTTTTGTTCCTAAGACATTGCCCTGTCGTTATTTGTATAGATATCCAACTTCATATTGAGATCTGATGTATCTAATGTATTTCTTTAAAGTGCTCCTTTAATTTTTGTGAGCAGTATATTACTATACGATATTCTTCCTGAAAATAATGGCCAAAAGACTAATAAAAGGAATTTTGGTGACAGAGTATGATGTGAAACATAAGCAGGACAAAACAAAATTCTTGCTGCAGACATAAAACGAATGTGGCAGAGAATAATTTAATTATCTATCATTCAATTCTGTCGAAACACTTAACTTCTTTGAACAAATTTAACAAGTTAAATTCTTCCTGAACGTTTGGTTTTCTATCAGCACAGGGGGAACCAATAAAAAAAAGAATAATGCCTGGGGGAAAGTTACAGAGGCATTAAATGTAGTCAAAACAGTGGAAGGTTTCCTGTTGGAAATAAAAGAAAGAAATGCTTCAGTATCAAACCAAATACAATAAAATGTCCCTCAGCACACACCTGGGCCAGAACTGGACTGGGATTGTGCAGCTCACCACGTTTGACATACGTGTGGCCAGCCGTATTGGAGACACTGCTTTGTTGGGGCGTTTGAGTTTTGATTATTATTTGTTGCTTGTATAAATCAGTTTAGGTTGTTTTATTTTGTTCAGTCCCCTGTATTCATTATTGTTGCCGTTTTTCATCCCTTGATTATTTCTTCTGGTTTTCTTTGTCCACCTCCACTATGCCCCTGTATTTAAGATCCTGGATTTGTTACTCTGCTGTTTTGCCTGTTCTCCGGTCCGTTTACTTCAGTATTCCTGCCCTTTCTTAACTGCATTTTCTCCTGTAGGCTCATTATTTTTCATTAAATGTCAACATATTTCACCAAAAGGTGATCTGCACTAGGTCCAAAAAACATGACGGTCTAGGAGGAAATTACTTTTTTGACATAGGTCCTAGTTGGTTTTATTACCTTTTTCCTTCTTAATAAATTGAGTCATTATTTGAACACCGTTCTTAGTATTTACACAGGTAATCTTTGTCTGGTATTAAAATTAGTTTGATGAACTGAAACTTTTAAGTGTGTTGAAAAAAATAGTAATAGAGAAGATATTTGTAAGGTGAAAAACACGTTTTCACGTCATCCTTTTATTTTAGCTCGATGTGATATAAACAAAATCTGTAACAATTTCAAACATGGAGTGTTTTTAAAAGTAATTAAAGTTTCATCTTTCCATCATTCCCACTTGAAAAAACAAGAGCTAAAAGAAGTAATTATCCACGCTGAGATTGAGTGTAAGTAAACTTCTGACAGGCACTGTGCTTAGGTGTCTGAAAAACGGATAATTTGTTGGATGGAATATGAAAGAGGCAGGTGTCCTTGTTTCATCCAGAAAGACATGAATTAATCACGGCCCCCTCGAAGAAACAACATCTTGACTTTGAGACTTGCTAGTAACCAGATTCTCGTGAGAGACGCAGATGCAGCTTCGTTGTTTTAGGTCGACTTTATGCATATTCCCAGATGCTTTTTTATTTTTTTCAGGCAGAATACACCATGCCTATTGATGCATGTATCCACAAACACATGAATAAAACTCTGAATGAAGACAGATTCGCAGCTATGCATTGATGCACTCATGCATTTGCTCTGTGTCCCTTTCTCCCTCTTGCCAAACATAATCGTAGATGCACACATACTCACCGCTTCTCCCCGATCCTGCGGTTTTACGTCTCAGCGATGTCCTACTCGCCATTCCTTTCCACATTATCCAGCCTTTTTGTGTTCTCTTCCCAAACCTCTCCTCTCCCTTTGGTTGGATAATCCAAAGTTCAGATTGAGTAGAAAACCCAAGGAATCTTTTTCAACAATGTTTAAGTTGAGTGTTAATTGGGGTCAAACCGTGGTGGTGGTTGTTTTGCGTAGGATTGTTTTATGAGGTTTTAGGGAAGGTGTGTGAGGAGGCACACAAGGTGGCGGAGTGTGTGTCGTTGGGGGGAAACTGTGACTGACTGAGAGCCCTCCATTTTCCAACATCAGAGGATGAGGGAGAGTGTGAGAAGGAGGAGGAGGGGAGGAAGAGCAGCAGTGCACCGGGCTGAGCCGTAAGTCGCTCAGCTCAGCCTGTAAGTGGAGCTCTGCGTCGTCTACATCATACTGGAGATCACAGTCCGGGCAGTAGCCGTGATACTGGACCTTCTCGCTGAAACGGACCCGCTCTCTCTCCCGGTGTTCCCTGCCGGGGGCCTTGGGGCATTTGTTTTTCTCGTGCCGGAGAAGCGGCATCGGCCTGGGCAACGTGGGAACCAGACCCGATTCTTGCATCTCGCTCTCCCCTGAAAGGAAGCACGGAGTGGAGGAGAATAAATCCTTGTTCGGTTTCAGGGGGAAGACCCCACCGTTCCTCAGCAGAGCCCCGTTAGATTTAGATACATTCCCCGATAATACCAAAGTCGGATGCGGCAGGTTCTTGATGTTGTGTTCCTCGGTTCTCAGCGTGGTGTGTCTCGGCGGCGGCAGGGGTGGATGTGGTTTCTTGAGCACTGTCAGCACTGCAGGTTGATGGATGGGCACCGGACTCATGGGCACCTGCGTCTTGAAGATGCAGTCCTCGGGGAAAAGCTTCATCTTCTCCAGGCTGGACGCGGTGGTCGTGGTTGTGGTGGAGCTCGAGCTGGAGTTCAGTGTGTCGGTCTTGGAGCTGTCGGTCAGTCCATCCTCCTCCAACTGCAGGTCCCCAGTCAGCGTGTCGATGTCATGAACAACCTGGTGAAAGCCAGAAGATCTATGTGTCAGTTCAAGAGCTGAGGTTTAGGAACTTACAAAAGTATTCACACCCAGTGGAACTTTTTCATGCAACAGCCAGAACCCTGCATGTTTCATATTAGGATTCTATGCAACGAATAAAATCTTCAGGATGTGGTGTACATTTATATTCAAACGCCCTGAGTCAATACTTTACACAACTATTACAGCTGCAATTTTTTGGGGGGACAGGAGGAGCGGGGGGGCTCTCATCCAGACTAGGATTTCAGGAAACCATCCATATCTGGAAATTGTAGGGATGCAACAATACCAATTTTTTTAAAACCGATACGATACCAATACTTGGATCTAAAAGTTAAAATGCCGAAATCGAGTACCGATGTCGATACTTATACCACACAAGAAAATTTTATGAATTGGAAGCCAGGCTTTATTTTCTTCTCTGCTTGTTACAACAGAAGATGGTGAATTAGATCAAAAGTAAAGTATTAATAAAAATGACCACAAAACTAATCTTGTGAAATTTTGCAGAGTTTCAAATTATTGCAGCGTTTCCACATTTTAAGTATCGGTTCATGATATCGGTTAACTAACCGCTTAAAGACTCGATACCAGTATTAGTATCGATGCATCCCTATTAAATTGCAATAACGATACTCGCTATGATTAATCTTTATTTTTCAGACATGTTTCTTTCTTTAACGTTACATAAAATCCTCACCACTATCTATGAGCTGTAGCATCACAGAATTACTTAGAATTAACTGTCCAAATATGCTGTAGATGCAGAGTGTGAACAAAGCATCCAAGCTTTTCACGACTGCAATGTTGCACAGACTCATATTGTGTTTGTGAGCTTCCATTTTAAATATCAGGCAGAGACTCACAATTTAATTTTGGACTTTGATTAGATCTTTCTTAAACCAGTTTCCTAAGCTGGGTTCTCTGTACGCACTGTCCTTCCAATTTGAGACATGATGCTACCCCCCACTAATTCGTGATAGCGGTTAGGGGCGTGCACTGGCAAAAATCTGGAAATATGATATCTATCACAATACAGGAAGGATGATATGATAGAGAAGTGGTGTGCAATATAAAAGGTATAGGGTAGAAATGATATAAATTTGGCCAAAGGTGGAGATTTGGATTATATCGCCTTCCTGTAGTCATGCATTTTGATGAGTCGCATGGAAGCGCAAGGAAGATAAATACTGATCTTTGTCCTCACACTAGATATTGAAAGTTTAAAGTTAGTTATTTTTCATTTTACGGTGAAGAAAGCTGTTGAACTTTGATGCATTTATATTTCAAATATGTGCAGGTTCTTTTGTGTGATTATGTATCAATGTATTAAAAAAGTAACAAGGAAATAACACAATTTTTCAATTTTATTTTCATAATATTTAGCTTTTTTTTATTTAAAATATCTTCGCCTTTATTTTGTAGGGAGAATTTTTGTGTTTCTTTTTGTGCTTTGGAAAAAATAATAGATTTTTTTGCATTTGCACAATAAATGTTCTTTCAATGGCATTCTAAACCTTTTTGTAGTTGTTTTTCTGCAATGTATCTGGAAAGTGAGAATGTTCATAAGCAGTAATTTTGACATATATAAAGAAAAAGAAGAATATAAAGCAAAACATATGGTTACAGAAAATGCTTTAGATTTTATCGTAATATAGATTTGAGGCCATATCGGCCAGCCCTAGTACAGACATTGTAAAAAACTTCAACTATTTCACACTAAAAACATATAAACATAAACTCTCCATTTTCAGATCGTGATAATAGCTCAGTGACATGTTCAAAGCTTCAGATGTTTAATAACCTAAGTCAAGTTTAAAGTACTCCACAACTATCTCTGTGACCTTTCTGCTGTGTTTCTTGATCATCATCATTCTGTTTGTTAACTGATGTTCTCTAACAAACCTCTGACATCTCCATAGAATAGCTGGATTTTTCAGTGTTAAGTGGCTGAATTCAAATGCACATCTCACTAAAACATTTTAAAAGCCTTCCAATTCACTACTATGCAATACTTCTTGTTGGTCTAGCAAGAAGAATCCTTATACAGTACATTGATGTTTTTAGTTGTGTAGTGACTAAAGATTTTAAAAAATATGGATACTTTTGCAAGGGTATTTATGTGAGAAATGTGGCACAGATTTAATAAAGCAATCTCAGCTGGAAGACACAGAGAAAATAATGAACATGAGGGCAAGAGGTAGAAGCTAAGAGGTGGCGTTGTATATGAAATAGACCTTCTTTTATATTCAACTAAAGATTTTTAAGGCAAGAGGACAAGCTCTGGACACATGGCATATAAGCAAGTTAATACAGCATCTAAAAGAGACTAAAAGTCATGTCCTTAAGAGTCACAACAGATTCCAGCAAAAACCTGACACAGGACCTGATCACACAGGATATCATGCTCCAGTTTGTATACTGCATGCCAAGCTTTTGGCTAAAAGCTGCTAGGGAATCACCTCGATGGCACTATAATGCCACTTTCTGTCCATAAACCTGTATTGGCATAGCTTTTCCTACAGATTCAGCTGAAAAAGAAAGGTAACATGTCTTCTTTTTGCAACGGTCTGTCAATTATAGGTCCCTGATTATCTAATATTAAATCGGCTCATTGCTCGGTTGTGGTTTATTATGTGTAGACACGGTACTTGTTCATCCCTTGAATTGACTGAGCTTTTTCATGCCTGAATGACTCATAGGTCAGAGTTAAAATAATTAAAAACAGCAAATTAAACATTCCTCTAAAAAAAAAAAAGCAAGACACAGCACTGAAAAAGAGAGAAAAACAAACCAAGATCCAAAAAGGGAAAAAAAAACTTTGAGTTAAGACTTCAATTTTCACTGTTCTCTATAAATCAACTGTAAACACACACAAGATACATTAATATGTACATAGTTTATAGCAAAATCCACCAACTTCTTGAGTTGTGGCTTCAATAATATAGAGAATAAATTCCGTCACAAAAGGAAAAGGCACAAAAGCGATAATTTATAGCTGGGGAAGAAAACAGAGGGCACGATAAAAGATATGAAAAATCAATAGACTGGCAGTCTGTTGCAAAGTCGGCACAGTGAAGAACTGCTTAAGTAACAGAATGAATCCGTTCTCTAAATGTTATATAATGGATGAATACTGAACACTGCGGAAAACAATTAGGAGGAAAAGCAATGAATACAAGTGTATAAAAAGGAAAACTGGCAAATTGGTTGAAAAATTATGGTTGTATTGGATTATATTAGGACTAGGAAAGAAGAAATATATATAATACTGAGTGCTTTTATTTGTCCCCACTTCTCATAGATAAACATCTAATAAAAAAAAAGAAGAGAAGTAGAACATGATGGGAGCAAGTACCGGGAAACTTCAAGTAATAGCAGGGAAAACATGGTATACTTTATCTTTCTGTACAAAATAAATGTTTTTGGGACATGATAATTGACAGGTTTATATTTACACATCCATCCATCCATCCATCTAGCAAAAGATTACTGAGAATTTCAGCTTTTAAATAATAAGGGCTAGTATTCTCCAGCTTTCTAAAATCCCATCCAAGGGATTAATTAATCTCTCCTTCAGTCAAGTCAGAAGTGTCTTATCCATTTTAAAATTACATAGAAGGTCTAAGCAGTTTTTGTTCCAAGTCCCATTATTAAGTGTGGTAGGGCATCTGTGATGCTGTGGGCCTGTATCTCTTTCAAAGGCCCTGAAAGCACAAAAGACAACAGCAAAAGAAAATATCCAGGACTTTAGATTAGAGATAGTTTGTAAAGAGGAATGGTCAAATGTTCTCCTCTCTGTGCTACAACTTTGTGAAATATTAATACAATACTGACTGTCCAAAAAAGAGGGTTGCACAAAGTATTACCAGCAGGGGGACCAATACTTGTGACAATACAACAAATTACTAATCTAAGACCTTTTGCAGTGTGACGTTCAATTCAATTCACTTTTATTTATATAGCGCCAATTCACAACAAATGTCATCTCAAGGCACTTTACAACAAAAGTAATTTCAATTCAATTATATCAATCAGTTAAAAGTTTTCTATGTAAGGAATACCAGCAGATTGTGATGAGTCATTAATGTGAGGTTGTGCCCGGATCATGCAGACTCCAACCACAGCAATTCATCAGCAATTCCTCATACTGAGTAAACATGTAGCGACAGTGGAGAGGAAAAACTTCCCTTTAACAGGAAGAAACCTCTGGCAAAACCTGGCTCAGTACAAGCGGTCATCTGCCACGACCGTCTGGAGGTCTGAGAAGACAGAGAATGGAGGATGCACTTTGAGCATCATCTGGACCGATGTTCCCCATCCAGCAGGGGGCATTGTAGCTGAGCAGGGTACCAGACCATGTGGAGCTTCAATGGGGAGAAAAATACTAAGAGAAACCTGGGTTAACAATCGCAATAACAGCAGAAATAAAATATCTGAAGAGTAGTAGAAGAGAAAAGTAGAAGAGAGAAGAAAAGGGGTCAGTCTGTCTTCCAACAGTCTAAGCCTATCGTAGCATAACTAAAAAATAGCTCAGGATAACCTAAGCCAATAACTATAAGCTTTATCAAAAAGGAAGGTTTTAAGCCTAGTCTTGAAAACAGACAGAGTATCTGACTCACGGACTAAAACTGGGAGCTGGTTCCACAGGAGAGGAGCCTGATAACTAAAAGATCTGCATCCCGTTCTACTTTTAATAATCCTAGGAACTACCAGTAGACCTGCATTATGAGAACAAAGTGCTCTGTTAGGAACATATGGAACAATCAGATCTCTGATGTATGATGGAGCTTGACTATTCAGGGCTTTATAAGTAAGGAGGAGGATCTTAAACTCTATTCTGGATTTAACAGGGGGCCAATGGAGAGAAGCCAAAACAGGAGAAATGTGATCTCTTTTTTAAATATTCATCAGAACTTTTGCTGCAGCATTTTGGATCAACTGGAGGCTTTTAATTGCATTTTGTGGACTTCCTGATAATAAGGAATTACAGTAGTCCAGCCTTGAAGTAACAAATGCATGGGCTAGTTTCTCTGCATCACTCCTGGACAGGATGTTTCTAATTTTAGCAATATTCCGGAAGTGAAAGAAAGAAATCTTAGAAACCTGTTTAATATGGGATTTAAATGTCATGTCTTGGTCAAAAATTGCACCGAGGTTCTTTACATTATTACCAGAGGCCAAATTAATGCCATCCAGATGAAGTGATTATTTTAGCAGTTTCCTTTTTAAAGGTTCTGATCCAAAGACTCGGTCCAAGCACAGAACCCTGTGGTACTCCACAAGTAGCCCTTGAGTGTGAAGAAGATTTATCATTGACATGAACAAACCGGAATCTGTCGGATAGATATGATTTAAACCAGCCTAGTGCTGTTCCCTTGATCCCTACAATATGTTCAAGCCTTTCTAAGAGAATATTATGATCGACTGTGTCAAAAACAGCACTGAGATCTAACAAGACCAGAGCAGTCACAAATCCGTTATCTGAGGCCATTAGAATATCATTAGTAACTTTAACCAGTGCTGTTTCAGTGCTATGATGAGCTTTAAAACCTGACTGAAATTCTTCAAACAGGTTGTTGCTGTTTAGATGCTCACATATTGATTAGCAACTATTTTCAAAAGAATTTTGGATAAAAAAGGAAGGTTAGATATAGGTCTGTAGTTAGCCAAGTCATCTTGTTGTAGGGAGGGTTTCTTCAATAAAGGTTTAATTACACCAACCTTAAATTCCTGAGGCACATATCCATTTATTAAAGATAGATTCATCATGCCTAGAATAGGGCCAGTAACCAGAGGGAACACTTACTTAAATAATTTGGTTGGTATTGGGTCTAACATACAAGTTGAGGGTTTAGATGAAGCTAAAAGTTCAACAGAATCAGTACAGACATAGTAGTGGTTCTCTGATACTGCCTCGTTTACTGAAAGAGAATTAATCATGTTTGGGAGAATGCCAATGACGTATGTATGTTTTTCAACTATACTAAAAAGAAACCTAGGATTGTTTTTATTTACCTCTATTAATGACGAGAAAAATGCTATTCGAGCTTGTCGAAGTGCATTTTTTAAAATAAAGTAGTAGACTATTTTTCCAGGTTAGAAAGGAATCATTTAAGTGTGTAGAGCGCCATTTTCTGTCCAGTTTCCTAGTATTCTGCTTTAAAGTACGCAACTTCGCACTAAACCAGGGAGCCAATCTCCTGTGGCTAATTACCTTCTTTTTTAAGGGGGCTTCACTGTCTAGCGCCAAATGCAGTGAGGAAGTAATACTTTGAACCAGACCATACATTTCTGAAGGGTTAGTGTTGGAATTACTGCCATCCACTGTGGTATTCTGAGACGGATATGGAAGCAAGAATGGAACAGATACTTTAAAACTTGTTACAGCACTAAAGTTCTACTGTAATGAAATATTCTTTCAGATTTTGGAATGTTAGGTAAAGCAATTTCAAAGGTTATCAAAAATGGTAAGATAGGACTGGGTTATGTGGGATGACTATTAGTTCATCACACTCAATGCCATATGTGAGTACAATGTCTAAAGTGTGTTGACCAGAGTGTGTGGGTGCCTTCACTTTCTGAGTAGAGCCAATTGAGTCTAAGATAATATTAAAGGCTGCAGTTAGGCTATCACTTTCAATGTCCATGTGAATATTGATATGTTATGATATGTTATGTAACTACAATAAACCATGAGTTTATCTAAAGTATTTTTTACATGTTTACTATAACAAACAGTGTCCAATCATAATGCATAGGAATTGATAACTGAGATAAAACTCCTCTAATATTCAGATATGTAAAGTTCTTGGGTGGTAGATATCATTAAAAAGCATGGGAGTACGAGCGGGACACCTCCAGTGTATTTCTTTCTTTTTTTTTGCCATTACAGCCCTTTAGTCCGTTAATAAGTCTTTAAACGCACCAGAAGTGTACACATGCACCAGCATCAGTAGATCACTGAGGTGCTAAAGAGCAGAGCAGCTTGTTTAGAAAACCACCAGCCAGACCCAGGAAAAAGGCCCAGAAAAATTTGCACGGTCTTTGCCTAACAAGATGTAAGTTGAGTTATGCTGTTGCATACAAGGAATATTACCTAAATGAAGCCTAGTTATTACATACCAATATATCGGGTTAAGCTGGTTAAAAACACTAATTTGACCTATGTTACATCCCTTGCTAGTTAGCACATGATAGGAATAAACGCAATTCTCTTTCATTTCTTGTCAGAACTTTATTGCTTTCCACATATTTGAAAGTAATCTTTATAGCCACAATAAACAGATAAGTGTCAGAAAGGGTGTGCACAGGTGAAATTGTAATTATTCATTTTATTAATAGTATTAATGATAATTAAAAACTTTCCCTGAACCACTATTAATATTGCTGATAACTAAGCCAGCACACTCATTGTGCAACAGTGATTTAAATGTTTTTTTTTAAGTCACTGAGGAAATCTACAACTGAATGCAAGAGGATTATAAATCACTCAATTGACCTCTGAAAAATGTGTCCCCCTCACTTGTGAGGGGATGGTTACGCCCATAATTAAAAATCCAGCCAAAATATTCCGTCTTGGATGAGCTTTTTTTTATCTTCCCTTCTATTGAGCTGCTCTGCTTTGATACCCAGAACTGAACCACAGAGCATCTTAGTAATTACTCCCTGACTTTGCAAGAGCTAGGAAGAGCTTCAGCAGGAAAAGTCTACAGAGCCTTTCAACAAAATTTATACTCTGAACTTTTTTGACATTTTCTCACTTGACATTTATAAACTTCAATGTATTTCACTTGGATTTTATCTGACAGACCCACAGCAGCACATGATTGTTATGTTGAAAGTAAAGGATATATTGTTTTCTTTGCCAACAAAGTGTAAAAGCATGGTGTGCATTTCTATTTAACCCCTTATACTCTGATACCTCTCAATAAAATATATTGCAACCAATTTCATTTGGAGGTCACTTAATTATCTAATTCAATTGCAACTGAATTAAAAGTTGTCAAAAGTGATATAATCTAAGTATGTTCAAAGAGTTGCGGATGGTGATGCTGTGGGCAGGAAGGATGTCTGGTAGCAGTCAGCCTTGGAACAAATCTAAAAACGCCTCATACTGAAGTTGTTGCTGTATCACTGTCTCATGACTTACCTGACATGCTAACCGCTCCATTTCCAGGTTGCAAAGATGATGTACCACAGTAACGTCACCTGAATGATGCCATCTGTCGTTGGCAAGCACTGCTAAATCAGCTCATTTGCTTTTGACATTTCTTTTTACATCTCTGTTTCTCTGCTGTGTGGTTAAAAAACTGGGCAGAGAGCTTTTAAATTTTGATCCTTGCGCTGATCGATGTATAAAGATGGTTTAAACTTCCCCTTCTCTCTCTCTCTCTCTCTCATCTTTGCACCTGCTCTTCGTCCATGGCACCTTCTTTTCAACTCTGAGATTTAGGGCCTAGTTCAGATCTTATTTTGATATGCTAATCCGCTGGTCCCAGTTTTATAAACAAT
This sequence comes from Apricaphanius iberus, assembly GCA_028564705.1. Taxonomy (NCBI): domain Eukaryota; kingdom Metazoa; phylum Chordata; class Actinopteri; order Cyprinodontiformes; family Aphaniidae; genus Apricaphanius; species Apricaphanius iberus. Next base: position 1,001,496 of record JAPXFQ010002051.1, read on the forward strand.
ATCTTGTTGCCACGGTAAACGCTAACTGTCCAAAAGTAAAAAGGTAAGGGCAAACACTCTTTTCAGCTCCACAGCATCCAAAATCAGATGGAATAATTGTCCAAACATGCTATGCCTCAACCAAAAAAATACATATAACTTCTTTTTTTTTTACAACATGCGCGATATGATTTGTAGAGCCTAACTGTGTGTTATTTCAAATCAGAATAAATAAAGCTGCACTCTAAAAGCCTCACATGTTCATTAGAGAACATTAATGGAGAAACAACTTAAGACAGACAAAACACAACATCTGTTGCAGAAAAAAAACCCACAAGACAATACCCTGAACAAAACATCCTCATGATGAAACACAGTGGTGGCCCTATTATGCTGATGTTTTTCTTCAGCAGAGTCAGGAAACCATGATCAGAGTGGATGAGGAGATAAACCTGTATAAAAGACCCGCTAGAGGCTATGAAAGGTTTGAGTCTGGCCCAAATGTTAACAGAAGAACATGAAGACAAAGAAATAATTGGTTGCACTGGATTTTTTTTTGTTTAACTGAGATCATAATACAATCGTATGTCACTCTTTTCATGTTTTCATAGGCAAGTCTCTCAAATCATCCAATCCTCTTACTTTTACTTCGCAGTTATTCCCTACTCAGTGTTGAGGTCTGCAGTCACAAAATACAGAAATATAAAAAAGATATAAAGGACATTAATACTTTTATAGTTTTCCATCTTAAAAGATCTTGTGAAATAAACACAAATCAAAATCATGTATTTTCTTTAAAATCCTATATTTCTAAACTCTAATGGATTCAATGTTATGGTGTAAGGCATGGCTTAAAGTGTTTATTGACCTAGGACTGCGTGGGATTTAAATGTTTTTCTAAAGAGTTGCTGGACGACGTAAAGAAAAGAAAGTAGAGAAGGAATGGAGAGAGAGCCAGAGAGCTTAACTCTCCATGCTGTCCTTAAGTAGATAATTTGTTGGGACACACACAAGAGGTAATACCAGTATCCCAGTGTGCAGCCCCCGCTGTAGGCCAGGCAGCCTGGGTGGCTGTGCCAAGCATCTGAGCGGGATCCGTCCTCAGAGCCAGACTGAGCTCCATCCCCGTCTACGACCAGTTCTAACAGATAACCGCATTTCAAACGGATTATGCCCCAAACACTGGCTTTGATAGTAACATCCCCTCCAGCCCTGTGTTTAGTGTGTTAGCAGTGTCAGAAAAACTGATCCTCTACACAATTTCCTGCAAGGAACAAAAAAAATAATAATAAAAAGAAACAAGAAAGGGAAAATAAAAGGAAAGGGAACATCGGTGGAGATAACAATCAGCAGATTACAATAGCCTCCTGTTGTCTTTAACTCTGATGCCTGCTGTGATCGATTGTAAACTGCTGAAAAGGACAAATGAAGTTTTATTAATCTCAAACTGTGAGAAAGAGAGAAAAAAATTAAATATAAGAGAATGAGAAAAAAAGGGACACAGGGAGACAGAGGACTCCAGATGCCTACGAGTAGGAATACATAATAGGGGAAGCAGAGGCTGTATGCAATAAGATTTTATTAGAGTGACAGCTTGTCATGTTAAGGTGAAAGGTGTGGGACAGATAACTGGTGTGTAGCCAGCGCAGGAATGCGACCATAAGACCAACTAAGACTGCAGGTTGATTACAACCGAGGTGGCAGCCCGTGATTCAGTGACTGGGATCAGAAGAAGCACTGATTTGATACAAGCAAACAAGTCACAGAGGGACATAGTGAGAATAGCCTGCAGTATAAATATTTAAAAATCAGATTAAATATGAAGTATAAGCCCAGAGCCATAAATGGGAGTCCCTATTAGCACCTCCATCTCCTCATCTCTGAGTTTTTAATGCATAGATGGTTGACAGCAGTTCCACCTGGGAGACGACACAATCATATATGCAGGTTTGCTTTTTGTGTGTATGAAGGTAAAAAAAAGGACAGTGCCTGTTTCAGTGGGTTAAAATATTTATTTTTAATGCACCATTCAAAAGTTCCTCGGCCAATTTTGGATCTATTTTCTGAAGGTTTTGTAGATTACAAAGAATAATATAAGACGATAGTAAAAAAAGCTAGCATGACTGGAAACAACGGTCTCTGGCTGTGTTCATCAGGAAATCTAGAGCCTTACACAAACTTTGAGATTTCCAAAACCCTGACATTTCCAAATTCAACATGTTCCATGAAATACTGAGATTGACAACTGAAAGTAATAAAAAAGCCATGTTTATTTGGTAGTTTTTTTACATGCTCAACTGACTTTAGGTCAGGACACCACATCCCCAAAGTGGGAGCAGGTTCACGTCCTGTGTCACACAGCAATTTTTCATACCAATAAAAGTTGGAAAGGACACAAGCAAGGTGCAAATATAAAAAAATAGCAAAAAAATAATAATTAATACACAGCACTCAGTGAGGAAATAATGTGAATGACTTACATATCACATGCTTTTTAATAATGTCTCGTGCCTTTGTACTTCATTAAACGTACTTTTTAACACTAACATTTTTCAGAAATACAGAAAACGGCTATTTTTGAGTTTTCTTTCTACAGGAACAACTTCTGCTGATCAGAAAAAGAAGGAGTTTTGGAGTTTCATCAGCTAATTTCTCTATGTATCTCGAATTTTCGGCTGATTAAAGTTGAACCGTTCAGGTGTTTCCTTACAGATATCAATTACCAGTTTTATTTGACCTATAACCTTCCGATTGAAGTCTTGAGAAAAAGAGAAAAGTAGTGGTACAAGGTCTTTGATATAGGTTTTTAATCCATGGGAAAAGGATTTGATTACAACAGGCGTATTTTCACACATAAGGGAGTTTGTTTTAAAACAAACACTTGTTTGTTGACCTTATTAGTGTTGTTTGTTGGGCAATAAATCAATTTCATTGAAAATTTCATTTTTCTTTTAATGAAGATTTAATTTTTGTTAAGTTGTTGTTGTTTTTATTTTTTTACCAATGCATTTCTTGAACTTCCATAGCTAAGACTGATGTCAACTAACCCAGGACCTACCATCTTGTTTTACAAGGAGAATTTGTTTTTAGTTGAACTTTGAATTCGGTTCAGCTCTGGGACAGGATTATGGAAATAAAAGCAAGTTTTTAAACACATGTTTTGTCACTTGCAATTTCTTTTCAAGAAAAAAAACAGGTGGGAAACTTTTTTTGGGTTAAAATCAGAAATCAGATTTGGGATGAAAAAAAAAGTCGAAAATTTCATTTTCAATCCTTATCGCCCAGCCGTACTGTTAACCAAAACAGCCATTCAGCGACCATTTGGAGGAGGTGGTTCCAAACAAACTCCATCTTCAATCCGATGCAGAAACTAGTTCTTTGCTGCAATGTCCAGCCAAATTTCTTCTTTTAGACAGGCTTATACCATAGTCTGGCTGAATACTCAATTCTGATTGGCTGGAGGGTCTATGTTAAAAAGGGATAATGTACACCTAGGAAAGGCGTCCCGTCAAATTGCCTGATGACAGTTCTAAATTATTGTGCTCGCTAAAATGGTAACAGAGACTCAACGTTATTTCACAGTTGACGCATCGCTGTTGCCCCATTGCTTGGTAATGGTGCGCACGACCTATTAAAAAAAAACTAAATGATTTTAACTTTAAAAAACATTAAAGAATTATTAATTGATTAAGTTTTTTTTTTCTTTTCGTAAGTGACCATGGTAAAAGCGGGATAATGCCCGACGAGGTGTCCATTATCAGAAATTAATGGACTTCGTGGAAGCAAACGCCCGGCGAGAAGCAACTTTCAAGACATCTTTTTCAAAATCTATTCAGTGTACTCCTCAGATGATTTCCCCTGAAAAAGTACACAGAAATAAATGTATTCTGAACATAAGATTTGTTTCCTGGATTTCCATTTGGTACTCTCGCCCTGGACACACCTGACTAGTAAACAGACTGGACGTTCTCATCCGGTCTCAAGTGACGGCGTTTGGTTACCAAATTAAATCTTTAAAGACTGGAATTTGAGAGCCATGAACAACAAAATTGTCCCAATTTAAACCATGGGAGCATATCTCGCTAACCATTACTTGATTTTTGCTAAACAAGAAAAGCAGTGGATCCAGTAGTACAGTGTTGGTTGACTCATTTGCAGACAGAAAATGGTGTATTTAATGAACAAGGAAAAACGATTTGTATTTTGCAGTTTAGACCCCAATCAAGAGAGAATCTAGCGATTAATTGGTGCATCTCTTTTTTTACAAGTCCTCATTGGGGCCTAATACACTTTGCTTTATCCCCACCTGTTGCCGCCACCCAACATGCCCACGCCTTTTAAAAACTGTCCGGAGGTGCCCTTGAACTCCAAGTGTTTTGATATTGTTTTTTTTTATTTAATTATTATTATTTCAACAAGGGAGATGAAGGACTCACACAGACAGATTGGTTTGGATTAGTGAAAGTTAATAAAAAAGACAAAGAGAGACACCTTTAAGAGAGATGAAAACACATTCCTAGTATCCAGCAGGAGTCAATTCCCAGTGAACAACAGCTTGCATTTAGATGATGAAACGCCATGCAAAAAGCGCCTCTGTTGGACCAACTTGTCCATTAAATATTAATTGTGATCACATTTTCTCACTTTCATCATGGCTTGTGAGTCAGGATGAAGAAGGAGCTGTCCTGTCATTTCACACCCCTACACCCTCATGTGCCAAATGTCTTTCATGTTGGCCATAATGATCACATGAACTAGTGGATAACAGGGAGAGGAGGAGCAGAATCCAGGCCACAGTGAGGTGGATGTCAGTCTCCCATCTTAAGTCAGACAAAATATCTTAAAGAGAGCCTGGAGAGTACAACAAACCCAACAACAGCTGTTCAATAAGACAGACATGTACCTCTTTGAGCTCCTTTGCCACATCCTTAAGGTCCCCCAGGATGGTTTCCAGATTCTCCACGATGGTCTTAATCTCCTTTTTCACTTTTACTTTGGAGACTACTCCTTCAGCCTCCGCCTGTGATGCCCCGGACATTCTTCACTCCGTGGCACTGTTGTATATTTCGCGAAGGATCTCGGGTCAAATCCTTTGGAGAAGCCACCTCTGCCAGCGCATGGTTTATTTATTTTTTCTCCTCCTCTCTCTGTCTGTCATTTAGTCCTCCGCTCCTCTCCACTTTCCGCTGTTGCCTCTACTGCTGCTGCTACATCGCGGCCGGGACGAAGCGGAGCGGCGTCTGGGCAGCATTCTGGATCTCACACGGGGCATGCGCAGTGGAGCGAAACACGAAAAATTACGGCCATCCGAATAACGCAGCGTAGTGTTTGCGAAGCGCCCGGCCACAGGTTTGTGAATATAAACGCACCTGCGTCCGACGGGGGCGAAGCACGACGCCACAAAAACATCTTCAACGTCGCTGCGAAAGCCTAGTTTAACATTTTCCAACAGAAATATGAGTATGGGTTTTGAAACAATAAATTAAAAAAAGAATGCGTTAGCGTCGTGGAAGAGAAAGGCAGGAGAGGAAACAAGTAGATCCAAACCGTTCCAGCCAGGGTCCATAATCCTCAAGCAGAACATTGGAAGTATCTCTGCTTCCTTCCCCAATAAGACAGTCGGTTCTGGTTTTGATACCAGTGGGTAACGACACCCCAGAGACACTTTCCTGTAAAGCAACTCCCTGCCAGGTTCATCCTGTCTCCATCTCTGACTCCTTGGAGAGTCTGAGGAGAGCAGCCGATGTCCGGGCAGTCTCTCTCTCTCTCTCTCTCTCTCTCTCTCTCTCTCTCTCTCCCTATCGCTGTTGACCGTCTTTGTTTCATTTCCCACGCCTTGTCCATTTGTTATTATTGCCGAAACCAGCCCTACTAGTATTAACTACCAATAGGCTATATCAACCAATCAATCAAACTATATTTATAAAGCGGTTTTCATACAAAATTGCACCTCAAAGTGCTTTTATGATTAAAATGACCCTGCATAGACCACATCCCCATCCCTCGCCCCCCGAATTAAAAATATAATCACATACCACCCCCCCCCCCCCCCCAGTTTAAACAACGCCTATGTTTATAGCCCACTTTCCTGCAGGAGCCCCAAAAAATAGATGTGTGGTAAAGTACAAACTGACAGCCTGTGCATGATTTGAACCACTGCAGACCAAGTGACAATTCTGAGTGTTAATCAGTCTACCAAAGCAACAATGTGCTTTTTGGGGAAAAAGGAGGGTGCTTTATCAAGAGGACAGGACCCCCACACGGTCACCGTTTAATAAACCGAGGGAATGGATTACACCTTAAAAAAATGTTTCTGTACCTGACCCCTGCCGGGCTCCGTAGAGTACAGATGAGCCAAGTCAAGCAAAGAAACGGCATCAGAGGACCATCTGCACCAGCAGCAGCACATCGGCAGCAGGGGCTGAGGCTCCGACACAGCGCGCCCAGATGAGCGGAGGCTAAGACATCCCATCTCCACCCAAGCAATACCTGAAGAACTCCTTCTTTGATCAACTAGATATAGCATTAAAACTGGGTGTTTTATGTATGAAACAGATTGGAGTGTTTAGAATATTCAGACAATTTTCTACTGTTTCTTTTTATAAACATGTCCTGTTTGGCAGTGTGGGACTCAGAACTGAGTACCAAGTAGAAGCCAACAGATTTAGTTTCTCGAGTGGAGCATTACGTTTATTGCTATAGTACTCCACTTGATATATGTGTGAGAAATATTCATTAGAGGTTTCTGTGGGTTTTATTTTCTGATGTTATGGACACAGAGAGGGAAAATAAGGGGGGAGGAAAGAAAGAAGATGACGAAAAGAGGTAGGAAACAAAGAGAGAGAATGTGAATGTGAGACAAGAGAGAAAGGGTAACAAAGAGAACACAAGAAAACATCTACGTCTAGCTCCACATAAGCAGTACGGCAGAGAGGGGAGGAAAAGAAAAACAATAACAAAAAGGAGCAACACTGACCAAACAAAAGAAAAAGTGAACTAAGCACTTCACACCTACAACACAAATTTGAATAAATACAATAACGTCACCGAAAATCTCATGGTACTGATTACTCAAGATCTAGTAATGATAACTTCAGTCCTAAAATACACCTATGTGTGTGTTTGAGCATGCTTAGTAAGTGTTTTATAGCTGGTGTGAGGAGCCATCAATCCGTCTCCCAGGAATCGACACAGAAATGAAGGAGATTGAAGCCACAGACGCCCAGACGACCCCAGGGCCTAGGAGCCCCAGGAAAACCAATGCAGGGGTGACTGCATTCCCCAAGAGGGGAGCAGAGGAAAGCCCTGGGGGCCACAGTGACAAGCCCACAGGCTCCGCCGGCAACCGGCTACGCCAGGGCGATTTGGTATTTTGGCAACCGTCTACAACAGGGTGGGCCCATATGTCAGCCATTGGATGGCTATGGCCTATGGCCGACATTTGCCACCGACACCCCAGGCCGATTTCCACAGCTGAAATCCCAGTGCCTCTTGCTGCCTCATTCCAGAGCGCTACACCAATAGCTACAGCAAACTGACAGCATCCCCAGGCCATGCCCACTCAGCACCCGGACACCAAACCAAACAAACCCACCAATGAGCCGACCAAGCATGAAACAAAGAGAACAGGCGATCAATCCAGTGGTGGCGCTGGATCCTTACCCCCAAAAGAGGTGCCCCGACCAAGACAAGGAAGACAGCCCAGCACATCGGCCGACCGACACACCGGTCCACCCAGGCCCAGCCAAGCATGCACCAGGGCTGAACCGGACTGCCCCTAAGCACCCAGCCCCTGACACTGAGAACCACCAACGCATGAGCGGCCAGAAGGATCAGCCACCAGCAGGCAGTGACAGGCAAAAGGTCAGCCCCAACCTGACAGGTACACAAAGACACACAGACACAGTCATACAAACCCTCCCTCTTACATACATATGCTCTCACCGCCACACCAAGACACCCAAGAAAGGATGCTATGTACTCTATACTCCCAGGTCCAGGTACCAATGCCCCAGCAGAGCAACCAGTCCCCACACCCTCACATCCTGACAGCAACGCCAAATGTGGCAAGGTACACAACAAGGGCCCGGGCGGGATTCTATGGTCATGCACGCTGACCAGTCAGCCAAAGGGATATGGCTTACTGGTTAGTGCGCACGACTCTCACCCGGGAGTCGTTTGATCGAATCCCGCCCAGGCCCTTGTTGTGTACCTTGCCACATATTGAATATCACAGTTTGCAAGAAAAAATAAATATTAACAACAACGTAATTGCAAAGAGCTATCTGAGTAGATTATAAAAACGACAGTGATCTCGCCAACTCCTGCGTTAGGTCGTTGCATGGTATTTTTTTTCTCCATATTTGAGACGGGAATTTAAAACATTCTGAACATATTGCAGATAGTTTCAAGCCTGGAATGTCTTATTTTGGGCTCCAGTTGTCTGCCTTTGGCAAAACAACATAATTCTGTGTCTTGGTCAGGCATAAGACCTGAGGTCAAACTGAATAAATAAGGAGACAAAGTCACTGAGACACTGAAATGCAAAATCGATTTTTTTGAAGTAGAGCACAAAGAAAGTGGGTGGTTTAAAATATTTGTACAGCACTGAATTTCTTATAAAGACAAAAACTATTAAATAGAGAAAAAAATCTAGGTTTTTCAAGACTACCTACTATGGGGACAACTACAGTTTTCCTATAAAATCAATACGTGAAATAGAATAATAAATGGAGGTTTTTCACTTAACGCTGTTAGTGCTATTTTTATGCTGTCTTATTATTTTCTGATTGTTTACACCTATGCACTGCTTGGTACCCTTATTTTTTCACAGTCAAGAGAAGATGACAAGTTTATTTTGACAAGCTCAAACTAAAACATGACAAGAACTTGAAGGATGCTGTAGCGAGAACAGGGGAACAAGAGCTGTGAGAGGCATAAAAAATATATTTTAATGCATTTGAAGAGAAAAGTCTTGAATGTGACATGCAAGTTACTGCATTATTTTTCGCATGCAGTGTTTTATGTATCAGGATATGATATGTCAAATAGTCAACTTGATCAAAAACATGTAACATATAGCACTAATTCATTATTTAGCTATTAAAACAAAAAAAAAAATAGAGAACTAGCATCTGAAAGAGAAAATATATGTAATTCAGTCTGTTTATAATGCACCAATTCAAAAAAAATTGAGAAACTACCAAAAAAAAAAGAACCGGACTAAATCTTAACCAGTAATATGCAATATAATTTAATTTTTGTCCAAATTCAGTCACAATTCAATTTGATCAGTCTAATTGAGCACAATATGATCATAAATTCAAATTAAGATCCAGTGGCAAATGCTGTAACTTAAGCCTTATTATAACACAATACAGTCAAATTAAGACTGAACGCATTATTTAATCCCAAATGGTCAAATGTTATATGTATCTAGTGAAGCCCAGCAGACTTTGCTGCAATCCCTTGTCTTAAATAAGAATGACCATACTTTAGCAAGATAAAACATAAGCTAAAACCAGACTCAGTATGACAAGCCATCAGCCCTAGACAGCTGGGAACATATTTTAGGAAAGAGACTAATCCATGAAGTTGGATGTTTGTAACAGCCAGTTTCTGATAATGGGTTAAGAGTCTTCAGATCGTTGAGTATGAATAAAAAACATGATAATTTTACTGTTGGCTGGTCTGAAACATTGAAGTTTGTCAGCGATGCAAAGGACAGAGAAGGACTACAATTCAAACAAGCTAAATGTAATCCTTCAAACTGAAAGAAAATACTCATAGGAAATTTTTATCCACTCTGAAATAAATTTTTGATTGCTTGAAAGGTGCAAGTAAAGACTAAAAGACTTTTTCAGTATTGTTTGCTTGCATTATGAAGCCAGTTATATTTATGAAATGCACTGTAAAGGTTCAGAATATTGAAGAATTATGCATTTACATGTTCAAACATGAATGGCCCAAAATGTCTATTTTAAATCAAAATTTGAATTTGGTTCTACTAAGAGCCCTGTGATGGACTGGCGACCTGTCCAGGGTGACCCCGCTTCTCGCCCGTTGACAGCTGAAGATAGGCACCAGCCCCCCCACGACCCCTTGAGGAATAAGAGGTTCAGAAAATGGATGGATGGATGGATGATTCTACTAAGAGATCATGTTGAACTGATTTTTTTTTTTTTGATTTGGATAATTTATCATGAAAGCAAGTGAGCATTTTTTCTAAATGTTACTGAGTATTCTATGTAATTTATACAGATTGATAAACATTCCTGACTTTGTATTTTTTATTTAAATATTTAAAATCAATGTATTTTATATTCATTTTAATTCAATAAAAAAATTGGTTTCTAATTTGAAATGACATAGACATCTGCCACAGGATAATAAGCAGAGGTGGGTATAGTACCAAGTTTTACTCAATTAGGAGTAGTACTACCTTTACCTATTTCTACTCCAATATATTATTCAAGTAAGGGTAAAAAAGTATCTGGTAAAAGGCTAGTTAAATCCTGAGTAACTGTTTGATCCAAACTTCTGACATAATAACTGAAAATTATGTAAACAGACAGAAAAAAATATATAATTTTCCATACAAAGTTGGTTATTTTCAAGAATAAAATAAAAATCCATATATTATGCAATAAAAAAAAAGAGTGATTACAAAATCACATAAACCTTATAAGACCAATACTTTCACTTGGTAGCGTGTATGTATTGTAGAACTTGGTAAAGCACTTGCAGTGGTTATCTACCTGTTTAGTGAAACAGTTTTTGGGCAATTCAACAAAATACAAAGGAAGTGTATGTATACTTATTACTTTGTTGAAAGTAATATACATAACATTTCTCTCTTAATTCTGACATTTCACAAATACAATCACAGTTTATCAATTATTAAGCTGAAACAAAAATGTTTACTCTGATTCGATGTTTGACAGTAAGAAAAATGTTTTGTGGGTTTTTTTTTTCCTGCTGAAGTTAGTCTAAATATATAATTTGCTGGATAACTATAGCCCTCCAGATAAACAAAGCCTCGCTGAAGTGACGTCACGAAGTCCGTAACTCTGATTGGTCAGCACTGAAACGTCCCATGCGGAAGTTGTAGTTCACGGTCACCGCTCGCTGTCAGTTTTAAGCCTTCTCTCCTGCAGGTGAAGCAGCTGTGTCGGTTCGTCCCCGAAACAGAGAGCCCACAGAGATGTCCTTGTCATTCGGAGGAAGAGTGGTGCTTGTCACGGGCGCAGGAGGAGGTAAACCCGCAGCTTGGTGGTGCTGTCCGTCACTTTAAATAGCATTCATAGCGTAGCTCCTGGTGCTAAAGGGCTAAATGTGGCTGAGTTTTCTCTTAGAGAAAAGTTACGAAAGCAGCTTGTGCACCACACAGCAATGTTACCTTATAATGAATGCCTAGCTGTAAGTCTGGGAATGATGTTGAATGCTTAAGGTGACGATTAAGCTGAAAAAAAAAGCAAAATCACTGGTAGTCATAGACATTGTTATGTCTAAATATAAAACACTATTGTCATTTTAGATATAAGACCTTTGGTTCCTTTGCAAACGTAGAGAGCAAAGTACAAATAACGCAATGTCCTTATTGTTACGCGGCTGCAAGTGTGTGAAAGGGCACATACAGTTGCGGCTGTATTTTTGAATTTTAGTTTGGTGAAAACTGTATTTTTCTGTGTTTCTTTCTAAAGGTCTTGGCAAAGAATATGCACTCGCCTTCGCGTCAAGAGGAGCCTCCGTAGTTGGTAAATAAATAACAAGTACACTAGCAGCTGGAGCTTGGGTGTAAAAGCCCTGCAAGTTTTATTCTACTCTGCTGACATGAATGGGGAAGTTATTATTTCAGTGCTTCCCAACCTATTTCCTTCCTTGCTTCCTTTCTTTCTTCCTACCTTACTTCCTTCCTTGCAGGGGCTTAAAAGATCCGGGGAAGGAGTGAGACACGCCCCCGTACCGTTTTTGTTGTTGTTTTTTTTCTGCCATGAACTATTTTTTTCTGAGCTGTCTTTAAAGTGACAGCGTGTAGTTTTTTTCAGTAAATCTGTGAAAATAGCCATTAAAATATTATGTAATAATAATTACGTAACGCACATCAATTGTAAAATATTGGCGGTATTGTACTTTAAAAATCAGTTTTGAAATACATAGGCGCGGGTCCTCTTTTCTACTGAGCCCCGTAGGGGACATGGTGGAGAAAATATTTTAAGGTGAGAAAAAAATAAAATAAATGGATTTTGCGAGAAACTTTTGCGTTATCTCGAGAAAGTTTTGCGTTATCTCGAGAAAATCCGACTCCTTCAACACTAGCCATACGTCCTCTTTTCTCACACATTGTCCATTTTCTCTGCATTTTGCACACATCCAACAATAGCCATGTAATTGTCCAGAGTATTGCAACTGGTGGCTAATGAACTCAATCAGATCCACTAGTTCAGAAGCTGTTTACGACGCGACAGTCCTTTAGTGCGCAAAATCCTGTGGGCAATGTCTTTCACTTATATGAAAACCATGTCTAGAGCTAAGCACTGACTTTATGTCCTGATATTTGAGGCCAATCTCAAAATAAAACTCTATTAAGCTCTCCCGTCTGTGAGTGTCTTCCATCATAGCAGTGCACAAGGCTGCAGCAAACTGAGTCGGTAACACTGTAAATGCAGGGATGGCTTTTCGAAACGTTCTCCAGATATCGCAAAAGTTTCTCAAGATAACGCAAACATTTCTCAAAATAACACAAAACTTTCTAAAGATAACGCAAAAGAATCTCAAGATCTCGCAAAATCCATTTTTTTTTTCTCACCTTAAAATATTTTCTCCACCATGTCCCCTGCGGGGCTCAGTACTTTTCAGGGGAAAGCCATATTAGATGACGTCTTTACTTCTAAAAGAGCCTGGACGGACAAAGCGCACGGAACAAGCCCGCTATTAAAACCTTGATTTCCCCTCAAAATGCAAAATGTTTCGTCATAAATAAATTTTTACCTCTTCGTTAGTTCCAAGTGATGAAAGAGAGACTGATGTGCTCGCCATGTTGCTGCAAATAGATAATTCTCAGGGAATTGAGCGTTTGAAAACAGCACTAGTTGGACCGCCGTAGTTGAGTTTCTTACTCGAAGACACAGATACCACATGCTTGTGATAATTTAGGTATGCACTGCCCCCTACTGGCCGAAAATGACACACTGTGCCTTTAAGCATACACATGGGGAGGCATCGGTGGATCGCTGAGAAGTGCTACTGAGTAGAGCAGCTTGTTCAGTACACCACCAACCAGAGCCAGCAAAATATGGAGCCCAGAAAGTCTCATAATAAATAAACTAACACAGGGTTTTTCACGACTGCATGCTCATTCAGAAATGCTCATGGCCTGTATCACAAATGCACATGCTGAGGTTCACAAATATAATTTTCAGAAACACTTAATATAAATTCACAAATGCACACGATGATGTTCACAAATGGACATGATCTGTTTCAAAAATGCAAACAATCTGTTTCACAACTATAATTTTGAAAAAAGCTTCAAATATATACTCACATATCATACGAACTCCTGAATGTGCATGAACCCACCACTTCTCAGTTGTGAACCTCTCTGCATTCGTGAGAGAATTCTGTGTGGTGAGTTCTGAGACTCACCTAAAGAACATGGACAACTACTGTCACCATTGGCCAAGGCACCTGTCAATCAAATTAAATACTTAGCCAGCTGTTCGCTTTCAGCCAATGGTATTGGCTCCTAACATGTTCCATCCTCATTGTTGGCCGAACGTACGGACCCCGGTAATAATTAGTAATTAATAATTAATTTCCTCAGTTTATTAAACAGTAGGCATGAATTACTAACCCGTTTCCTCGGTTTATTAAACTGTGCGCAATCTATTCCCCCAGGTTAATAAACTGTGTGACCATGTGGTGTTTGTTTCTGCTTTGGAATTGGCACTTCGTAACTATTCATGTAATTAATAATGATAATGATAATTAATAACTGTACTTTAACCACTATTAATATTGCTAATAACTCAGCCAGCTCACTCATTGTGCAACAGTGTTTTAAAGTAGAACTGGCATGAAATTCCCCGCAATGTTTGGGAACCTTTTCAGCCACACTCTAAGTACCTTAATACTATATCAAAGGATCGCTTGCCGTAATTCAGCCTTGTTGTAGAATTGCAGGTGTGACGAGGTAGCCCTTCTGTGAGCATTAGCACAGAAGGAGTTTCGGAGGGCGGGGCCTAGGCTATGTGCTTCTGTAGTCAATGCGTCTCTAACAATATTTCGAATGTTCAACTATGACATATAATCTTTTTTCCCCCAAATAAAAGCATACTGGCACCAAATCTACATAAACAAACTGGGGTATTAGTGGTGAAGCTAATTCTGAATGTTAGCTATGAAGCTAATTGTAGAGCGAACAACTCAAACAATGCCACAATGTGTACTAACAGCTGAAGGACATTATTGAGGAAATATGCTTACTTGTACAGGGATATTTGCTGGTTCATGGAGAGTTGGTATTGATCCTCGTAGAAGTTACAGACGATCTTTCGAATCCACTGCTGTATTGTCCCAATTTGGAAAAACAGTCGTCCTAGAAATGTTTGCCACAAACTACCACACGCTTCGGCAGTCGGTCGGGCACATTCCCTGCATACATAAAATCTATCCAAAAGCTTTTCAGTGGCTCAGAAGTGAGAACAAAAAGATTTATTTTGTACACCCAGGTACAGTGCAGTTTGGATGCGGTCTGGACTCCTTGCTGTTGGTTTGTTGTTTGCCTGTTACCGTAGCTCTCCGCGCCGCGGAGGGAATGACTTGTAGGGTGTAGTTCGGGGAAGGGGGTAATTGGCTGGAACTCAACATGTAATATGCCGAAATGTGTCGTCATATGCCGAACTGCCATAAAAGCCAGTTTCTGAGTGCTAATTTCACTATGTAGGCAGACATAACCTGGAACAAAGGAAAGACTAATCAGTAATTTTAACCCCTTAAGGGACGTAGGCAGGCTGGGGGAACTAAAAGATATGATCAAAAACCTCCAAAAATGCAAATTTCCTGCCAGGTCCACTTTAAATGTTTTTTTTTTTTTCATAAGTCTCTAAGGAAAGGTGCGATTGAATGCGGGAGGATGATAAATCACTCGAATGACCTCTAAAAAATTTGTCCCCCTTACTTTTGAGATAATGGTTATGCCCCTGCTTCCTTGTATCCTTTCTCAAGTTCTTCCTTCCTCCTCCCCTTATGACCTTTTGTCTTTTTTTTGGTCTTTGTGTCCTTGTTTTCATCCTTGTTTTTCTTTACAATTATTTACTATAAATTCAAAATGAACATTTTTTTTGCAGTGTAAACCCCCTCAGAGAGCGATAGCTTACTGCTGATTTACTGGTAGGATCTTCTTCTAAAAAGCAACAAATTTGGTTTGAGCAATATTGAAATCTCATTATAGCAATTTTAAATAACATATCTTTTTAAAATGAGAAAGCACTCCTTTTACGGAGCCTGGGCAATAAATTTATTTTCTCAATTAATCACATTTTCTGTTTATGAAGATTTTTTTTTTTTAGAACATCGTGATTTTTTTTATTTCTTGCCAGTGTACTACCTGGACTTCCATAGCTCAGATTGATGTCAGTTGGCCCAGGACGTACCATCTCTTTTTAGAAGGATACTCCACAGCATGGGTGTCAAACTCATTTCCATTAGGGGCAACATCAAGCTCGTGAATATCCTGCTGGTTGTGGCAGAAAGTATTGTTAAAACTATAACAAACCGTTAAAATACTAGTAAATACCTCTGTTCTTTCATCTTAATGTCCTTCATCCTTTCTTTTTCCTTTTGTGCTTTCTTTGTTGTTTCCTTCTCTGTGCTCTTTTTCCTTTTCTTCATTCTGTCCTCTCTCTTCTACAGTATGTCCTTATTTTCTCATCTGCCTTGTGTCATTCCTCCGTTCCTTCCTTTTGGTCACTACCTCATTTAATTTGTCCTTGTTTCTTTCACTCCCTCCTTCCTACCTTGTTTCATTCATTGTTTCTTTTCTTGTTTTTGTTTCTTTCCTTGTATCCTCCTCCTCCCTGTCTTGTTTTATACCCTTTTTTATGTCCTTCCTTAATTTCTTCCCTCCTTCCATTCTCCATTTTAAAGCCTGTCTAATGTAGAAATATCAGCAAATGATTAATCATTAACGTCAGTATTTTTAATTTCAAGCTGGTGGACTGCTAACCTGACTCTGGGAAGATCTACAACTTAACAGCAGAAATTGGATTTTATAATGCACTGTTGTGATTGTGGGAAAAAAGGAAATGCTGCCCTTAATTTTTGCTTCCGATGTTGCTCTCATCTCTGACCAAGAATCTACTTTACTTCACTTTTTCTTTAGGGTTATCTCTTTTGGAGAACCACACAATTTGCACTGCATTGCTAATCTTTGTCTTCTTTTTTGCAATAAAGTGAATGACCTTGGGGTAGACACAAAAGGGGGTGGAAGAAGTTCTGCAGCTGCTGATAAGGTGGTGGAGGAGATAAGAGCGAAAGGGGGCAAGGCTGTGGCAAACTATGGTGAGAAACACGGACTTTCCTCTATTAAACATAGGAAGTAGTTTTTTCATAGCAGATGGAAAATATCCATTGAGTCATATCTGGCTTGTCCTTGTGATTTATGAATTTGAGCTTCTTCTGTGTAAAAAGATTTATTACAGAAAACAAGCCTTTCATCTGTCTTTCTAGTACGGTAGTTTTTAAGATCTACATTTGCTGTAAGGAGACATTGCAATTAACTAAAAGCCACAGCTTCTTCTAGTAGTTTTAGTTATATTTTTGTAACTCTCTTGTTTCCCTCTGAAAATACATTCAGAAACAGTGTAGCCGAGATTGATTTCAACTAAAATAATCGGGTCTTCT
This sequence comes from Apricaphanius iberus, assembly GCA_028564705.1. Taxonomy (NCBI): domain Eukaryota; kingdom Metazoa; phylum Chordata; class Actinopteri; order Cyprinodontiformes; family Aphaniidae; genus Apricaphanius; species Apricaphanius iberus. Next base: position 1,018,380 of record JAPXFQ010002051.1, read on the forward strand.
GTATGTTTTCTCATGTAAATACAGATTCTGTTGAAGATGGAGAGAAGCTGATCCAAAGTGCGCTTGATGCCTTTGGAAGAATTGGTTTGTATTACATTTTGGAAAGCTATAATCAGTAAATCATTTGACAGGTAGTGATTATTTGACTAAAATGTCCTTGGTAATATTGTTCTTTTTCAGATATTGTTGTAAACAATGCTGGGTAAGCCCCTCCCTTGTAATAATTATGGAGATCATCTGGTCTTAGAAAGCAGTTATTACAGTAATTAAAGCGTGGACCGCTATGATCATGTGAAAGTGATTATTAATTGTTAGCTCCTAGACTGTTCTTTTTTTTGCATTTGTTTGCTCAGAATACTCCGTGACCGTTCATTTGCTAGGACCAGCGATTTGGACTGGGGTAAAGAGATGATTTGGTTTTAATATAAACAGGTTATTTATCAGTAACTAATTCAAGTTATGTGTCAAGACATGGATACAGATCAGAAAACAGTTTTTCTTATATTGTCATTTCAGACCTCATTCACAGAGTTCACTTGAGAGGGTCATTCTTGGTAACCCGAGCCGCCTGGAACCACATGAAGAATCAAAATTTTGGCAGGTGAGGATCAAAGCAAGCAGCATCCATTTGCTGACAATTATCCTCAGGAGAGATAGTTATGTCTGATAAAGTCTATAAAAAGATAACCTACAGATGCATCTCAGTAAAGTTAAATATCATCGAAACCTTTTTTTTAATTTACTATTTCAGATAAAATATTCAAACTCACTTGGGCACCAGGCCCCCATAGGATAGACAATATAGATGGATGGAAATTAAAACTCTAGGCAGATATAGTGAACTAAGACTGCTTTTAAGTGATTACTTCTGTAAATATGTATTACGGCTAAAAAAACACGCAGATTAAAATTTCTTAAAATGTTTACATAATATAGAGACAAATAGAATAGATGCTAAAGCATAAATTTGACGTAGATTATTGGCACGAAGGTTGCATAGCAATGACAGCCTCCACAGGGAGGATAAGTCACAAAAGGTAGTTGCTAAAGGTGGAATTTCAGATTACTAGATTTATTGAATCATGTTATTGGAAAGATAAGCGGAAGTAAAATACCTGGTAAAAGAAGGTTTACAAGCAGTGGGGATAACCAGAGGATTGAGCGGATAGAATAGAAACGTCCTTTACCGGTCCACATTGGGGACGTTCAGCTCCCACAGCAGCAAATTACAGTGGGAGCATGCATAAAAGGTTTAAAATATATAAAAACAAGACCGTACAGTTAGGGCGCATGGTTATTCAAAAGGGAATACTAAGATTAAAGAAATTTGCAACTGAGTAGGATAATTTAACGAAAGAAAAATTTGCAAGACATGTATGGAAATATATGTGCATACAAAACAGACTATTTACAAGATGTGTAAAAAACTGTGGAAATGAAAACAGAGTTATAAAGAGTTCTTTAGGTTTTTTTTTTTTTTTTGAGCAGTGATCGGTATAGAGTTTTACAGCTGCAGGGAGGAAAGTTCCTACGGTAAAAAGCTTTTGTGCACCTTGGATGCAACAGTCTGTCCCTGAAGGATCTCCCCTGTTCACATTGTCCAACAATGATGTTATTAAAGCTTGAATCCTTATGTCTCTCTCCACCTACACTTGGTTGGGGAGGCAACCTAGCACAGAGATGGCCTTCCTGATTATCTTATCTAAGCTATTGACAAATAAAGTAGTTTTAAGAGTTTGCCAGAGATTCTCAAGGTGTAGTTAAAGCTAGAGTCAGTAATTTAAGAACAACCACACACAGATGTATCCAGAACTTTGGCTACAACTGCTGGTTTTCTTGTGTTAAAGACCACATCAGAAGTGTTTTGCCTGGACTAAGGAGAAAACAGCCCCTGTTGTTCAGGGCTGTAGAGTATTTCCTGAAGAAAGCAACTGTTTAATTTAATTTAATTTAATTTAGAAATCAATATCCCAGAGTCTGAAGGAAGAGTGGAGAGTACTGAATCCTAGTTATTTAAGGTCCGGGTTGAGGTTTTTACTGTCAGTTATTTTAGTCGACATGTTGTCTGCTAGTGTTGGTCCACTGCGGCAACACCTGGTTTTAAAAAACACAATATTGACACGATTTATTGGTCAAAAACCCAGCCTGACCTGAACACCATAGAGAATCTGTGGAGTATTATCAAGAGGAAGATGAGAGATCCCAGTCCGAACTATGCGGACGAGTAGAGGGTGCTATTAAAGCGGTCATGTGGTTATAAGGCCAGGGAGAGAGATGTTGGAGTAGAGGATATGATCCTTGTCCATTATGTAGGATATGGTTTGAATTTCCTCCTCCTCCTCTAAGCTTTGGTCCTGCTCTGCACCCATGAAGCTTCGCATAATATTATTTATATTATATATATTATAAGATGCCTAATTACGCTGAGTGTTACAGTCTGTTCTTTCAGAAGACACTTTGATTTCGGTTATACAACTAATGGCCACTAGATAGTAATAAATGCTATCAATTACACCCGCACTGAGGTATAGAAAGGCATCTAGCAGTGACAGGTCTATTTAGACATGACTGTTTTAGATTATAATTAGCTGTGGAAGGTTGTTGGCCTAAAGTAGGCTGCAGTTGCCCTCCTTATGTAGTTTCACTCCATGAAATGAAATATTAAAAACACTGAGTTAACTTTATTTTTTCTTGTACAACCATTTTTTGCGCTGCAGCCACTGCTGTTGACTAACAGACAACAGTTTAAAATAATACCGCAATTTACAAATCAATACCATGACAAATACATAAAATGGAGTGTTTTAAAAAAAAAAGTAGATCGAAATCAATTTAAATTCTCCTTTTTTTTACTATGTGTTCTCTATTTCTCATGCACAGTCCTAAAATTCAATCTTGGTGTGCAGCCACCCTAAAGAAATAATTTATAGGGCACTTAAAACAAAAGTCATACTGAAGAGAAGTATAAAGAGAAAAAGAAAGGTCTGAATGTCATTTCCCAGGCTCCCCTGTTCATTGTCTTAGGCGCCGTGGAGAAACGCCCTCATTGATCAGCTTTATCCTCTGTATCGGCTACCTGATGCAGCATTTTTTCAACGTTGCCCTGTGTACTTGGAAAGATTTGTGCTTGGTGTCTTTTGTGCATAATGGCTATTGATGTGAGAAACGTTTTGTCATTGCCAGTCTTTTGGTGTTTTCATTGTTCTTGTTCACTGCATGTTATGGATCCCCTCTTTTTTGTATAACCAGTGAGGTTTTGCAGATGTCTCCTGCAGTTAATGTGGCATTGATGCTTAACCTCTTTACTTCTGCTCGACTGAGTGGAACGGCCTGCATGAGATTGTGTGCACAAGTAGCATCCTGTGGGTTTGATGTATAAACATCTCTGAGCTCCTAAATATGGATTGGACACTCTCGCAGTTGTTGAAGAGGGCATATTCTTTATTTGCAATGACTAGACGCTTAAAGATGCACAGCATGCGTGGAAAGTACGGTCTCCTGTGAGACTGTGCCACTGCGCAGCGATTCCTGTCAAACTGCTTTAACTCGGGCTTGTTTTCTGTGACCAGAATCATCATGACTGCATCGGCTGCAGGCATTTATGGTAACTTCGGCCAGGCCAACTACAGCGCTGCCAAGTTAGGCCTGCTGGGGCTGGCTAACACTTTGGCCATCGAGGGACGCAAATACAACATCCACTGCAACACAATCGCTCCCGTGGCTGGGTCCCGGCTCACAGAGACCGTCATGCCGCCAGGTAATTGGAGATGGCACATAATTGCGTTAAATGGATCAAAATGAGTTAGAATGGATTGAAACCACAGTTTTCTTTTTCTGAATGCCAGGAAAAGGCTTATTTACATGATTTGATGCTCCATCATTTATTAGGATTGTAATCTAACTTTTTGCAACTTCTTTTCAAGCTTTTATTTATCTGCACCTTGTTAAATCCGCCAGTTCACACACACAAGTTTTTTGTGGCGTTTACGTTACAGAAGGGGTAATAAAGCTTTGGCTGTCATAATATCAGCGAAATAAAGCTTTAAAGTGCATTTCAGTACGTAAGAATATTATTGAAAAGTTAATTTATTTCACTTACTCACTTAAAAAGGTGAAACTTTTGCAGTGGATTAATTAATTTTCGACAAGGTGATACAGTCCTAATGTTTATTTCTCTTTGCTTTGATAGTTATGGCACACCGCTTTCCAAAAATGTATATAAGTTTGGTAAAAAAATTATTCTACTAACGTGAAATTCAAATATGTCTCGGGCATGTTTTTCTGCTGCACATTTTCCTTCCAACAAATTTTGCTATAATATGCTTAGATGCTGCTCTGGCCAGCCAGTCAATAGGAATGACATTTTGTACCTTTTCACTTTTAATGCGAAGAGTGTCAGAATTGTCTGTACTAAATAACTTATTCTTGTTTTGGGTTTTTCGCCAAGAGCCATAATCAATAAAATAAACGGATTTACATTATTTTCCACTGAATTACTGTAATACATATATTTTTTAATTTATACCCAACTGTACAGAGATGTAATTTAGGTGCAGTTTATTAAAGCCACCCCAAAAAATGTGTTATTTAACCAGTCGGGGAGTTAGAAATGGGGGTTTGTTTTTGGGTTTTACCGTCATAAAAACCAGGACTGTTGTGTTTGTTGATGCCGTTGGTTCACAGACATGCTCTGTGACTACAGCTCTGTTGACTCGGGGTACAAACAGAAATGGTTTTGTTGTCATGCCGTGCTTGTCTGCAGTAGCATCTGTCACGCTGTGCAGTGCCAACTGTCTCAGGATGGCCTCACCTTGGTAAAAGACTTGTTTCCATATGTTCGTGCTCACTGACGCAGTCTTTTCTGAAAGACAAAGAACAGAACTGGCCCTGCTGAACGCAGCGAGGCAGATTGCCTTTTTGTCCTACCAACAGGGTGCAGATATTTTAAGCTCACATATGGTGCCTGAAGGTAAAATATTTCATAGTTTATAAAGGGAATTAAAAGTGCTTACAAAAGGGGACTTCTAACTTAACAACATTCTTTAGGAGTCAATGTTAGACGATAAATTATTCTGTTTTTGTTTCTGGCAGTTTATCCATCCATTTGTCTGTCTTCTGTTCACCTATTTGTCCTTCATCCGTCCACTCAGTCTTTTCAATAATCCTTCTGTTTATCATTCCCTTTGTTTGTGGTTGATGCGGGTAGCACTGGTAGAGGAATCCTAGTATGAAAACGACCTCTACTCCAGATTAATTGTATGTTTTTTGTGTATTTAGACCTTGTTGCATCTCTAAAGCCTGAGTACGTTGCTCCACTGGTGCTCTGGCTCTGTCATGAACAATGCCAAGAAAATGGAGGATTATTCGAGGTAAAATAACAGATTTTGTAGATTAAAATGTTTTTTTTCCCTCTTTAATCCCAGTGAGTGATCATTCTCATGTTTCATCTTCTTGCAGGTCGGCGCAGGCTGGATTGGTAAATGTGAGTTACTGTGTAGTTTTCCAGAAGAGGCGTCTGCATGTGTTAATAGCATGAGCTCCAGGTTGCTTTTGTAATGTCTGCGTGGGATTTTTCACCGGGCAATGACCCCCCAACCCTCTTCGTTTGTATGTATCCTTGTTCGCAGTACGCTGGGAGCGTACTCGGGGCCGGACTGTGAGGCAGAAGAACAAACCGATGACTCCTGAGGGGGTCCGGGACCAGTGGGACGCTATCTGTGATTTTGAAAATGCCACCAAGCCGGCAAATGTACAAGGTCAGTGATAGATGAGGCAGGTTATACACTGCATGCTGGAATGTTTTTTATTTATTTATACACATGTATGTGTTTATCTAGTGGGAAAAAAAGTTTCTCAAACCAACATGAACCTATGTAGAAAAGTACTCTAAGTGCCCCTTAAACCTAATAACTAGCAGTGGCTCCTGTTGGTACCTAAAGGTAACATGATAACTTGCAATGAGTCTCTAACATCACTGGTAATGAATTTTAGCTCTGTTTATGCAGATTTTTTTTTAACCACAATATAGGAGCTTAGAGCTTAACCAGCCTCTTTATGCCACAGCATCTCAACCACATTTAAGTCCAAACTTTAACTAGGCCACCATTTTTGTTGTTGTTTGATCATTGGCCTTTTGCATAACCCAAGTGCTCTTGAGACCTTTCACCTTTAAAGGATTTCTGGATTCAACAGGTCAGGCAGTCCTAGTCTTTATTGTGAGACTTTGAGACATTTAATGTCTGAGGCTTTGTTAAATCAAATGTACAAACTAACAGACTTTATGACGCTGTAGATCCCCTGTTATTTGCTGCGGTGGGGGAAAAAAACTGCATGTGAATAGCTAAAATCTGAAAATACTTGAGACCGTTTTAAATATGTGTATAACTGGTTGTTTTAATTGTTCGAAGACCAAATATACGTTAATGTGCATTAAGACGCTCAGTTGAAAGCCTGTTGGCACAACCGCAGAAGCTAACATCCACGTCTTCTTTATCTCCTTTTGATTGAGATGTAAAGGCAATAAATGGTGCTCTTGGATTGGCTACTTTGCACCTAGATATTTCAATTTACCAAGCTGCATTCCAATTTTGAATATTTTAGATATGTGCTATGAAAAATCTGCAAATAATATGGAGTCATGTTCCACAGAAAAATCTACAAATAGTTGGTGTTCCACTGAATCCTGCATTGTTATACATTAAATTCCTCGATTTGGTCTGTATCCAAAACCACAACTAAGACCTGAGAATGGTTGCTCTGGAAGAAAAATGCAGTACTTCGTTATTTTGGAGAAGTCTTGTAATTTCGAAGAACGATCCTCTCTGCTCACAGCCAACGGCATCCACAACAAAACTTTGAAGAACCTTGATCCTCAGATGTTAACTAAGAAGGAGCCAAACAGCGTGTTTATCATTTTGTTCCTTCCACCATCAGCACACTTGTGATTACAGTTAATGGGCTGCAACAAAAAGCAGGAAAGGTTGTTAAAGGTCCCTCAAAGAGAGAGATAGAGAGTCAAGGTGAAAATATTGTTGAGCCTGAACAAGTGCACATTTCCTAGAAAGGTCTGATGGAAACCGAGAGGTAGTCGAATGCTGATTATTATTTCTCTCCGCCTCCTCCGGCCCTCTTTGTTCTCTCAGATGTTGAGTTGGAAGCAGAGGGCGGTCGGCGTTGACGCTAACTGAACGGGGGTGGCTTTCCCACAGGATGCGAGCGGGTCTCATTAGCATGGCTTTGTTGTGCCTCCTCATTTGTAGCTTAATACCAAGACTTGTTGCTGCTTGTGTTCGGTAACCACTCGCCACTGATTGATGGTAATGAGCCGCTTTAGTCTTCCCTCAGATTCTGCTTCCTCAGTTGTCTGGGATTGTCTTTCATTGTTCATGCTGTCTCCATATGCACAGGTATTTAAATCATTCCTCATTTTTCAAACTTTTTTTTTTACCCTCTACTTTCAGTGAACATCAAGAAGGAATTCATAAGTATAACTATAATACATTTTGAATAACTTTTTCCAAGTTACATCTAGATTAGTGCCTTTTAAACTGTTGCCTGTGTGTTTACATTGTCTGAAATTAAAACAAATAATTTTCAGGAGGTAAAATCAGTTCATCTTTTATATTTGTTGCTAAAGTAGAATAATTTTTCACAAGGATTACATGTTTAAAAAGCTGCATCGGGATTGGAATGCAGCTCCATCTTAAGTGTTTAATTATACGTCATGCTTGCTCTTGATTTTTTTTCCTCTTTTAAAAAAAAACTTTATTTCAAATCAAATAAAAAGCTGTGAAGGACAATATTCCACATTTCACTGCTAAATGGAGTTTTGCAGTAATCAGAGTTTTATTAAATCACAGCTTTATTACCCTTTCTAATGAAACTCATACAGTTTCTTTAATGTGTTGATGAGGCTCTTTTGGTTATCTCAGCATTTAAAAGATCATTGAGGTTTGATCATAATATGATATTATTGATTATTGATTATTGATAGACTGATTAGCAAAACGTCGTCTCGTTTCTAACAAAACTCTGTAAAATGTAATTTCAGCTATGGTGATTTATAAGGAGAGCGTAATTCAAGTATGTTATCTCAAAGTGAAACTAAATGTTGTCTCAACTCACATCATCCAAGTATCTTCAAAGAGTCGTGGATGCTGCTGCTGTCGGTAGAAAGCATCTCCAGTAGCGGACAGTCTTGCATCATGTCCTTGGTGGCCTCTGATTAAAGACTCCATATCCTGGCAGCAGAGAGGATATTCCACACAAACAACTCCTGGATCACGCCATCAGTTGTTACAAAGCATTGTTAATCCATTTAATTTTCTGGTGTAATGAAGCATGAGATATTTGTGCCTATTTAAGTGAATGTAAGAGCTAAATGAGAATACTATAATCAATCTGTTCTTTTCCATGTTTCAGTAAATACATGTTTTTTTGCAGTAGCTGTAAATTTTCACCGAAATGTGAGATCATATTACAGCACATTAGGATGCAGCTGATAATTATTAAAACTTTATATATCTTAGTATTTGTAAAGTAATTCAGATGTGTTGCTGATCAGTAGCCTCACATGTACGTATGGTTTTAACGATGGGCTCAGAGTCATTTCATGTTTTCATCTCATCTTCTTTATTGCTCTGTCTGTTGTCGTCTTTCAGAGTCTCTGCATTCAGTTGTGAGCGTGCTGTCTCAAGTGGAGTCGGATGGAGAAGTTGGTGCAAATCCAACAGCAGCTGCAGCCTCGGGGCCAACAGGATCGGGGATTAATCCTGTAAGTGAAGATACAGTTTCTGCTCCGGTTTTTCTTTGACACTGAAATAGTGCCAATTTATTTTCATTTAGCTTTCCTCTTGGTCCCCACTTCACTCATTTAGTTGATTAAACAGTTGTGGTCTCTTTTGAGGAGTTATAAAGAACATATAGATTGAACAAGTAGCTGAAAAGTTCATGGTGGGCTTTTTAGTGAATCCTTAAGATACTTGAAAGCACCTGATACCCAAGACTTTTACCATTTAAATTTTATCAAATTATGTTCTAAATGAATATATATAACTTAAAAAATCCCAGTCATTTTAAGGCAGAAGTGTACTGCAACTATCTTAAATTGAACTGCATTTAAGTTTAACCAAAATCTATACCGGGAAGATTTTTTTTTGCTCATTTAGTCGAACTAAAACTGACCGCAGTGCTATTTTTGTTAACTTCTGGGCTCATCATATTTGACATCATGAATAGAGAGAGCTTAGTTTTATTTATTGCTCTTATGCTGGATGTGACACTTTATGCATATGAGTTAAACCTTGAAGTTAATTTTTTTTATTGTATTTTGTAGCATGTAAAAAAGTTTTTTTTTTCTTCTCATGCTTATATAACGTATACAGTATGTGTAACATTTCTTGAGAAAGAGGTCCGATTTGGGATCTACTAGTTCTAAGTAAATATATGCTATAATTTTTGAATCTGAATTTAACTGTAGAAAATCTGTCACATCATTCTAATCTCTCCAAACTGTTTTATACATAACGCATCTAGTTTTATTACTGGATTTAGTTGATCAACTGAAACGAAGAAAGTGAAAAGTAGCCACCAACTAGCGGCCATAATTAAAATTTTATTACAAAAATTCTATTCAGATTCTTAATAAAAAATCAATGCTTTGCTGTTGAATGTCTATACAATATTGTGACATAAAATATCAGGATTTATCGGCATATCAATATTTTCTAACATCTATGCTATATTTAGTCATATTCTAAGGGCCCCCACACCACAAAAAAGTTAAAGCTAGCAATCTTCCTGAATGTATTTCAGTTAGTTTTCCCTTCAGAAATGTTACATTTCCTAATTGGAAAAAGTGAACTCAACAATTCACTAGTATCAAATTGTCAAAGAGGTGCTGAGAAAACCTTAAAACGTTATTGATCAGCAACTGTGTGCTTGAATGCTGGTGAGAATTTTTTAGTTTACCGGAAACGCAAGATCTAAATATTACTTGGGGAATAAATAAATGTGGGATTGCATTAACTCATCATAAAAAGAAGCTGAAAAGTCGAATGGGAACCTGAGCCGAAGCCAAAGGTGGTGTCATATCTGATCCAGACAGTCAGTCAATTCTCTGCTAACAAAGAGATTATTTGATTCCTGAAGGTGAATCCATGCAACAGGAAATGTGTTTCTGGCTGGCAGATGTTTATGTTTTGGGAGTAGTGGATGGTGGAGTATTCCGTGTTTCGTGTGCATTATTGTCAGAAGAGTTTAAAATCACAATCTAGGTTCCTGCACACATTGGAAAAGGCTGGAAAAACATGAAGGATTAGTTTATGATTTTCCATGTCAGGATAAGTATTTAAACAAAAATTGCAGAAGGAGAATGTTATTAGTTACCTAAAAGTTACAAATTAATGTTGCTTTTTATTCACAAGATTATTTTAGAATCAAATAATTTTTGTATGATTCGCTGAGTTACAATTTGGCTTCTACATTTTATCCCTCAGTGGTTTGGTTTTGTACAGTTTCTGGCTGAGATAACATAAATAATTTTTTTTTTAACCTTTAAAACACTTTAATGCTGCTGTCCAAAGAATATATATATATATATATATATATATATATATATATATTAGGGCCGGGACTTTAATGAGTTAGTTATTAATAAATTACACAAAAATAACGCATTAAAATTTTTTAACGCATTTTAATCGCACCTATTTACGCACCGCGGCCTTCCAGCACTGGTGCGCAGAGAAAGGCGCAGATCCCGTTTCATGTCCGCTAAGCCGCATGCTGTCGTTCCTCCAGCAGCTGATGGACAGAAATTTAGCTTTCTCTACAGTCAAAACTTATGCTGCAGCTATTTCTTCCTGTCATGAAGGTTTTGGTGACGGAGCGGTTTCATCTACTCTGTCACGGCTGCACTGCGCTGCTTCCAGCTATTTCCTCGGGACTCGATCCTCCAGAGAATCTCAGAACTCATTCAACCGAAACGGTGTATTAAAAAAAACAAACTGATCATTTTTTAAATCCTGTGATGCATGAGCAGGCCTCACCGAGCTCATTCAAAGATTTTATGGTATTGTGACTAAAATGATTCTCTATCCCTGGTATTGGTGTTCTCCTTGCTGTGTTTGTGTTGCCTGGATTTGGAAGAGTCATGCTGTAGCCTGAAGATAAATATCCCCCATTGTGTCCTCTTTAGACTGTGTGTGTGTGTGACATTATGTGCGACGCGATCCTTAAGTTATGCCAACCTGTGCTGCGGCTGTGCTTGATTTCAATTTATTACTTGCACCCCACCAAGTGTACAACTGTCTTACCAGTGCTAAATGGTTCCATCTGTTGCTTAAATGTTAGAAGTAGAATGTAAGGACAGTAAAAAGGCTTCAGAGAGGCTGCATCGTAATTGGAGGCTGTAGTTTGTTGTATTATTCAGAGTTGTTTCTGTTTCGCTCCCAAAGCACACTGCATGTAAAATATCACAGATGCTTTTCTGTTTAATGCTGTTATGCAATTTGAATGCAACTCTCTCTGCATGAATCTTCTATCCTCTAAAACAGTCCATTAATACTAAAGAAAGCAAGAACAGCGGATGCATGAGTGCAAACAAGGTAGGGAAGTTCTCCAACTATTGTCATGCTGTTATATTTTGCCTTTTGTTATTTAAAAAATTCACAGAATTGCAATTTAAGAACGTATGTAACATGTAGTATAATATAGATAATAGAAAATATGGTTGCAGATATTTTATTTAGACAAAATGACAGAAAACAAATTTCCACCGGCACCTTGTGGGTCAACAGCACCGTTAGCGGTCGTCGTTAAACTTGGCCTCGACTGATCCGGTATGGAGTTAATGTTTGTGATTCGCAGTACAAAAAAAACATACTTTTCCCTTTAGTGTTTAAAAATAAACTTAAATTAGATATATTTTAGTTTAGGCATTTTAAAGGAAGGATATTTGTTCTCCTGTGACCTTAGGGTTAGAACATAAAACTTGTGGGTTGGTTAAAATTGGTTAGATATCAACTTACGGTATGCTATTCTGAAAAAGTAGGCTGTTTTGTCAGAACACCGGCCCAAGAATCCACTGGCTTGTGACCCCTTATGGTTGCATTAATGGTTTCATTGCTATGTGGTGCATTATTTTGTCACAGCAGTAACACTTTTTAATTTTAACCTCCTTTCAAAAAAAAGAAACTAGCCTAATCTTCACTTTATTTTTTTCTCTTCCTCCCTTAATATTCTCGAGATGCTCTGGCATTAATCTCTTTGTGAACACATGAGTGCATATAAAACAAAATCAAAAAGGAGTGTGTGAACAGTTGTGAAAGCAGCCAGTTTCCCACATCTGCATTTTAATGCAGTTTTAATTAAAAGTGGGCCTCCAGAGGCCAGGCTCTATGGTGATTTCTGACCAACTGAGAGGTGATATTATGCAGAGTGAATCATACCACTCTGCCATGCCGGATTGTTGTAAGCCAAGGCTCTGCTGTCATTAATATGACAAATCAGCTTCTGCAGGAGAGTTGTGACTGTAATGTTACCACAGAGGTATGATAATGGTATACTTTTATCACATTTAATGACTCCTGATTAATATGAATGAACTCCAATCACTTTCTAAAGTTAATATCACTATATTTTAGGATTTAGCACACTACTGTAGCTACTGCTAGAGCTCCCAGTGATATGTTGGACATTAAGCATTCAATTTGCACTGTAGCAGGAGCCTGTTGGCTGTTTTTGTCTGGAGGGGAGAGAGATATGTGGGCGTCATATCAATTAAATACATATTTCTAATCAAACATAAAAAATAACTTGATTCTGTTATTCATAATGTATTTATCAGAACTGAGCGCCAGTGTGACATTTCACTCTGCTGCTTCTCTGATAAAAGCCAGTTTGTCCACTTAAAAATTGCTGCATGTTTCTATCATGGGAGAAGGGTGAAGTGAGGCAGTGATGGGATGTGAAGTGTGTTTGGTAGAATATTTATTTTTTATATTGTTAATATAGGCCCACACACTGACATCTCACAGTCTGAATAAAATATTTAATGATGAAAATTAGTAGTTTGTAGCCGAGTGTGAGGCGGCTGGGATGAAAATCAGCACCTTCAATTCCAAGACCCTGGTCTTTAGCTGGAACAGCGTGGATTGTCCCTTACAGGTCGGGGTGAGGTCCTTCTCCAAGTGGACGTATTGAAGTATCTCAGGGTCTCTTTCAGGATAGATGGGCAGACTGGTTTAGCGCTTGTATGACTGCAGGCGCTGCACCATCATGGTGAAGGCTATGCTATTGATTTACCCGTCGATCTAAGCTCCTACCGTCATCTATGGTCACGAGCCCTGACTAGTTACATATCATGGATTCAAGTGGTCGTAATGAGTGTCCTCCGTAGGGTGTCTAAGCTCTTCCTTATCACACTGTGCGATTACAGCTGTCCTAGACATTTCTTTTTGTTGTGATGAAAAACAGCTTTTCACCGGTCTATGGCCGTGCAGTGTGACGTGCTGCACCATCAAAACCAGCCCTCTGCGCTCTTAAGGCAGAGTCAGAAATTCTACAACTCCAGTCTGCCGTTGACCAATTATATTGCGCTCTGTGAGTGACGTGTTGGCTAGGCTAATGCTAAACAAAGCTTACCTTAAGCTCGTTTTGAAGAACAGGCATCTCAAACTGTCAACTTTTTACCAGCTATGAGTGGCCCTACATTCGACTTTTCCTCCTCATCTTTCATTTTGTCATTTGATTCATAGTCTAAAAACGAAAGTATTAACGCAGCTAGCGCTTAAATACATGTCCTGGTCTCCATCTTGGCTCTGTCCAATTTGACAGCTTTCAGTGATGTATGCCTTTACACGAGGTCACTGGTGACATTGGCGTTTTGCTGCGTCCTGCTACAGCTAGACGTCGTGCAGTTTGACCAACTGAAATCTGCGGCCGTGCGGTGTGAGACATCTCTAGATCTCAGGGGAGCTCTCACAGTGTGGCATGAAGCAGTCTTGTGAAATGACAAACGCACCGTGTTATCCACACTTTCGGCTACGTTCATACTGTAGATTTTAATCCTCTTAACCAATTTGTGAAAATATATTTTTTTTCATCAGATTGTTTTATGTGTATGGTCATGATAACTGAAACGTTGCAGAAAAACGCTCCAGTGCCATCGGCTCATGGCTCTTAAATTGGCCTGCATGCACAGAAGAAGACAAGACATCACGCAACGCGCTCTGTTTACCAGAGTTTCCTGGAGGACATTAAGGCCAGGACATAAAGGCGGTTTAACAACCCCCAAAACAAATACCCTCCCTACCTCAATAAAAAAAATAAAAAATCCACACATAACTTTGCTGAAGTACACTGTTAAGCACATTCATTGGCATGCAAAACCCGTAGTGGGCAGTAGTTCCCCCTATTCTTTGTCTCTTCACGTAAGTCTGAGTTTTTTAAAAGAATAGTTTCTGATGCGGTAAATCTGCGTTTTCATGTGGATGACTGGTGAAATTGAAGACAAATATATTTGTTTTGCGTGATGGCCGACTATATGTCGTCAAGGCCAAAGATGGGAATAGTTGCAGGGCTGTTAAGCTTACAGCACTGACTCTACAGAGGTTGTTAGTTTTGTAACAGACAAAAAAGTTGTAGCACCAACAGAAAATGTTTTTTACAATCTCTAAAAAACAACTGTGGTATTCTGTTATATGCAATACATATAATAGAAAACAAATTCTATCAATTGTTCAACACTTGGGAAATTAAAACATAATGGCAACAATGTGACAGATTCACACCAAGATAAAAACATAGAATATAAAAAGAAAATTAGGAACAACAGTGTACAGTAAGGGCAAAATTGCAACATAAAATGGTGTGAAATTATTAAAAATAACATACTCCAGTTCAAAAAATTTGCAACTTAGCAGGAAGATTTCAAAATATTTACAACATATACCTGTCTATTTGTGCATTATAGAACATATTATTTAGTAAAATTGACAAACTGTGCTAACAGGTGTGTAATAATTTTCAACCCTGAGCATCCTCTTTGTGAGGCCATCATTCAAAAACAGGCAGTCAGATGCTTCTTCAGTTTCGCTTTAACACAGACTGCTACTGGAGATTACCCAGGAAATCCAGAGTTCTCACAAGAGCACAATTTGAATTGTCTCTGCAAGATGCTCAGGCATCGACCAATTGTACTACTACTGCATTACGTGAGCAGCATGGGGAACCAATCAAATTGCTGTATGTGATGTAGGCGGGCCAGAGCGAGTTAAGCTGATGACGACAGCACTGCGATGTCCTGCATCAATTAGTAAACATTGAAAGATGGCTACAGATGAACACCAGTTGTTTGAAACGGCTTCGGCCGCTACCATAAACAAGTTAGACTTGGCTTTTGATCTAAAAGACGAACAGAAAAACCCACTCGAATTACTCCTTTGGAAGATGGATGTTTTTGCTGTTTGGTTGACTGGATACGGCAAGAGATTAATCTACCAGCTAGCTCTGCTGGTAGCTCTGGATACGTCACCCCGTGTATTGTTGTGATTGGTAGTGGCGTTATCCAATTGCATGCAGTGAGAGTGCATGCTTGGTTCCACACCTCGAGTTTGGCCCTTTTCATTACTCGTTGCCAGACCCTTATTCTTAGTCTGGATTTTTCCAGGCTAACAGGAGATCCTTCCTGCCCACAGCCATCAGCGTTTACAACAACTGATCAAAGGAATTTAAATAGTAAGACTTGATTTTCCTTTGGAAATTTTTGTAGTACATAAGGCTAGTTACATTGATATTATAACACTTGCTTATCACAATAGACTACATCCAGTACGTAGCATTGCGATACACCATTGCTTCATCTGTCGCAGTAACATTTTCCTCACAGTAAAAAAAAGAAAACAAACAAACAGCCTGCAAAGCTGTCACGCAGGCGCTACGTAAGGAAAATAGTGAATGTGCGACATATATGTTGTACTGTACATCTCTGAGTTGGTTGAAATGGATTTTACTCAGAAGCCTGTGAATTGGTAAATAGTTCACCTGTTCTCGGTGTAAGTAAAGCTGTTGTGACAAAGTGAAAATATTTAATGGGTGTAAATTAGGGATGCACTGATGCTGGTATAGGGGCCAGTACCGTTCTTATCAGTATCTGTTAGTTAACGGATACCATGAACCGATATTTAAAATGTGGAAAGTCTGCAAAAAATGTTTAATTTTCCAATTAAAATTTTAGTTGTGGTTATTTTGATTTTTTTTTTTTATCCAATTCCCCATCATTTGTTGTAACAAGCAGAAAAGAAAATACTTCAGTCTCCCAATTCATTCTTGGTATCGGCAAGTATTCAGATCTTAAAAACAACACTGGATTTAAAACCTGAGAGTTTATTTTTGGAATAGTTTGCTGATAATTAATATAATTATTTGTTCTGGAGCCTGAAATGACTACTTTGAGTCTCTGGTTAAGACCCAAGTTCAACCAGATGTGCTAAAACTGAAGCAGACAACAGCTTGAAAACATTTATAACCCACCATTTGCCTCACTTTATTGATCTAAAAGAAGGCTTTTGTTGCTCAGTATCATTAACAGTTAATTACTGTTCAGCTCAGGCGCTTAAGGCCATTTTCAGGCCTCTGGTGCCTCAAACACAAATCAAACTCTGCTCGATTCTAGCCCTCCTCTGTCCACCCTTTGTATAATTGTGCTGATCTTTTACAAAGCTCAGCCTAATCCGGCCCTTAACGGCTGATTCTCCCTCGTCTTGATTTGCCACCCTCAAGACAACTAGAGATCACAATTTGAATGAAATTCATACTTGCTTCTTAATTTGAATTTTTTAAATATATATCTTATAACGTTTTGCTTTTAATTTCAAGGAATCAGTGGTTAAGAAACATAATTTTCCTCACATTTATCTCTCTTATAGATGCATAGGATTAATTAGTTTGAAAGCTTTTCATTAGTTTAAAGACTTTAACTCTTTATTGATTTATTATGATCTTTGAGGGACACTATGAGATCTCCAAAACAGACTGAACGGATATAATTTGAGGGATGAAAGAGAATCGTTCTTTTCTGAAATCGTTAACAGAAACATTAATAATGCAGACTCTATTTGCAACAATTGAGACTAACTAATCTTCCAAATCCAAAATCCACAAGCTTTCGCTCTGAAAACATTCTGATAATCAGGTACATCACTACCAAACCCACCACATTTGTCATCCCCACTCAACACCAATGCAGAGAAAATGTCTGAATAAAAAACAAACAAAAAATCAAACAAACCTTGATGAAATTATCACCTAATTTAGCTGATCCTCTCGCTGCCTTGAGATCTTATTTACAGTTTTTCTTAAAGTTTTCCCTGTCATTTAGTCTGATCCAACTCAAATACTAAACTCATCCCTCCTGTCAGGTGTCTTCCCCCAGGCTTTAAAAATGGCAGTTATCAAGCCACAACTAAAGAACAACAACCTGGACAACCTCATTATTGTAGCCCTACAGGCTTCAATTCTACACTTGTTCTGAGGAGTCTAGATAATAACTTGCTGTGGTGCGGTCTCTTTCATATCCTGTTGATACCTAGATACCTGAATACCCCACCAAGATGTCAGAAGAGCTTTCAATACAGTCACATCATTGTACCAAACATACCCACTAGCTATATATAGATGACTATTTAATAGCCCAAAACCTCATTAAAAATACAGTAATGTCCTATGTTTAGGAAAGCCTCTGAAACACCATCATTAACACAGTAATACTGAGTAACTTAAAAGCTATAAAAAAGAGGCTTTTCTTAAAATGTGTAGAAAAAGATTCTATTTAGTAATGTCAATTGCATGTTTAAGCAAGTGGACTATATGAAAAACACCAAAGAAAAATGTGCAATAGCATGTCATATAGCATGTAATTATATAGACGCTACTATGATATGAATATGTCTTCAATTCTATTTAGTTAATTTATATTGTGCTAATTCACAACAAATGTTCCATATAAGAACCCAAGGTTGTAGTGTGCTACTGCTAGCACCGGGCTAACGTCATTGAATGTGCTAAGATCATGCGTTCTCAAAAACTAAAAATTGAAAACATAATCCAAAATTGTTTATGTGATAATACTTTAAAAGATGTATGTCATGGGGGAACTAAAATACCAAGCACATAGCGGTAACCTAAGCGGAAAGTCACATGCTAATGCTATCCAAACAATGGCCAAGAGGTAGTAAATGAAAGCCTAAAATAAAGTTGTCATTCTAATGTTCAAATCTTACCAGTTTGCTATGTTCGTCATTTCCACAGTCAAAAGGAACTGACCCCTCAATAAAACAAAGTATTTCAGAAAATCCTTCTTAATGCTGGCGGAGGTTACTGAAGCTCTCATCCTTCCCACAAGCAAAAAATACTTTCCCTGCAGATACAGGTAAACTACCAAAAACGACTAAAAAATAAAACTTCACCATGCACTGTGCATTGGTTCTGATGCTGGAGGATGGCATAAAAACTTGTGTGGGTTAAAAATCCAACAACCTAGCATTTTACTGTTGCACTTGTACCTTCGGCATTCCTGAACTGGGACTAAAAACTTGCAATAAGAAATAAAGACGGCAAATTCACTCAATGCTTAGCCGAAACTCCATGACCTTATATAACAGTTCCAGTGCAAGTATTATGACATAATAGTTCAAAACAACGTAATTGATAATAGAGAAAACTGAACAGCTTAAAAGGTATTACCAAAACCGTATACACAAATATCTCCACAACACCTGGGGTGACTAAATTATAAGTTTTTGCGTTCCTGCAGACTCTAAACTCACAACAAACAGCATTTTTACGGGCTAAAAAAAATTGAATTTTCATGATACGTCCCTTTTGATTGAGAACAATAGGATAATCTCCCAATCATCAGCAATATTTTAGAAAAAGCTTTAATACAGACTGTGATGGAAATGATTCTGTTGGACCTCGATGAAGCATTTGACACTGTTGATCATAAAATACTACTGGACTGACTCAAAACCTGGGTTGGACTCTCTGGTACAGTACTAAGCTGGTTTGAGTCTTACCTTAAGAACAGGAACCTCTTCGTGTCAACAAGCATGTTTTTCATTAGAACAGACAAAAATCATCTGGGGTTCGCAAAGGATCCATCCTTGTATCCTTCTATTTAATATCTAGATTCTCCCGCTAACCCTGATTATAACAACTAATAAGATTAGTTCCCATAACTATGCAGATGATACTCCGCTTTACATTACAATGTCACCAGGTGAACCGATCCAAGCACTAAGGAAATGCATCAAGCAAAGGATGGATGTGCCATAGATTTTTTACAGCTGAACCGAAATACAACTAAAGAAATTATTTTTGGACCTAAAGAGGAATGATCAAGAGTCAGCACACAGGTTTGGTTAGTGAAGTAAGAAACCACTGATAAGGCAAGTAATCTAGGTGTAATAATGGACTCAGACCTGAATCTCCACGGTCGCATAAAAGCAATAACAAGGTCAGCCTTCTATCACCTGAAGAACATTTCTATGATTAACGGTATAATGTTGCAACAGGACCTTCAAAAACTTTTTCATGCATTTATCTTTTAGTCGAATTGTTTACTGCAACAGCGTTCTCACAGTTCTTCCTAAAAAGTCAATCAGACAGCAGCAGCTGATATATAGCGCTGCTGCTTGCGTTCTCACTAGAACCCCAGTTCTAAACTCCTTACACTGACTCCCTGTAGCTCAGAGTACAGACTTCAAAATATTACTACACATTAAAAATCATTAAATGATTTAGCACCAAAGAATGTTGAAGATCTGTTGTCACTATACCAACAACCCTAAAACTCAGGTCATCCACCTCTAGTCTACTAATCATTCCTAGACTAAAAACCAAACTTGGAAAAGCAGTTTTCAGTTTCTATGCTCCCCTTATATAGAACCAACTTCCAGATGACTGCAAAGCTGCTGAAACACGGAGTTCCTTTAAATAAAAGCTAAAAAGTAATCAGTTTAGAGCTGCCTTTGAGTAAGCAATTAATAATAGTTGGAATTTCGTAGTTGTAAGTGTCATGTGTTATGTGTCTCTAATGTTTTATGTTTGTACTGATGCTTTTATTTTATCCTCTTATCACCTTGAATTCCTTGTTTAACATGTGGAATACAAATAAAGTTGTTTTGTCTTGAATATTTATTGATTTCCTTGCACCTCTCCTCTTTCTCCTTATTTTTTGTTCATCAGGCTCAAGCTGTGGGACAAAAACTACCAACGAGCTCGTTCAGCTTCACTCCTACCCAGTGTATTCTCTACGCACTGGGTGTTGGCATGTCTACGAAGGATCCAGACAATCTTAGGTGTGCATTCCCCCCCCCCCCCCCATGTTAGACAGCCTCCCCAGGGCAAATCTACACTGCAAATTGGGTGAATTCAGATGGAAATAAATTAAAATTGCTGCCTCACCTATTGCTGTTTCATTGTCATGCATGTGCTGCCATCTGTGCTCCCATTTCTGTCTTCGTGCACTTTTTTCACACTTCACTGACACTTCACATGTTAATATAGGTTCCTGTACGAAGGGCACCAAGACTTCAGCTGCCTTCCAACATTTGGGGTCATCCCCTCGCAGGCGGCCACCATGGGTGGCGGCCTCAGCTCAGTCCCTGGACTTAGCATAGACTTTACACAGGTGAGAAAACAGAAAATACTCCAAGATATGCGCTGGTGTGATCTTGCATATGTCCAAGAGTAAACGTGCCATTTGTAAATATGTTGATGCATATTTGTGTCCATATGGGATATTTCACACAGTGTTGCACACAGAAGATGAGAAAAGAGTACACCGCTCATGCTAATGAGACCGCAAGACTTTCTGGTGAATATATGTCACAGCTGTTGTCTTCTTCCTGACAGGTTTTGCATGGAGAGCAGTATCTGGAGCTTTACAAGCCTCTGCCAACTTCAGGTATTCTTTCCCCCCCCGTACTACACATTCGTAAATCAGGGTTTTAGGTCATCGTAAAAGGAAAAAATAACATTATGTAAGAACGTTCTGCCTAGTTTTGTCAGGTATTTTATATAAAAATCAGTTAGTTGTAACCTGTTTTACTTTTATTGTTAATGTGTAAAGGAATGATCCCTCAAAATATTGATGTATCTGAGAAAACGGGATTACTAATGTTGACGGTCCAAGACGAGAGCAGCAGTAGTTCAAACATATCTCATGATGATTTGAGCACAACAGGCTTACTTCCTCTTCATTAATCTGTATCTCTGAGCTTGTGGACGTTTCTCACCTGGAAGGTGGTTAGGAGGCAGGTCGGCTGGTGTCAGCACGATGCTTTGGGCGATGTTCTGCAGGAATATTGTGCTAATTACTGTGGATGTCACATTGACATGTAACACCTTTCCAGAAGTTGTTGCTACACAGTGTTCCCTGATGGGTTATTGTGAGGACCCGTGACGTAACCTGAAACACTGTAAAAAGGACACTGTGTGCTGACTTTCTTTGCACCCACACGCTTTTTGCTGCTGATTTTGTTGTTATTTCAGGAATCCTCAAAAGCTCTGCTAACCACTTGTATATTTACTTTTAGCTGCTGGATCTTGAAGAGTTTTAACCTGCTGTAGATAATTTTTATGTTCCAGACAAAGACTGCAGCTAACAGGGAAATGTGTCACTATAGTTTTTAATCCAGTGAGTAAGAAGTAAGAATAAAAGAGAAATGAGACGGATCAAAACACAAAAACACAGTTTATGATAAGGAAGTAGATCTGTAGCTTTTTCTGATTGGTTAATCGCACTGATGGAGTTTATTGAGTGAGCTTGCAGAAATCAATAAGTCTCTAAGAAATTTAGCGTTCTCTGGTTCTTTTTTTTTTATATACATAATCAGTTCATGAATCATAAAGATGTTCATGTAAATCCTTTAAATGTACCTCCAGGTACCCTTACCTCTGAGACGACTGTAGCTGACGTCCTGGACAAAGGATCTGGAGCCGTCATCCTCCTGGATGGTGAGTTTTGATTTTTCCATCGTACAGTAAAGAGCATATTCTATATTTATGGGATTCCTTTGGTTTAATGTGTTTTTTGGCCTCTCAGCGTCCCTCTTAGTCTGAATTAATGAAAGTTAATTTACAGTCTGTGTCTGCAGGGATCCGAATAATAGACTGTGAATGGCGCATGCTTTTGTGTGGCAATTCCACAGAGAAAAATGTTATTTAAAACCACTCTGATCTATAATTAATCCATCTTAAACCAGGAAACTGTGGGACCTGAGGTTTTTCTATGTGTTGGCTCAGGGGAACGTCACGTTAAACCTGTTAGTTGTGGTGAAAAGAGAAGATATATTGGGTTATTTTAGTTTGCATGATGTTAACTTGGAAATAACAGCGCTACTTCATGTCCCTTTGGACTCAGTGTGGACAAGTAGTCGTTCCAGGAAAGATTCCAATTCTAAAATTGGAACATTTTACTACTCACTCACTTTATGTTATTTTAATTGGGATTTTATGTGACAACACACTGCATCAAATCAAATCAAACTTTATTTATGAAGTGCTTTTCAAACCACATCTTCCCCCCCCTTCCCAACCCCCCAAAAAACATAAGCGCAACTACACCCCCCTCCCAACCCATCTGCCATACACACGCACACATACTTAAAAGTCACAGTAAACAAAAGCAACAACGGGCTGAGTACAGATGAGACAGGAAACGCCATCATGGGAGCCATCTGCATCGGCAGCAGCAGATCAACAGCAGCAGTCAAGGCACTGACCCAGGGCGCCCAGAGGAGGGAGGGCTGGTGCCCCCGCCTCCACCCAAGCGCTACCTGTGGAGAGATGCAGAGGGCTCCCACGGAGGAAACACTGGAAGGAAGATTAAAATAAGACGTTAAAATATAAAACAAACAGTAGATAATGAGATTAAGTAGTAAAACATTGATAAAAATTTTAAGACTGATAATGTTATAAATTATCAAGTATAAAACAATTAAAAGATATGATCAAAATAAAAATGCAAAGCAGATTAACAATAAATAATAAATAGTAGTCCGTTAAAAGCTAAACAAAAAATTTAATCAGGTAAAACATGCGGAGCAATTTAACAGATATTGATCAATAATAGTCAAAAGGTGAGTCTTGAGCCTGCTCTTAAAAACATTCCTTCTCTGCGGCCCGTAGTGCGTTTACTAAAGCAGAAGGTGACTGTAGGTGGACTGCTTCTCTATTTAACCCACCCACAGCCACCTTAGTTGGATTTGACGGGGAGAGCAAAAATCAGTTGCCAACGGATTTTGTTCTGGACTTTGACTAGGCCGTCCTAACATATTGAATATGCTCTGACATGTATCATTATTTTGTAGCTCTTGCCGTGTTAACAGTTGTCCTGATGGAAAGTGAATAGCTGCTTCAGTCTCAACTCTTTTTGAGTTTCTAACATGTTTCCTTCTAGATTGGCCTCATATTTAACTCCATCTTTTATCCCATTCAAATTAAAAAATGATTTATAAAGCACTTTTCATGCATAGATGCACCTCAAAGTGCTTTACAGATTAAATGTGGCCATTGACTTTGAACTCTGCTAAAAGAGAGGATCCCCAAAGTATGACACTGCCACTGCCTAGTTTCACTATGGGAGTGTTGTGTTCCTGCTAGATTTTTTTGTTCTCAGTCACTTTGATGGGATAAAAAAAAAGAAAAATCTAGTCATAGTCTGTTTTTATCTACTTTTAATCAGTCAGTCGTGGCAGATGGCCGCTTGTATTGAGTCCGGTTCTGGTTCTGCTGGAGGCTTCTTCCTGTTAAACGGGAGTTTTTCGCTACATGATTGCTCAGTATGAGGGATTACTGTGAAGTCAAGAACACAACACAGGCGACTGTCTCATGTGGCTTTTATGGTCCTTCAGGAGGAGTGAACGCTGCCAGTCAGGGACTTGATGCAATCTGCTGGATTTTCTCGGAGAGAAAACTTTAAATCTGACTGGAATGTTTGTATGACTGAATTGAAATTACTTTTCATGTTAAGAGCCTTGAGATGACGTGTTATGAATTAGCGCTATATAAACTGACTACATTGAATTTTACCCGTCTGTTTTTAAAATGATCTTAATGACATAGAAGCAATTCAATTCCAGCATTTTTGTCATTTTATTTTGTTACCATTGACTGATTACTAACAAAATAAAATGACAAAAAGATATTAAATATACAAATAAAATGCTTGCACTCACTAACATGGATGCTCTTCACATTGCCTGCGTATTTGAAAAGAAAATCCGTCCTCGTTTCTTCTTAATAGGGCTATCTCCCTACTTTTCTTCACCTTTTCGTTGTGGTACTTTGTGCCTTTTCTCCGAGCAGCAGATCCACTCTGGTGTCCCAAAGCATTTTTTAAAGCAGTGTAGCTTGAAAGTGCCCCGCCACGATTTGGTTTCTCGTTGGTTCTCCTCCTTCAGCCGTTGTGGGGTAAATGATATAAAGCTAGCTGTCGGTAGCAAACAAATCTCCAGATTTAGTTCAGATATATTTCTTTTAAATGCCGGCTTTCAGGCTGTAAAGAGTTCTTTTTAGTGGTGGCAACATCATGCTACACAATATGCAGCACAGTTCAGATTTTTTTCACGTTTTCGTTTTCCTTCCTCTTCCCAGCTATGCACAACATTGTGTTTGCTTACCACATAAAATCCCAACTTTTGCTCTGTTTTGCAGTGAACACCTACAGCGGGTCCGAACTTGTGTGCTACAACCAGTTCTCTGTGTTTGTGGTTGGAGCTGGACGCTTCGGAGGAAAGAGAAGCTCCGACAAAGCTAAAGTATGTTGGAGCTTTGTGCTGGATGTTTGCTATAAAAGCCTTGAAAAGGCTCATCTGAATCCAACAACTCATTTGGTGACTGGAGAAACGATTTGTTCAACAAAGAGCGTGTTGAAGTGTCCGAGCTTCTTAGATGTGAAAATGTCAAGAGGCTCGAAAGCTCTAAAATATGCCACTCTGTTATGAATGACCAATTACTAAAGCCTCTCACAAAATAAAATGGCAATGAGATGTTGGTCTGTTTAAGAAGGATCAAGTCATTGAGCTCAAGAAGAGAGAACATCTACAGAGATCACAACAGCTTGTAAAAGTGGGTTTAAAACTGTGCAACAGGTCATTAAAACTGGAAGTAAAGTGTAGAATTTCTTTGGAATAGTTTAAAGAAAACATATGAATAGATACATTTTCCACAAATGAACTGGAGTCTTAGCCACCACACTCAGAAGGAAGGATTACTCAGGGAATAAAAGAAAGAAGGAAATCTCTATATCTGACAAAGAATAGTAGTGGCATCTCAAGGTCACCAAAACCCTGAAACACTTCTGTTTTTAAGGTTTTTCATCACATCCTCATCACGATAGAGTGACTGAGGATGGCGGTGTAGATATAAGGTCTCTAGATCTCAATTAACCAGTTGAGAAGCAGACTTTGTGTTTCTTTCACCCTAACCCCATTCTGGACAGAAGCTTACATACACTCACTATGGGCATGGACATACTCATATATATTTAAAAGCTGCAGCTATCAGTGTCCTCTGTTTTCCACAATGAAGCATTAAAGCCATTGTAAATTAAAAAACGAAAACATTGAGTAAATCTTCAAGAAATAGCTTGGATATTCGTTGATGTCAAAGTTGTAAATTTGGGAGAGAAAACTCTGAAATGTCCCTGACTAAAGGCATACATTTTCAATATTTAAACTAAGTTATTACCTGACAATGTAAAGTCAAAAAATTGCAAGAAAAAGACTCTTAAATTTATAGGAAAAAAACTCTGAAGTTTGTTGAGAATAAGATACTTTCAACATAAAAACCAGAAGTCCTGTGAGTTTGTGTTAAATTCACGAGATGCGCATTGGGATATTTTTTTAAAACCTAAGTGGTTCATGCAGCTCTTTTCCCGGATCAGAACGACTACCTCCGGGCGCCGTTGAGGCAATGAATGGGAGAGACTTAAAAAAAGCTGCAACATGCATGGCTGCATCAGCTACGTCTTATTATGTTACAATAACTAAAATTACACACTTGCATGGTTCTCAAAGAGACGTGGTGAATGCAGCCATGTTGCAGCTACTTTTCTCACAGTGTCTCCTGTCCGAGGCGTTCGTGGCAATTCTGAACATATGAGAAGTCGTTCTGATCTGGGAAAATACACACAAACCGCATACGCTTTTGGGATTATCCAGATGCAAATCTTGTAAATTTAGCCTTAAAAATAAGACTGGCAAGTTTATATATCCTATATATTTAAATATCTTAGCTTAACGTTAAAAATATATTCCTGTAATGATGGAAATTTCTGAATTTTCTCTCATAAATCTACGACTTTTCAAGTTTAGAAAATGAGATTTTGTTTGGCAGAAATTAGCTCCAATTTCTTTCTTTTTTCCCCCTAATATCTCTATCCTACACTCTGTCGTAGTTTTCACTCATTTAGTGTTTAAAAATGAAGTAAAATGTAGCTGGCATCAAATCAAAGCATTCCTCTGTTTTTCTGGAGATTTTACTCTTTTATTTACCTTTCACAGCGCCCCAGTTTGTTATTGAGGAAGCCGTTATGAATGCTCCATCATATTTAACCTTTTTTTGTTTGTTTAAATTCCCCCAGGCTCCTCTGCCTCCACCCAAGCGCGCACCAGATGCTGTGGTGATTGAATCAACCACAGGAGACCAAGTAAGTGAGTCTGTGTGGGTTTTGCTGCAGAATATATCAGCAGAATTGATGATGCAAGGGTGAAAATAGAACGTGTTGGGTTTTCTTTCTTCCCTCTCTGAGATAATCATAAAGTTTAAGACAGAATGTGTGTGACTGTGTGGCAGAGGAGAGTTGAACAAGGGTTCTTCCTCTTGTGTCGGAGAGGAGAGTTTGCTGACTGCACGATGCTGCTGAAAGTAATGAAGGGAAAGAGAAATCCCCGAAGCATTTTTAATTGACTGCAACTGTATCACTTCAAAGGCGTTCTTTTTTAGGTGTCTTTATGATAATTTAATTTTATCCCAGACGAGGTTCAGGCTTTTATGAATAAGATATAAATCTAAACAATGTCTGCTCCCCCTGCGGTTACAGGCTGCTTTGTACCGTCTGAGCGGAGACTGGAACCCTCTTCACATAGACCCCAGCTTTGCCGCCATGGGAGGTGAGAGTCTTCACGTCTATCGCTCCACAAAGGAGCCGAAACGCTGTTCAGTGTGAACTCCCAGCCTTTATTTTTTTCAAATTATATGCTTTCAACTCATTTATTCTCGTTCGTGTTTAAATCTGCTCTTTGGTCAGGCTTCAGGTCTCCCATCCTGCACGGCTTGTGCTCGTTCGGCTTTGCGGCGAGACACGTCTTGAAGCAGTTCGCCAACAACGACCCCTCTAAGTTCAAGGCTATAAAGGTGAGCACAAAGAGCCATCACTTAGTTACCATAATAGACGTGATGAAACGGTTTAGTTTTCATCTACCAAACTGCTGTAAATGAAACCTTCTAGGAAATTAAGTGAAGCAGGGAAAAGTGTTTGAGTGAAAACGGCCATAAACACATAAACTAGATCATTCTTTGTTGAAAGCCTAGCGAAGCACAGTTTTAATTTGGTTTTACAAATAGAAATTTTTAAAAATGCATGCGCATTCAACCCCCTTCACTCTCATACCCCTAAATAAAATCCAGTGAAACTGATACTACCAAAAATAGTCCTCAGATTTGTCAGAAAACATTAGAGAACAAACTGCATTATAATAACCAAGAATTGGTGAGTAAAATAACAAAAAAACAAGACTTTATTGAAAAAACACTATCTGAAAGGAAACTAATGCTGCACACAGAATTTCTCTGGTGCACAGAGGTTTTTTATGTTCAGTAGAGACGATCAGGAAAGGTGAATCCAGGAGGAGGAATCTGTTGGAGGCTGAAAAAGACTTGACACAAGAGTGGAGGTTCACTTTCCAGCAGGATTATTTGTTTGAAAATGAATTTTACTCCAACAACCTGAAAAAAAATAATCCAGCAAAACCCTCAGAAGTCACCGATTTAGGACATTGTCTACTTGCGTGTCGTTTTTAGCCACTGTTCTGTTAAACCGAGACTCAGAGCAACATTAACAAACACAGCAGGAACGTCAGAGAAAGCATTCACCATAGAAGCAGCCAAAAGACCCTCACCACAGAGAACTACAGCGCTCTACTTTGCTCGGATCAGCACGATGTAGCTTTTTTGCATAGGTATTAATTTAAGACTAAACCTGAAGACATTGGGCTCATTAAAAAAATGCATGGTGGTGGCAGTATGATGCTGTGGAATGCTTCCCTTTCATAAAGAAGCTGGTCAGAGTCGATAGAAAGAAAAAAGAATCCTGAAGGAAAACCTGTTGGTGGACGCAACAGTTTCACTTTACAGCTCAACAGTGACATTAAACGTCCAATCAGAGCTACATTCAATTCCGAAATACTTGTTATCGTTACTTGTGTCATTAAAGTATCTTCAGAGCGTCGTCCTGGATGGTGATGCTGTAGGCAGGAAGGCTCTCCAGTAGCAGTCAGTATTGTTCAGGCAGCACACAGTAACATGGCTAACCAACCAACCTTAGAATGGCCTAGTCAAAGTATTGATTAAAGAATCTCTGCCGAGACCTGAAAAGTAATGTTCATAGACTCTCTCTATCCAGTATTACTCAGTTATTTGAGTTATTGAGCCACAATTTAGTTTCTGGATGTGCAAAGCTGGTAGAGACCTGAACCAAATCGACTTTTTTTTCAGCTTTTGTTGAACATTATTCCGATTAAAATAAGTCTTTGGTCTTAATGTGACAAAGTACCACGGGTGCATCCCGCCCTCTTGCTTCTCTCTCTCTTAGGTCCGCTTCGCGAAGCCTATGTTTCCGGGTCAGTCGCTGCAAACTGAGATGTGGAAGGAGGGCAGCCGGATCCACATCCAGTGTAAAGTGAGTCCTTTTTTTCAGATTATGCTCTCCCCGTCACATGAGGTGGGGTGAAGAGGTGAGCCAGAGCTGGACATTCTGGTTGCTCTCCGTGTGTCGTTTTGATGATCTCTCATCTTCTACTTGCAGGTGAAGGAGACAGGTGATGTCGCTCTGGCTGGAGGCTACGTGGATTTGCACAGCACGTCAGAAGTGTCTCCTGAAATTCTCCCTCAGGTGAGTCTGGGAAAGAAAAGAAAAAAAAAAACTACCCTTGCTGTCAATTATTCCACTTTATTTCTTTTATTATAATATTTTTTGGAGGCCTCGTTTTTTCTTCCACTCCTAAAGGGCAGACAGCGCGGTCATGGTGGCCTTATTATTAAACAGCTTAATGTCATCTCTTTGCAGCTCCGTTTAGACTTTTATTGCAAGATGGCTTGTTAAGTACACTAAATAATGCTCATTCGAAATGAAAGTAATGATGTCTGATTACAGAGCAAATTGGGTTTCAAGTTATGTTATTTGCAGGCATTGGTTTTCATCTTATGCAACATAATGAGGACTGTAACTCAGGAAAGCTTTTTTACAAATTGGCCGAGTTTTCCCAGGTTGTTTGATGTGTTGCATTTTTCCTCCACGCGCCATCCAACTCTCCTTTACCTTGTGATTTAGAAATGAATGTATATTTTTTGCTTCGTTCCCTCCTGTTCACAGGGCGGGGGCCTTCAGAGTGAGCTGGTGTTTGCGGAGATTGGGCGGCGGATCACAGAGCTAGGTTCGGAGCTGGTGAAGAAGGTGAACGCCGTGTTCGGCTGGGAGATCACGAAGGATGGCAAGAAAGCTGCAGAGTGGAGTAAGTTAGTTGACCCCAACGGTTTTCATACTCCTCTCGGGTTACGATGTCAAATTATTCTTAATCAACAATGACGTTTGTTTCTGAAATTAGACCAGCATCGCTTAAACCTCTCCAGTCCCTTTAATAATTGTCACTCCTTTCATCCTTGTGCATAAAAACGTGCACTAGAGACTTAAGTGTTTATAAAATCACATATTTCAAAAGTTCTGTTTATTTTTGATTAATTTCATCCTTAGCCTCAGTTCTCACAAAAGATAATAACATATTTTTGAGATTTAACCCTCTTTAATGCCAGGTTTTGTCATTAAAACCTGGATTGTAAAAAAAAGTTAAATAATTTTCTCTGTTATTACCAGAGGACTTGTTTTAGGGCTGAAATGTCAGGAGTAACACAAATGGACATATAATGGACATACAGTTGTGTGCGAAAGTCAGGGCACCCCTTTAAAAACAGCATATTTTATATATTTAAAAATGTATATTCATATTTACTGTCTCTCTGGTATATGGGAAAAAAAGACAATATTGTCAGGAAACATTAATGCATAGTTACATTTTATTTTATAAATTGAACAAAATTACAAAAATTAAAAACATAATTTTGGCATGTGCAAAAGTCAGGGCACCCTGAGAGTTTCAAAGTTTCAGATTCTTTTTTACAAGCTCAGACCTCTACCAGCTCATTGGTCCTGAAGCATGTGTCAACAATTGTCATTAGGGAGTGCCAGCTGGTGCCAATTTGAGGGTTTCTTAAATACGGCGACTCCACAAACCTTGTACAAACACTCAGCAACCATGGGTTCCTCTAAGAAGCTGTGTAAGACAGAAAAAATGAAAGTAATTGATGCCCAAAATGCCGGGGAGGGCTACAAGAAGATAGCAAAGCGTTTTCAGCTTGCAGTTTCCACAGTGCGAGGCATAATTAAGAGATGGCAGGTGAGGGGAACTGTGGAGGTCAAGAAGAGATCTGGAAAACCAAGGACACTCTCGGAGAGAACAGCTCGTAGTCTGGTCAGAAAGGTAAACCAAAACCCACATTTGACTTCAAAAGACCTCCAGGAAGATTTAGCAGACTCAGGAGTGGTGGTGCACCCTTCCACTGTGCGCCGATACTTGCACAAACAAGACCTTAATGTAAGAGTCTGCAGAAAAACACCTTATCTACGACCTCATCATAAAATACGTCAAAAATATGCAACAGAACATCTACAGAAGCCTGATGACTTTTGGAAACAAGTGCTGTGGACTGATGAAGTTAAAATAGAACTCTTTGGTCACAATAAGCAAAGGTATGTTTGGAGAAAAAAAGGATCAGCATTTCATGAAAAGAACACCTTGCCAACTGTTAAATATGGGGGTGGATCCATCATGCTTTGGGGTTGTGTTGCAGCCAGTGGGACAGGAAACATTGCTCGGGTGGAGGGAAGAATGGATTCAATTAAATACCAGCAAATTCTGGAGGCAAATATCACAGCATCTGTAAAAAAGCTAAAGCTGAAAAGAGGATGGCTTCTACAACAGGATAATGATCTTATACCTCCAAATCCACCATGGACTACCTCAAGAAACACAAGCTGAAGGTTTTGGAATGGCCTTCACAGTCTCCCGACTTAAACATCATCGAAAATCTGTGGGTAGATCTTAAAAGAGCTGTGCATGCAAGACGTCCTAAGAATATTGCAGAACTGGAAGCCTTTTGCTAGGAAGAATGGGGAAAAATCCCAAATAATAGAATTCAGAAACTTGTTGGCTATAAAAAGCGTTTACAAGCTGTGATATCTGCCAGAGGGGGTGTTACTAAGTACTGAAGGTACTGACGCTGTAGAGTGCCCCGACTTTTGCACATGCCAAAATTATGTTTTTAATTTTTGTTAAATTTATAAAATAAAATTTAACTATGCATTAATGTTTTCTGACAATATTGTCTTTTTTTCCCATATACCAGAGAGACAGTAAATATGAATATACATTTTTAAATATATAAATTATGCTGTTTTTAAAGGGGTGCCCTGACTTTCGCACACAACTGTGTGTGTATATATATATATATATATATATATATATATATTTTTTTTTTACTCTGTCTTTTTTGTGTAGGAACAGATTTTCTTCTATCTTTACCTGCATGCTGAGGTGCACAAACAATTCTATGCTTATTTCTGCTGTGTATTTCCTACTGTTATAGTCTGTGACATCTCTAGAACACACCCAAACCATTTTTGTTCAAAATGTATATTACACTGTGCAGTGGGCTTGAGTCATTGCGTCATTGAGTCATCTGGTGGAAAACAGTAAAAATTAAAATCTCAATCTCTGACTGATGTAAAAAACCAAATAGAATATTGAAAAAAATGATTCTATGTAAATATTTAAGCTTATTGAGACAATATAGTTTACACAGGAATCTATGGCACAAAAAAATATTGGAGGAAAGGTGTTACTAAATGATATAAACATTATTTAAAAGGAGAAAGTGAAGCAGCTAAACTTGATCTTTACTTACCAAAAAATACACATCCTCTGGTAAAATTACACACGTTGCATTAGCACAGCCAAAGTTACTTAAAGTTACAAAAAAAGTAATATATTCTATATTACCAGTTACAGATTCAAAAACGTAAGGGGTTTGCATTGCATATTACTGTCTAAAAAATTTAACTGAGTTACACTACTTTAAGTTTAGATAAATATCCTTATCTAACACCACTTCTAAACACTAATTTATCAGTTTACATCTTACAGAAGTGTGACACCAAAAATACTGTATTTTTAACACTATTTTATTAAACTGCAAGTCTCCAGTATGATATTCCTTTGTGTGTGTGTGTGTGTGTGTGTATATATATATATATATATATATATATATAAAATCTTTATGAAAATCTGTAATTCTGGTGCTATTATGCTTGAGTTTCCCCAGCGTGGAACACTTTTTCTATTCTATGTAAGGCTTTATGACCTAAATTGCTCACATTTTCAATCTATATGCACACAAATGTGTATTAAATACATCCACACTAATATAAGCATTTTTGCTGAAATAAACACATCAGAAAATATTTCGTAATGCGTTCATTGTATGCTTTACCCATGCACTACTGTTGGTCTTTAGAGATTGTAAGAGACTTATTGTGGTGGTGCTACAAACCCAGCCACCTCATTAGCACCAGCGCTATAAGCTTAACCACATACAGGCCTGGCTGAATTAGTTAACAGACAGTGAGTTTCTGTTTTTGTCTCCATTATCCTGCAGCCATCGATCTGAAGAACGGCAGCGGCTCTTTGCTCAAAGGGCCGCCCAGCGGGAAGGTCGACGTGACCTTCACTGTGTCAGACGAGGACTTCATGGAGGTGGTGAAGGGGAAGCTCCAGCCTCAGAAGGTAACGTCTTTAAAGCTCTGGAGACTCATTAACTTCCCCCTCTTATTAACCTGTTGCTGTGGAGGCGAATCACTTCCCTGTGCGTTATGATTCCTGATAAAGTTCCTTTTAAGGCGCCCTCCGATCCGTATCGACGTCCTGCTTGATCTCGTCACGTCAAATAAAATATGGAAGCGGCGATATCGGAGCCGGCTCCAATAATCAATCGCTGCTGCTTGTTATGTCTGTTGCATCCCATCTGTCAGTGGGAGTGGCCATGGCTGTGCAGATTTTATATGCTTCCTGGAGCTCTCGTTATTGATCTCGTCTGTATAGAAAGTCAGAAGGCTGTGCCGCTGAGGATCCCTCAGAGATGGTATTCTCCGCTCTCTAGTAATGAAAGGAGCGGCTGGGGCAAGATTAGTTGATGGAGTTGTAAGGGAAGCTGCTAACCGTTTTCCAGGGTCATCATAACCCCGTCTTTGGATTGATTTCAGCGGAGCAAAGAAAATCACCATCCTCATAATCTTTATTATCAGGGACGCGTTCGGCTGCTGCAGGACCATCCGTTGTGTCATCATCTTTATCCCCTTTCATCTGAATCCTGCCTCTGCTTTAAAATAAACATTTTGTTTTTCTTGTTAGGCGTTCTTTGCCGGCAAGCTGAAGGTCAGGGGGAACATCATGCTGAGTCAGAAGCTGGAGGTCATCCTGAAGGACTACGCCAAGCTGTGAGCTCCTCCGCCACCGCCGACCAGTCAGATGATTTCAGGAACCCAACCACATCCAGTCGCGTTCTCCATCGAAATTCATAAAAAATCACCCACTGAGATACTTCAGGAAATCATTTATCTTCCATGAATTAATTTCTCTGCAGTCAAAGAGTTTTCAAATAAAGACTAGTTGCATCAGGTGCAGAAATGTGTCAATTCAGTCTCATCTTTCACTCTGTAATCAAAATATTCAGTTAACCAGATATTCATGTGTCTAAATCAGTGCGTCATGAAGAGTTTATTCAATTTTTAATAACATAAGTTGAATTTATTAATGTTTCAGTTAAACTGAGTGAAATTATGGAAATCTAGAGCAGCTTTTTATGATCTTAGCCCTGATTTCCTCAATTCATGACTAATTCACTGACATTAAAGGCAGTTTCTGTCTGATACTGTAATCAGTTTTATACTAATATAAACTTTACTGTATTCCAAATTAACTCTTGCTCTTGTAAAATAAAGTGTGACTCTAAATAAAGCCTCTTATCTTTTTTGGTCAACAGTTATCTAAAAGCTCTTAACAACAAATGGTTTAGACTTATGCAGAAATCAATCCATCTTCTGTTACGTGCATTCCAGTTTGATCTTCATACTAAAACAATGCAGTGACGTTCAGGTCACAATTGTTCCTTCTGCGCAAGCACGTGGCAACGGTGGAAAGTAATAACTTGCGTTGAACCTGCAGCATCTGAATCTTAAGCAGCTGTCTTTTCCTACAGCAGAGGTACAGAAAAAGCTCAGGGATATATTCTATTCTATCTATGCTAAAGAACACAAAGTTTTCTCAGGAGAGAAACTCTGGGCCAGAAGGATGAAAAATAATATATATAATCCCAGCAACAATTTTAATCACTTGATGTAGTGGAGAGACGAGGTTACATCCAGGGGGGCCTACTGCAGTGGGACAGCATTAAGCTATTGGAAGCAACAGCTTGTTTAATGCCCTTCAAAGTTCTAAATTAACGTCACCAATAACCTGAGGTAAAATAAAATATAACTAAAATATAAATGAAATAACTGGAAAGAAGTAGAATGCGAGGAAAAGTGGTGTTTATGTCTTACAGCAGCCTGTCTATATCAGCCATAGCAGCTAGCTCAGGTTAGCCTAAGCCAGTCCTAACTATAAGCTTTATCATAAAATAACGTTTTAAACCTCATCTTAACGGACTACAAGCTA
Source organism: Apricaphanius iberus (assembly GCA_028564705.1). Lineage (NCBI taxonomy): Eukaryota > Metazoa > Chordata > Actinopteri > Cyprinodontiformes > Aphaniidae > Apricaphanius > Apricaphanius iberus. Next base: position 1,053,491 of record JAPXFQ010002051.1, read on the forward strand.
GCTGGTTCCCCGGGAGAGAAACGCGACTAAAAATCTGTCTCCCTTTTTAAAAGATGGAAGCACGGGTGATTGTTTTGCAAAAGTAAAAATAAAAAAATATAATTGCTAGCCTATCAATTTTTTTCTCGAACGGCTGAGCTCAAAATCAGTGCCGTTAATGAGAAGTTAATTTTCTGATTTGTGCTCCATGATAAAAAGATTTGGTTCTGGAACGCAGCAGAGTGTAATACCCCTTTTCCACTAGGATTGATTTGGCCTGGACCTTGTCGGGTCAGCTTGGACCAGAACGGTCTGGTTGTGTTTCCATCACCACCTCAGAGACGAAGCAGGGGGCGGGCTCAGCGTAGCAAAAGTCTTAGTAAAAATCTCTCAGGATATCATCATGCCCAACATTGGTCCTGTCACAAATGAAAAGACTCATTCACCCAGCTCACATCTCTGACATCAATCCGTTCATGCCCCTAGTTCCTGAAGTGTTCCTCTCATCAGTACTGATCAAACCAGTGATCACCCAGTATGTCGAGACTCCTGCTCCATGGTAAACGCAGACACATCCCACTTCCCTGCTAACGGCTACCAGCCTCCTCCAGATATTTCTCTGTTTTCTGACATTACAGATGCTGGAATCGGTATCTAGCCCACTCTCTCCTGTTTTTTGCCGACGGCGTCCATTTCTGCAAAAAACTTCCAGTGCTTGCAGTCTGCCCCAATCTGCCGTTGTGGTCTTTCACGACGTGATATTTGCGCTTTTATCTCTTTAGTTTCCCCCAGAAATGTTTTGGCATCACTTCAAATGCCGCCAGGCCAATCAGTGGCTGCCCTGGCCTGGGTGAGAGTGACATCACTTTATTGGACCAATCAGTCCATAGGTGGGTCGCCTCTGCACGCTTCAGGCCAGGATGGAGGTAGTCAGAAGAAAGGGGGTCAGGCCAGACGGAGGTCATGGAAGGTGGGCATAAGCATATTGTGGCAAACAGTTCTGCTGCTGAGCACACCGCATTACATGCCTCATCGCCCCTTTAGCCGCCCGCCTTATCAGCGGTTGGTCGCAGTCTGTTATAGTGCTGTAAAAAAACACTCCAGTGCATTTTGATGCAGTCTAGTGGAGAAACATTGCTGATCTGCTTTCCTTGAGACCGTAGAACCTATGAGGCTTTAGACTCAAATTTCTTTGAGTATTTTTTATCCAACCCCTAAAAAAAAAAACCAACTTTATCTGATTGAGTCGTCTTTATATTGATTTATGAAATGACCAAGTGTCAAATATAGTGTAGAAATATAGAAAATACCATTCTTCTCTACTTAAGTAGATATTGATAGAATAGAGATTAACCATACTGAGTCGACTAATTTCCATCCTTTATAGAAGTGTCAAAATGACAGAAGTGAGACTTTTGTGTCATTTTCTGGCAGGTGTTTCCATTAAAATGAATTAAGGCTGTTCTGTTCGATAAAACGACTGCTAATAGTGACAAGCTCTGTTCCACCTGGTCCAAATGTGAAGTCTGCACATTAATGTGAATGGCTCTTCTCAGCATCACTCATTTATAAATACATTAAAGCTAATCAGATGTGTGCTTGCGTGAAGACGCTCCTTATACGGTCATGGATTGTTGCTTTAAACCTGTTCCTGTTAAACATGGAAGCATTAAATAAATAAGATCACAAACAGGGCGGCTCGTTTCACATTTTTCCTTTATTACGTCAGATTTCTGTATAGAACTGTGATTTACATTAGAAAAATTAGACTTATTTAATCAAGTTCACATTTGGAAGATTAAAAAGGGAGAAAAGAAAGCCAAACACGATCATTTTGATTTTATTCAGGCCGGCAACATTTGTTTGATCGTCTTGTGCTGCAGTTGCAACCTGAAGACTGCAGGATTTTAAAGAAATGATATAAAAAAAAAGAGAGATCCTTTTATTGTCCCGTTTCAGCAAAAATACTTGGCTGGCTACGATAAAACTCTCCAAGCTACTGCAGAGCATCTTCCAAACACTCACATTTATGGAGAAAAAAGAAAAAAAAAAGGAAAATCTATTAAATTTGCCTTGATCAGTTTATACTCCTAAATATGAACATATTTCATAAATATACCCATCTGTACAGAACAATCTTCATAAAGTAGCTTTCATTATCATCCACAGTTTATCTGCGACTAGTCGAGATTAAAATAAGTTTATCTATATATATTTACACATTACTGCATTAAACGTGTTTCACCTAAAGGTTTCCCTAAGATTGCTTATGTCTGATACAAGTTTTAAGGGTTTTAATCCTAAAAGAATGTAATCATAATTTTAAACATCAACCAAGCTGATATTAGTTAGAGATGCACCAGAATCTGCAGGCGGCGTTTTCACTGCTGCGCTTTTCTTCTGATCTAAGAAAAAAAACAAAAAAATTGAGGCAATCCATGTTCTGATGCATGAATCTGGAACGTTTTTAGTATTTACTTTGCTTGGGTGCAGCTAATCATGAGACGAAAAAAAAAAGGTCTGAATAGGTCAAAATTTGAAGAGAATCTCCAGAAAAAAAAGTGCTCCATTTGGACAAAGCGAAGGCGACGACTGATTTAACACTATGATGACCAAAGGGACATTGCACCGTTCCTGGAATAAAACAAGACTCTCCATTTAAACAGTCCCCCCCCAATTTGAGGCTTATATTCGCCCCAGTCTCATTGTCGACAGCAAAGTTTCCTGCTACGCGTTCCACCGAGGAAAAAGAACAATATGTGGAGTCAAACATCGACTAACAGCTCTGATAAATTAAAGCTACTTTGTGCAACAGAGTCGGCAGGAGGAGATTCGGAGGATTAAGGACACTTTGTTGATCATAACACCACTGGTTGAAGTTAGGCCGGGACTATTATTCTAAAGATCATTACCTTTCCACCTTTAGCCTGCCTACTGAGGTTATATGCATTACACTACATATAATTAGCTTAATTGATCTTTGTGCAAACAGATAGAAACCGCTGCAGAGATGAGATCACCTTGAAGAGAAATATTTGCTTTCTGACAGACTAATGAGGACTCAAACTATTGCGATTAATTTTGTTGGTAAAGTCATTAAAAATACTAATTCTGTCCTTTTATATTTAATTGTCTGTAACTTTATTAGGATGTGCAGTCATTGTTTTGGGAGCTTTATTGGGAAATTAAAAGATGGATTCCTAAATATAGTGTTGGGATTATTGGATTTCTGTTCTATGCTGTTGGTTCATCAGGGCATCAATAAATATAAATATTTTGGAAAATCTGAATAAATGCACGTATTGTGAGCTGCCTACTGGTTCAGTTGCACTACTTAATGTAACTGGGGATCTACAGTAACCAGTCTGATATGGTAAAACCTTTATTTCTTAGCTCCGTTTCTATATTTGTGAGTTTCTGACATTAAGCTCCAAAATGTAAAGCCTGCGTTGAAATTTTAAATGGCTTTTTATTTATTTATTTTGGTTCCGCTCCTTCTCTGGTCCAGTTTTTGCTTCTGAAAGTCCTCAGATTCCATCTTAAGATTAAACCAAATTTACAGAGTGACCTTCTGCTGGTAGATGTTATTTATTGGAATCATAAAACCCAATGAGCGGACAGACTTTGACGCCTGGTCAGTCCGTTACGCCCTGTGGGAGTCGGGGTCGAAGGGGCCAAACCTGCTGCACCTGAAGGCATCTCTACAGCTTAGGAATCACCCACTGGATAAGTGTTATAAAACTGGTTGATCACTGCAGTTTCAAAAGCTGACTGATCTGATTGGACCTCGGTTACGGCACAGTTAGTGTTTCATCCAACTAATCTATCAGAAAGCAACTCATATTCCCCTGCAAAGGCAAGCTCCTGCATCAGTCTGCAACCTCATCGAGTCCAGCTGGAGGCAAGCGGCTCCGGTTAAAGTGTGACGTAACACCAGCGTCATGAACGTTAGCGTCTGCTTGCTCTCGATGTTCCGTTTGATCCAGACACACAGACGGTCCTCCGCTTGTCCCGCCCAGCTGCTCACATGATGTGTTCTGTCTGGAACCCTCTGGCCCGTCCCAAACATCAGTCCATTGTTCAGTCAGAAGCCCGCCCCACTGAGGTTTAACTTGTTATTCATACGAGACCTCCACAGCTTTCCTCACTGTGCAAAAAGTGTGTTTCTCAGCTGTCGAGGAGTTGAGTTTCTGTGGACGTGGTCTCATCGGCACCCTGTGTTCGCCGCAGCTGCAGTTTTTAACACTTGTAAAAAGCTCCTGTGCTTCGTCGTCGTTAAAGAGAAAATTTGGGTTCATATTTCATAAAAAAAAGATCCCAGCAGATAATTTCACTCCTTCTTATCGTTTCCCCCCCCTCTATATGAAGAACTTGACGGGTCCGCTGTCACTGTCCGCCGCGGCGAAGCAGTTGGGGAGGTTCCTCATCTTCATGGTTCCGTCGGCGCCGCAGGAGAAGATGTGGCTGGCCGGCCCCACCTCGATCTGCATCACTCCCGTCCCGAGGTTCCTGAACAGCGACTGCCGGGCGTGTTCGTTGGGAAAGGTGTAGAGGAGGCCCTGTGTGGCCAGACTCCACACCTGGGAGCACACAAAAAAAAATAAAAATAAAAAATGATCAGGGCAGAGAATGGTTTAGAAATCACATCTGAAACAGCTCGATGCATTTATGCAGCTTATGTTAAGCAGATCCTGTCTGCCTGCTGTTACACCTTTGATAAACGCTACAATGTGCTGCTATTTTTAGCTGCGCTCACAGCATGACTGACAGACGATGAGGTTGACCTCTAGCTCGCCTGTTTCACAGCTTCAATTCAAAATGAAGTCTGAGCCTTGCAAAAGTGTTCCCAGCCCGTTGTGGCACATCCTAATCACTGACAAAATGTTTTACTGGGATTTCATGTGATAAAACACAAACCTGAAGAGTTAAGAAACCTGTTTAACAACCAAACTATAAGCAATACTGCTTTAGGTCTGAACGTTGACTAGGCCATGTGAATAGGCTTAGATCTAAACCCTCCTGCTGGAGCTCTGGCTCTATGACAGTGAGTTTTTTGGCTGATCCTCCCTGCCCACAGACATCAGCTTCCACAACAACTCTTAGAAGACACTTGAACGAGTTACAACATTTCCTTTGGGTTCAAAAAAACTACTTCTGAACTGAATGTTTGCAGATTCCCTGAACGGATTCTTTAAACGGGACGTCTTTGGACTTTCTTTCAATAATGTGTTGTTGTTTGTCACCCTTCAGACAAGAACTAGGATCTGTGGAGTGCATGACGAATAGTTTACAGTCTAGCTGAGTAGCCAATCACTGCAGCTCCCCCAGATCGAAAAATCACTAATGTTCTCCAACAAACTTCTGAAGCCTTTACAGAACAATCGTACTGAGATCTATTTGCAAACAGATGGACTCTCTTTACTAATTCACTTCTGAAGGCAACAGGTAAGAGTATAGGTGGCAAGACAACCCCATCCATTTTTTTCATCTTTAAACAATGGTTCCCTTCAGTCTCGGCAGCCGTCATTCTGTTTTTATCAGTTCCACTAATTTAACTCAAGTGACATTAATAAGCGCATCAAAGAGGAAAACAGCCCAGGTACAGTGGGGAAAAAAAGCTAGAAACCTTAAACAGCATATTTTAAAAGGACAGAGTGCAGGCGCAGGAAACATGTGTAGCAGCGATTTATTGGCTTTAGAAGAGTAGGAACCCTCAGAGGACATAAGTCTTCAAAAGCTTTTAAAGGTTTAGAGGGACAGTTCTGCTGTTGTGTCCTTCAGTAGCTCGTTTCATCTCTGTGGAATCATAAATGAGAACTATGGATTGGACATTACAACCGCAGAAGGCTGTGCTGTAGTACACTGAAGGAATCTGGTCCCATCCTTTCTTTAAAGAGGACATATTATGCTTCCATTTAAACAAGTTATAATAATAGGTATATGTCTGTACAAAACATGTTAATAGAGTTCTTTGCACAAAATCACTTTCACATAAAGCAGTGTTACTCAACAATTTATTTCCCGTTCAGAATGAGTTGTTCAGACGGCTCTGTCACTTTTATGCAAATAAGCGGTTGCAGACCAAGCCCACCCATCTTGTCACTTGGCTGCTGGTTTGCCACACATTAGCATAGACATTATATACGTAGACGCCTCATGGACAGACGCTGCCTGTCTTGTGGCCGCCATCTTGGATAGGTACCCATTCGCCCCCAGTCAATTTATTTCAAGTGGGGAAGGTGTAAAGCCAACAACAAAAATAGGAAGTCATGGTTGACAATCCCCAATTGGGTTTCTGCAATGTGCTCCCAGAGTAAAAGGTAAAAACAAGTCTTCTGAACCAATCTCAACTTGAACGAAATAGTCGGCGAAGGACACGCTGAGCCATTTTCTGTAGAATTTTGACGAATCAAATGCTCTGCCGCTCTGATCACGTTCACCGTTCCCTCTGAGCGAGCCGTCAGCTGGCCGTTGTTTTTAACTTGAAGCAGGTAGTAGCTCTGTTAGAGGATGAAGGCACAGCAGCTGTGATCGGTTTGCACGACACATGGATAGTTTTCGCCCCAAATTTTTTTTTACGATAATTCTAAATAAATAAATAAATAAAGGAGACAATGACGGTTATAGTTCCTGCATTTCTTTGATAGCCAAATAACAGTTAAGATTTCATAGTCATAACTAAAAATACTGTTCATTCTTAACCCCATGTGATCTGATTTCAGTAGTACACTGGTTGTCGCAACCATACACTGCACAAAAACACGGGCACAATAAGTGAGTCCCTATTTTTAGTTATAAAAACAAATGCAATTTGTATGTCAAATCTCTAAGTTATGAAAGGTGCAAAGCTCACACATTCTGTAATTTTTTCCCCCCTGTACTCAGCAAACTAATTTATGCATCCTCTGTTTGTTCCCTGAAAATACATAATTGTTTTGAGTAATTTTTATAACTTAAGATTTATTTATCCTGCACACGCATCTACGTTCTCTATACGGTATGTGCTAGTACTTTAAATAATTAAATAAAAATCGCCAAATAGTTGCCCATTCTGCATAGACTCCAGTTGGGTTTGTGGTGAGGAGACCCATCCAATATGGCGGCCATGCTGGATCATTCTCCAGCACATAATGAGGAGTCTACGTATATAATGTATGTGCATAACAATAGAATATAATTGGTGGGCAGGGTTTGATTGGTGAGGGCGGGTTATAGTCAAATTTAGCTTATATGACTGTAGTCGGATTTTTTAGACTCTTAATAAATGAGAGAGATTCCTTTAAGCGTTTGGAGGTTTTAATATTATTTGAATTGATCGTACAGGAGGACAGCAACACATCACAGCAAATGTGGAATACTGACCTGGTACTGACTCGGTCTTACAACAACAAGCTTATATTATTACTAGCAATCTTGGTCCATCTATTCCATTCGATAAAGTACAACTCTCAAGATGAAAATCAGAGACTTTCTCAGCGCCTTTCTCTTAGATTAGAAAGCTGAGAACTTTGCGTATCTTTAAGGATGCCCGATTGAATCTCCATGGTAACACTGGATATGGACTATCATTATCAAAAACTCTCTGTCCCTGTCCTGGGTAAAAACGTCACTAAATAAGACTAGTCATTCAAACTGATACTACAACATTAAGTAAACCAGGTCACAGCTGATTACAAAGTATAGAAAATACATAACATTACATTCTTTCCATCACAGTGACGTTTCATACAAGCAGCACTTTTTCAAAACCACATGCGTATGCAAATGCATAAGAAAATCTGCAAGAGTGCAAACACACAGTCAGAGGTACAATGGAAGAGTTATAATCGAGTTAGTTAAAGTCCAACAGGGAATCTAGACAAGTGTTAAAGACGGCTTCTTACTGAGAAAAGGTAACAATGTCAACCTATAGATGTGCACAGCTGGAAGAGACCTACAGCTGTAGCTTCAGTGAAAGATGTTTCGACAAAGTAATCAGTCGGTTCTGATGAATACTTTTGCTAGGAGCAGCATACATTAAGCTGTTCTGCGCCAGATTGGCAGACATGAAAATAACCCAAGCAGAACCACTAAAGTCTCTTTATTTGTGCACACTGCGGGAGCGCTTCATTATTCGATACGGTGTTCAATACACTAAAGCTTAAACATATGACCTTATCTTCCAGTTCCTGTTCTTTAATCAAACACTTTAAAAGCTTCTGCATGTGCAGATTAATCACAGAGAGCTTTAAGATAGCCAATATGCAAATAATGACTTCAGATCAGGAACATGACGATGCCTTGAAGCTTTTTCACTAGAAAAAAAAAAAGGAAGAGTGGAAGTCGTGTAAATTCAGGACAGAGCGGCCTGTAGCCTCAACACAAGCAGAACACAACGACTCTGCTCTGTCTTGCAACAGCTGGGTAATCAGCACCAATGTAATAAAGTCAGGAGATTAAAGATCCTGTGATCGAGAAATTTATTTCTCGATGACTTTTGACATATACAAAACAATGGCAATAGCTTGGGTTATATGTAACACAATAAGAGAAACTCTCAAAACTAAGTTTGTAAGAAGAATCAATATTACAGATCCTATCCCAGGAAAGGAAATATCTTAAAAACCAAAATAAGGTGAATAAATAAATAATCCTCCGGTTTATTTTTAGTGCCACCCACTTTCACCTTCGACATACGGCTCCATCAGTCACTGCTGTCCCGAGCAGATGGTTAATCATCAAGTGACATTGATTTCCATTGACTTCGATGGGGCTCGCCGCCCCCGTGGACAAACACCAGTCATCTGACTGACGATCTGGAAGAAGGCCAGACACTTTCCCACCTGGGTGCCAGACGCCCAACGGGGATGTTCTCTCTCTCACACAACTTTACTTTGTTCAGAGGAAATGAGCCGTTTTCATGATCCAGGGCCTAAATGGGTTTTTTTTCCAATACAGTTTGCACGTAAAAATCATGGATTTTCAAAAAATCTGAACAGCATTTCTATTGATTTTACTCACTAAAAACTAAAAAAAAAATTTTTTGTAAATATTAATTCAGTCAAACATGATTAACTCTTTCCTCCCATGGATGGAATATCTAATAATTAATTTAATTACCTTGATGCTTCCCTCGGCAGATCCGCTGATGAAGCAGTCCTCCGTGGGATCAACAGCCAGTGCTTTGACCGGTGAGTCGTGAGCCTGGAAACTCTGCCGCTGGTGTCTGTGTGGAAGCTCCAAAATGGTGATCCAACCTTTCCTCCCGCCGGTGAGGAGGAGCTGCCGCCGCTGCGCCATCGAGAGCACGGTGGCACCGGAGTCGTGGCAGCAAAAAGCTAAAGAGAAACAAGAAGCAACATGAGATACAAGAGAGTAAAAACATTATTATAATAAAAGCTGCATTAAGAATTGAAGATAAAAAAAGTAAAGGCAGAACAGGCCAATAATTAAGTAATTATAATCTATATGTTTATCATTAGGTCTTTAAACAATAAGAAATCAGATGCACATTAATACCAAAGCACAAGAACAAAACGAAAACAAAACCCAGAATAATCTTCAATCAACCCTAAAAATAACTGACCGTGCACTAGGCTGTTTGCAGGAGTGACGAGCGTATCCCACAGACAAACATTCCTGCAGAATAAAAACATTTTAAATGAGATTCAGCTCATCATCACACAATCTGGTTTTATAGTATGTACACCATTTTGCCAAGTTTCTGTCTTCACACACTTCAACCTAAGTAACATTCTTAATCCATAGGTTTTCATACATCCTAAGCAGCTGTGACAGCTAGAGGTTTTCTGGGAAAGAATTCAATAAAGTTCAGGAATGTGTTTATGGTTTATGTTTGACCAACTTTCCAGAAGCACATTTTTGAAGTCAGACACTGCTGTCAGTCTCCACTCTGATCAGGTTAGCTGCTATTAAAGTATTAAAAAAGCTTGAATTCAGGAGAGTCAAATGTAAGGCCTTAAAAGCATTACATTTCAGAAAATGGGCCTTTTTTTAATATAGTCTTAAATTTGAAGTCCTATTTTTTGAATAATTAACAAACATAATTTTTTGTGCGCAAGTGTTTGCATTCGGTATCTATAATTAAACATTACGGTGAAGTGCACATAACGACACTGGTGCTATGCCTTTTTTTTTTTTTAAAGACTGATCTTTTATTGGCCAGACAAGCATCGTTCCTAATCTTTCAAACCTCTCGTTTGGGAACGAAAAAAAAAAAGGCAGCAGTGTGTCTGTAATTATGCTGCAGCTGCACACCTGTGACGCATTCAAGGAGTGTTCGAAAAGTCTGGTGAGCTCAACAACGTAGGACATTTAAAACTTATAACAAAAAGAAAAAAGAAAATAATACCATAAACTAAAAACTAAAGTTTGATGCATAGTAAACACGACCTACTTATTTTTACAAATGTATTTAAAAAAACAAACAAAAAGTATTATCTCCATAAATTATTTTTTTCAGAACTAGAAATTGGATATCCAGTTGCAATTTGATATCTTGTAAATTTTCTACCACTTCCCTTCTCTTAACAGAATGCTTCTTCACCCCCCTGCCACATTATTCTCATCTGGTAAAAAAAAGACTGCCTACAAAACCAAACTTGGACTTGCTTCTTTAATTGCAAAGGTGCGAATACAGGATTTTAATGATATAAAATTTAAATTGAGTTTAATTAAACCAATAAAAAATACATATTTATTTGCTCTGTTTTAAGTATAGACATGCATATTTCTGGCAATAACCAAGCATTGCATTTTACTGAATAGACAATAAAAAGGTATTAAAAAGGTATCAAATTTCACTACTAAAAACCTGGAGCTACGGTGCGGATTTATTCTAAAAATATGCAGTTTGATTTGGGTGAAGACCACCATAGCTCTGCAGAAAAAGCATCATCAGCACAATTTAAGCTTATAAGAGACGAGGCATGCTGCTTCTAGATAAGTGTTGGATACATATTTATAAATGCATTTGTTTGGAGGACTTAATTTTGTTTTAGAATGTAACCACTGTGAAATAATCAGAAGTAGAACAGCAGTTTATAATCCCTCATGTAGTCGCACCCCCCCCCCCCCCCATCTCTCCTCTGCAGCAGATTGCCTCAGAGCTGGAGTTGCTTTGTATAAGTTATAGAGTAAAGCAGCTGTTAAAGAATAATCATCACTTCTAGTTTTATGGGTGAACATCTGTCTATTTCATTTCTAGTCTACTCAATCTCTAAGACAAAAGAAATACAGCACTGGCATTCTAAACATAGAAAAACGCACAGAGGACATCAAGGATTCAGCTACAGGGGAGTAGAGTTTCAGTATAGGGAACAAGCGCTTAAACAATTCAAAGAGAAAATCGTTCATGTTTTTGTACCTGTTGTCTGTTGAAAGACCTGCGGTGGCGATGAGGGAAGAAGAGCCCACAAAAACAAAGTCATGAGCTGTTTTGCTGTGGCAATGCAAGGTCTATCAGAGAAAAACACAGAAGGCAGTCAGCAAATATGACAAGAGAACAAACTCTTAAAAACTTTAATTTAATACAACGACAGTAATGGTACATAAATAAATTATAATTAAATAATATACCAGGTATGGTTTGGGTGTGTTCCCACTGGTGTTGGTTTGCCAGAGACTTAATCCTCCATCTGCATCCACAATACCAAACTAAACAAAACAAATCAGACAGCAGATTGCAGTAACTGAAGAAGTATTACCCGTTAGTTTACTTGAACAAACAACAACCCTAAAACCAGGTCTGTAGCCAAATACTGGGAGCGTAAGACACTTCAGGTGATGCGATTGCGCCAAAACATATTTTCCAATAAGCTAATGTCACTTCCCTTTTAGGCTGTGGAGGGATAAAAAATATCAAGTTGCAGTGGGGAGTCTGGGATCAAAAGAACATCAATAAATGTTGCTCATTTCCAACGTCAGTGGTCATAATGTTCTGGCTGATATGCTTACATAACTAAAATAAGGGGCTCTGCTTGTATTTTCTCTGCATTGCTTTTCTTGCGGAGCATATTTGTCTCCCTTGGCTAGTACAGGCAGATAAGTACTGGCACAGGAGAGATACCATCTGAGAAAATGACTGGCCTGAGGCGAGAGTCTGAGTTCAAAAAGCTGGCTTCATTCAGCTCAGTAACAATATGTGTTGAGGACCAACTCCCCACGGTGGTGTGAGCTGGAGTGGCAAAGTATGAAAATATCTCAGAATATAACAAAATGGTGACATTTCAGGAAAGTACACCAATAAATACATCACTTAACGGATACATATTTTATAGCTGGGATTTTTTTTAAACAGAAAGGTTTATAATGTTTGTTGCTTTTCTGTCCTCCAAAATATCCCAGCTGCATTTTAACAAACGTTAACTGTAGTGCGTCATTTTTTGTCTTTGTCTGTTTATGCAGCTAAAAAGTAGACATTTGATTCTTCCGTTCACTGCTGCTTTTGTTAAATGGACACAGCAAACAGGCTTTAAAAAAAATCTTTATGAATATTTCCTCATGACTTACAAAAACAGCAAAGACTTCTTTTTTCTGTTGTGTCTGAACAAAAAAAACTTGATTTAGTACTTTGACCAACCTTCCTAAAAACAAAACGCACAACATTAGCTTGAAGTCACTTTCTAGGAGAAAACTGGCTGTAGATGGACTTAAGAGTTTTGACTGTTAGTCAGTTGGTGAAGTTAAATCCTACTTAATAAAAACAAGGCCCTTATAAGTATGTCTCTATCCGATCACGTGATTAGAAATAGTCACTGATCACGTGTTTCAGACTCGATTAGATCGGATGTCACCTCCAGATCAGGACCCGGATATATATGTACCAGATCATTTTTAAATGCTATGCAGGTGGGGGCTGGTGCTTATCTCTTGTCCCAAAAGTTAATTCAATACTATTTATCTTTTGTTTATGTTAAGTAATATTAAATCCAAATAGGCTGAACAGAGAACTACTTATTGAAGTGAAATTAAACAGTTGCACTTAGAATACACCTGCTGCGGTTCCTGCTCCACACGTAATGCATGTCCGTGTGTGATCAAATACTGGGATTGCTGCGGAGGCTATTGATATGAGGTTTAGTTTTTTTTTTGCCTCGGACAGATGACTTTTTAGTTGTTCTGGATCCTGTATCTAGGCGCAGCCGCACTGGAGCCTGAAAGTAGGCTGCTTCAGTCAAAGTTTTAATTCTTTTTATTTCTCCTATCAAACCAATCAGAAGTCAAAAAACTCAGAACAAACAGTTTCCTGATCCGTAATCTATGCTTCAGTGGCAGAAAAGCCTGCAGGAGGAAAGCAGCAGCAGGCACTGCTGTTTGGCACATCGTTTATTCAACAAAATCTGGGCATGCTCCAAAGAAAATGTTTTCTATGTGTTTTTTCATAAATTTAAATGTTAAAATGTGGTTCTATGCACTCAGCGTGTGTGCCAAGGACTGACCTTGTTTCCTTGGTGGTTGAAACGGATCCTGGTGACTCGGGAGTTGCCCGGACTTCTGAAGCAGATGATCTGCTGGGAGTGACCCCACTCGAACATCCTCACGCTACCGTCTTGGGCTCCTGTCAGATCTGATAAACAGGAAAAGGAGAAGTAGAAATAAAGCTAGAATATCTAGATGTCGGTTACTGGACGGGTCTCAGCATATTTAAGCAGCACTTTAGTCCCAAACCATTCATAATCAACCAAGAAATGTGTTTGTTTATACTCGATTCAGAAAGCTTTTTTCTGACATGCAGGGAACTGTCCTTCTCAGACACATCCCCAGTTTTAATGTATTATTAGAGAAAAACTACAAAAATCCAGAAACAGAGCTCACAGTATTTTTTGAGCAACAGCAGAGAAACCAGAGAGAGAAGGAAAAAAAAAACAACAACATAATTTCAGCTCCATAATATGTACTTGGAGAGAGTTTTTGGTGATGTAATACTCCTCTGAGGCTTTTCACACAAAAATATGATGAATGTGTTGCACTTTCAATATAAAAGCAACGACTCCTCCAATCTACTGACACACGTCAGAGTTTTACTTACAGTACGGCAGTGTGGGATGAGAGGTCATTCTTCTCACGTTGTTGATATTTCTCCTTATCATCTGGGAGAGGGAGAGAGGGGAGGGGGTGGACAAGAGTTTAGCCAAGAAAACTAAACTGATATTTAATGGAGAAAAATTTACCTTTAAGAAGAATAGGGTCAAAACAATTGTATTGCTAAGAAGGATGGTGTTGGTCATAGGTGGGATCTAGCAAACTTTTTGGATTTAAAACAAAACAAACCTTCAGTGCTTTTGAGGTTATTCCTATACTGAAAGTGAAGCAGAGTCATTAAAAACGTAGCTGAATAATTTAATAACCAAACCTTTCCCTAATAAAAGAATTACTGAAGGTACCACAAACTACACTGCAAAAGCAGCCTAGAAATAAGCGTAAAATTACACAATTCTAATCAAAATTATTTTATTTTAAGCAAAAATCTTTGTCCATGGGGTAAGATTTTTTTTACTGACTACAATTCTTCAAACTAGCTAAATACTCTAAGATAGTATTTTATTTTTGTTGAAACAAGTTTCTTAGGAATTAGTTTTTGCAGTGTAGACATGAGCAACAGAACAAACCCAAATACTTAAATTGAGAGCATCATGGATCAATAGCACAGAGCAGATTCTATCAACACATCTCCAACAAATAAAATATACAACAAAAAAAAATCATCCTGAAAATGTTTAATATTTCATTTAATAAAATAAGTATAATACAGATTAAGTAAAAATGTCGAAAAATCGATATTTTTGGTATTTTTTGTGATTATGGGTTAAAGATGTCTCCAAAATTTAGAAAATTGGAAAAAACTTGAATACTGAAAACTCATGGGCTCACAACACCATTACATAGTTAAGTCAAAATGTCTACAAAGGTTTCCTGAGCGTCTAAATGATTTCAGTCAGGGTCAGTAGGACACAATGGTAGGGAATACTGCTGACTGGACAGATGTCCAGAAGACTGACATTGACACGATCCGCCAGGAGACGAAGCTGGTTGTTAGGAAGGCTGCATCCAAGCTTATTTAAAGAAAGTTAAGTGGAAGGAAAACACGTAAGAAAAGGTTATCAACCAACAGAGATGGCTACAAGCCTGAGAGGATTTTCAAGCAATATTCACTTGAGAAAGTTCATAAGGAGCCTGGAGTCAGTGCATCAAGAGCCATTGCGCACAGATGAATCTGTTACAAACGTCTCATTCCTCGTGTCAAACTACTCCCAAACCACAGACGTTTGGAATTTTAAAGAAGTACAGTGAGAAGGCGCCAGTCAGTGATTACTTGGGATGCCCTCTGTTGATGCTGGTCCACTTAGCTTTCTGAAGTCCAGTCACACCAGCCATCAACTAGAACATTTTAGAGCAGGGGTACCCAAACATTTTCCTTAAGGGGACCATAATTCAAATTTATCAAAGAGCCGAGGTCAACATTTATTATTTTACTCGAAATACAAATTTCAATACTAAATAATAGTAAAGTACTTTTATTTATTGTAGTTATTTAAGATTCTTTTTTGTGTAATTAACATTAAATAAAATCACAAATAAGTCATTTATCCATTTAAAACATGTCTATACTTCCTTATTCATTTTTGCTTTTTAGCATTGGTGTCGGTGAAAAAAAAATATTCTTCTTCCCAGTATGTCTTTTGACTGTGCAACACTGATTTTGGCACTCCATGTTGATAGTAGCTGCTTAAGCTAGCAGCCAGCGTGGTGACCAGCGAACTTGAAAGTATTTTGATCTAGTTCAGTGCGGCAGAGAAGGGTCATGGGGTATTTTGCAAATTGACCAAATATGATGGCTTGTGGTCTTATAAAGTGAGCAACTGCAAATGTGTGCACAAATCTACTCTACATTTCCATTCCAATTCATTATAATTAATTTTTAAAACTAATTTGTGATATTTCAATTATAATGTGAGGAATATATACATGGACTATATGCATGCAGCCTGTTAAATACTCATCAAGGCCCATAAACACAAACAGTACAGCAGTGAAATAATAATCATATTGCACATGGACCATCCTTGGCTCATTTGCTCAGTTGGCAACTTTGGGAACCAATGTTTCATGCTTCCCGCTGTGGGCGATATTTATGAAGCCGCTGATTTGTTTACAGTATTATTTTTTTTATTTAGCCCTGCATTTTTTTTGTTTTCCTGATTGAATAACTTCCCAGATAAATAATGTGTTTGATTTTGCTCATGTCTCACTTTAAAATTCACTTAGGTGTATGGAAATGAAAACTGTTCTACAAAATTGTTAAACTACTTTTTTGGGAAAACAGAAGTGTATCCAATGTTACAGTAAATCCCTGAAATATAATCATTTTTTTAATCATATCGCCCAACTCTAGTACAATTTGAAAGTAAATTATTAAGCTTAAAAGCTGTTAAAATGAAAAACATAAAATAAGGGTTTCCTTTTTGGTAAAATGAATAACTCCATATATCTAACATGCAATAGTACTTCTGAACTACTGGTTAAGGACTATGAGGTATATATTTAAATTAATCTACTGCAGCTCAGTTACTACTTCCCATCCCACTTTTCAACTGTTGGCCCAGGAAAAGCACACATTACCCTCAGAGTCCGCTCTGAGTTTTATTTATCATTTAATTATTCAGCCACAACTTTTTCTCCTACAACCTCCAGCAAACCGTCTGACTGGTTTGCTACATGATTATCATCCTGAGTGGATTTTACTGTCCAGTCCACGTAGCAATAAGTGAACTTTGTAAAAATTCACAAACATGACTCACATCTACATGATTCAACCCATAAAATTAAATCCAGCTATCACGGCCTTTTTTCATTTTGAACCCAGCTGAAACCACAGCTTCAAAAAAGGAAAGCAACCTCTCACTTCCTCTGTTGGACTATAACAGGAGCCAACCTTAACAGCCAGGATGCTTTTGGCAAACCAAGCGCAGACGAAAATGAATTATTAATGTCAAATTATTTCAGCTGCTTTAAGAACAAACGAAAGCAGATTAAGAGCAAATGACAACATCAGTTACTTCCAGAAGAGCAGCGCTGTGTATTATACTTGTAAAGTTACTCCATCTCTGATTTTTGGAAAATGAAAAGGGAGATTCAAAAACTCCCTTGAAGCATTGATTTATTTCTGATTATTAACATTTAGAATGGCCCAACAGGGTTGTTTCATATTGACCGATCCATAGAAAAGCACATTTATCTTTACAAGTACAACAATGCATCTTGATTTAGAAAAAGCAGTGGGACAAAATGCTGATAATTTAACATTTATCTAAAATGCTACAGATTATGACAGTATCACCAAACACCTGGTCTTAACGTAATCAGATTAGCAACACAAACAGAAACCTTGCGCAGTAAAAATGCTTTGGTGTTCTTTCACCACACAGCTGTGGCTGACTTTAATGTTTTCACATTTAAACGTAGGTCAGGAACTTACCACGGCTGCACCCCTGCCGGTCTGCTGCCCTCCAAGCCACGGCACATTGATAGGTGTGCCCGGGCTACTGTGGGTGTACGGAGTGGTGCCGTGAAGCGAAGCAAAGTCATCACGTGCATGGACCACAAGGAAGTCATCGCCACCAACACTACAGGGGGAAATATAATTAGACACGTATAATTAGATGACATGGGTCATAAGACACGGACCGACTGGCTGAGCGATTAATTTCTTGGAGCAAATGAACAGCCTTACATATGCATTCAGTAATACATAAGGGCTCATTCACACCAGGAAGGTCCGTTAGTTCACTTGCTTTGGTCCGGACCAAATGTTTTTTTTCCCTTTCTTTTTCCCACCGAGTTAAATGCCGCAGGACCCGAGTTTCTCAATAAAAAGACACGCGTGCTAAGGTCCTTCAGCCATGGGACAGTAAAGCGTGTAACAGGGTAAAACCAGGAAGCCATGTCAAAACAGTTCAACATACTTTCCTTATTTGACCGGTTTTAAAACAGTGGCGAAAAATATGAAGGTGACGGTATGTTTGGAGAGCATCCGTGACTGCACCGGTGGTACAACGCAGTCTGGCACTGCTGAATCACTGCAGTTTACCGATGTAAAAAGTGCGCATCCATCGGTTCGTTGTTCAGAGAGTTTTTTTTGTATTGTGATCACTTCAAGTGGATAAATGTTCCCCGATTTAAAATCTACGGCTGATTTGGCGCTTTCCCCTCTGTTACGCTAAGGTGGAGCAGTTCAGCCCCTTGCAGCGCCTTCAGGCCGGTGAAATCTTCATAACTTTAGCTTCTGCACAATGTGTGATGGCACGATTTGGATTCTCTGTTTAGTTTGTTCGGATTTAATATGCCCTAAAATAAAAGAAATGAATGTCATTTAAATCATTTAAAAAATTGGTGGAAAAAGAATTATGACCACATTTCTTTTTAAACTGTCAAAATGACCAACAACCAAAGATTGTAGCACGACATCTGATACAGCTACAGATCTTAATAAATTTTTTTTGAGCAATAAGACCTGTGTAGAACATTATATATATTTATATGAATAGAATGTGAATAGAGTGTATTGATGTCACCATGGGGATATTCGCAGCACACATATGAAAATGCAATAAACAGTTCTCAAAAACAGGTGCCTGTGCAGATTAAAAGGTTTTTGTTTCTTTTTTTTTCACCGGGTCAGATAAAGTTCGGTTTCTCCACACCTACATGTGTGTGAGATCATGCAGGTGTTTGATAGCTGGTGTAAGGAGCTGTCAATCCGTCCTACAGGAACTGATGCAGACATGGAAGAGGATGGGGACACAGACGCCCTGAGGAGTGCCAGGCAGAACGGCGCAGAGCTGACTGCACCCCCCAAGAGAGGAACAGAGGAAATCCCCAGGGGAACATCATGCAGCTACAATGGAGGGCCCCAGGAGGCGCAGCGACAAGCCCATGGACTCCGCCGGACACCAGTTACGCCAGGGTGGCCCTGGTCCAGGAGCCGGAGACAACGTATTGTTTCTAAATCATCTACATTTTTTTCAGACCCTCGTGCACGGCTGCCTTTATTAGAATAAAAACTAAAGCTTGACCAATGTGGATTTCTGGGGTCTGAAACCAATACGATATTAAACAGTAGCAAAGGCAGATATAATCACCGACAAATTCCCCTCCAGTAAAAAAAAAAGTACCTTAAGATTAAACCCTGCAATATCTGCCCACTTTGAAGCTCACATATTTCTCCCTGGTCTGTTCTACACATTTCAAAATATTTTTAATAATCTAAACATCTTTAAGTATTCTGCTCTGTTGCACATAACCTGTGTATGCCACATTATCTGTATTTTTTATCTTAATAACTGCACAGTTTTTGTAACTATGTCGATTATGTAATTTTTTCTTCTTCTTTTTCCTTGACTCTTAAATTGTGTTCCGTTCTTGCTGCTGTTACACCAGTATTTCCACTTGTGGGACAAAAAAGGATTCCTCTATTATACACAACAAAGAACAGTCTCAATAACTAACTGTGAATTGCAAATAATGTATCATTTGCAGTCCCACTTAAAAAAATATCAGCAATATTTTCCAGATAGCCGATGATATCCTTGACCTCCATATCAGCCGATAATATTGGCCGGCATATATATCGGTAGGGCCGTAATAAAGAAATCTCTCCTCTGCAGGAGATGCAGAAACTTGTTCGGATAAAAATAAGCGCAACATTTCCAAAAACCCTAACCGAAGGTTCATACATACTAAACTTAGACACCGGATGCATCTAAGCCCTGGGAAGTACCATGCTTTGAAAATCATCACATCTTCCAAATGTGACATGTGCACATTTCATACTGTGGGAAAATTTATACACATGTATGGGGACTGTGCTAGTATGACTGCTTGGGACAAATCACCACCACTTCCAGGGATAGGCTTTGGGTCAATATCCCATCATCACCGTCTTTACTCACACTCAATGACGACTCCACTTTAGGACTCCCCTCTCGCTGCAGCTTAGAAAATGTCGGCACCGAGTTCGCAGCCACATTAAATTATGTCATAGCAACAATGGGCCAACTACTTCATAGATATAATTATGATGGAGAGATCAGTAGCCAGAAGACGACGAGAGCATGAGATGCAACTTTTTCTCTGGTTAAAGGAAAAGTGTAACACAATTTTCTGGGACTTACTTGTTAAATGATATTTTCACCTACTTTAAAGCATCTTTATTTTCTTTATTGTTTTAAGGTCTGGGGTGGGTGTGTGACATGTGTATGTCCTTGTTACACATTTTGTTTTTTTCTTTTAACGATGTAGACAAAAAAAATTAGATGGAAAAAAAGAGAACAGCTTTTAAAAGAAAAGGATCTCAATTTTAATTAAAAATGTGACTCAGATCAATAACACTGCCAACAAACAATGAGTGAGCGAGAAACCAGCGAATAAGCAAAATGCCAAAACATGCGAGATTTGCTCTCTTACCCTTTGGATTCGACTTCATCATCATCGATCCAAGTCAAGATCTGTGTGGCCAAGATGGATGACACATCCAGCTCCTGAATGTCATGTGTGGAGGCCATGACTAAGCAATTACGGTTTGCCTGGTGGACAGATAAAAGACATGACGTGAGGAAGGAGAGGGATAGGGAAGGTGATAGAAGTGAAGGGGAAAATAGGTTGAGTCTCAGAGGAAACTCTGCAGACAAATTTAATGTGCTTTAATCAAGTCTACTGACCCCGGCCTCCATCTTCCCTACTGGCCAGTGCACATCCATGTCAGTTCAGATCAGTATCAAGATGTCACTTTTAGACACAGTGTGCAGGAACACTGGGCTCGTTTTTAAGCATAAACTTGTCTGTGTTTAAACAGCAAATATTTTTATTTAAATATAGATGTGTATCTCAGTAACTTGGAATATCATCAAAAAGTTGACGTAATTCAGAAATTCAGCTGATGATCTATTATTACATAGGATGATAAATTTCAGCCAGTCACTTTGGTTATTTTGGATTATTAAAGTATACAGCCAAATTAAAAATAAAAACTGGTAACAAGTTCTGGACATTACATAGGATCAATGAAAAAATTAATTTCAAACAGATGTAAGCCCACTGAAAGGTATGCCCATGTATTGTACGGTATCTACAGTCAATGCCTGGTCTGGGCTGATTTTTCACAATTTACTGCGCCTGTCCATAACTACAGAGATGTTAAGGAAGCCCAGGTTGCTCTAATAACGGTGGCATTTTGCGAGATTGTTGGTTCAATGTCCTCTTGACAAAACCACACAGATTTTCTTGGGGATTTAAATTGGGTGATTCTGCTGGCAATCCAAGCTGGTCAATAAACAGGTTATTGGTACTTTTGGCAATGTACCAATATATTTTGGCAATATATATATATAAATATATATAATATTTCACTCCATTTGTAATTAATCTATATCAGCTAGAGTTACTCAGCTGTTTCTTGGGACTTGAGAAGACACAAAGTGCTAAAATATTAAACTATAGCACTGAATAACAAACAAGACGACAGATAAACCATCTTTCTGTTGAGCTACTGGTTCCACATTCAGCATCAATTTGGTTATAGTCACCAATTCCAGTGGAAAAGGTCTATAGCTGCTGACATCTACTCTATGTGCCACGTTGGTTTAACACTACAGCAAACCATTAATATAAAAACAATGAAAGAAAATGATACACAGAACTACTTCTGTTGCCTAATATTTTGTCAGAATCAAATGGTAAAGTAATGACACTTAGAACTCTAAGTAAACAAGTTTCTCAGCATTTTTTTCCCCAGAAATGTTGAAGAACATTCATCTTCCAAGATAGAGTCACAACAGGAATCACGAACAGAGCATCAACATCCATGGTACTGATAAAAGATTTAGAATACTGAGCAAAAAAAAAATTTTTTAAAGCGCAGCCAAATAAGCAACTGAAGTAATTAACTGTGAACACTAGTATATTTTTTCATTATATTTTCTAATACTTTGTGACATCAGTGTGAGGCTTTTACCTTGTTGATGGCAAAGGCTGTAATGATGTCAGATTCCTTGTGAATGATGCGTGCTTTGCCTCCAGGGCAGCCCAGATCTGACTCAGTCTGTGGCGAGTAATACAAACATACACAACGTCACCACCATGTAAATGTAGTAATAATAAGTGAAATGTTGGCAAATATTTCCTGCAGACAAATAACAGCCTTAATCTCTGCTCCATTTCCTTTAAACTATTGAAATGAGTAAAGAGAGCTCAAATTATTTGTCAAGTTATTTTCACCAGAACACATCTACATAGCTAGTCCTATAAATTATTTTAATTTCTATATTATTTAAGAAGCTCAAACGTCCGCTCAATGGAGTTAAAACAGAATAGGGGGCCAAATTCTTAAATGATGAAAATTTAGAGTGTTTCATCGGGATTTTAAGTGAGAGAAACAAAAAGTGATTAATATAAAGTGAAAAATGACCCAGAGGACCAGGTGTTGCTGTGGTTAAAGTTCTGGGATACATCTCAATACAATATATATCTATAACATTTTGTCTATTTATTTAGATTGAATGAACACCGCCTTTAAAAAGCAAATTTCAAGTCTTATCTTTTGATTCTAAATTGGATTTAGGTCTGGATTTTGACTAGGCCATTCTAGCACATAATTATGTTTGATCTAAAACCCTCGATTGTAGCTCTGGCTGTATGTTTAGGGTTTCTGTTCTGCTGCAAGGGAAATCTCCACTAAAGATGTTTCACAGCCTACAAAATGTTTTCTTTAAGTATTGCCCCATTCATCTTTCACCATTTTTTCTGTTCCTATTGAAAAGGCATCCCCACACCATGATGCTGCAACCACCATGCTTCACCATGGGGATAGTGAGCTAAGGGAAATGTGTTTTTCCACCCAGTTCAATCTTGGCCTTATCTTAGGGTGACCAACCGTGCTCTTTCACCTGGACAAGTGCTGTCCAGGGGGATTTCATAGGTTGAAAAAAATAAGTCTGGGTTTTTCATAATTTTTCGGAGGACCAATACGCTTACATAAGTTGACTGAGTCGATGCATGGAATATAACAGCCTTCATTTCATTGTTGTGTCGTGGTCACAGCACAAGTGTAGCTTAATGGATGAACGTAGCCGATAAAGCTTGCATAAGTGTTTCTTGGTGTGACAAAAGTGGCAACGATCCAATAGGTCTATATGGACACAAAAACTACAATGATGCTGTGCAAAGTGAAAGTTCATCTATAAATTGACTGAGGAGGATTAAAGTGAAAACTGAAGACTCAATGATGCTATTTCTTTTGTCTTTGAGATGGATCCATGTTACTTTAATAATAATAATAATAATAATAATAATAATAATAATAATAATAATAATAACTTTCTCAGAATATTATTTCATATTGTTGATTAATTATCTCCAGTATGAGTTACAAAGTGAACTATTAATATTACTGGTTAATTTTGGTTAAACTTTGTTTTAACCTCACAGAGAATACACACTTTAAATACGATAAAATCAGTAGTCTTGACCCAGTACTGAAAGTGTTTCAGAACTGGACCAAACGTCCTGTTTTTTTTTTTTAAATCAAACCATGGTCACCCCAACTTATCTGATATCAAAATAATTCAACCTGATCACTGCTTTAACCAATTTTAAGATAATGGATTGAAGAGTCTTGCAATAAATGTTAAAAATTTTTGGATACTTTTTTTAAGGGGTTTGAATAGCAGTGTGAGAAAATGCTGGCTTGTAGAGGGAAGAAGGGAAAAAGACCCCGGAGCAATGATTGGCCTGGTGGGATTTGTGCAGGCCTGCAGGCTCTTCTGTAGCTGTGCACATTGGGTAGAAAGATTACTTAAGACAAGACTGAATTAAAGTCGTCTGCGCATTCTGTTGGGAGGGAAAGACTACGTCATTTTCTTTCCAAAGAGTCAAATAAAACTTGACCTGCAGAAATCTAAATATGGAGTTGTGCCATTTTCAGTAGCACATAATCTCTGCAGGATGCAAATTCACTGCGACAGAGTTGAGCCCATTAATGTGAAGCTGTTCAGCTTCATAGGGTGTCCGCCGAGAGACTGGGTTAATTAAAGCTGAACCAAATGGAGTACCTACAATGTGCTGGCTCTCATGGTGAAAGCCAGAGGTGTACAGACCGTTTTAAGGTTTGTAGCTCACATTCACATTAATTGAGGCAGTAAAATGTTATTATATTATATATTATTATAAAACTCATTACAGCAAAATTAAGAGTTCACAGCCCTAAAATACACTTACTGTAACTCTGTCAGGAACATTTAAGATTGGATTATAGAGGTCACGTTTGCAACTTCAATGGAAATAAGTACTTTCAACATGCGTGTGCATTGCCACCACTGCTTGATCCGTTCAAACTCTAAACCGGTGATGCGTGTTACATAAGGTGTTACATTTACAGAAGTGGTAAAGAGCAGAATGCCACACACGTCTTAGTTTAAAAAGAATTACATAAAATGTTCTGTTCTGCAAGTATTACAGCTTATGTGCTATTTTTAGAAGCACATCCTGCTTCATAACAGCCTGCTGATAAACAGGGAGCTCAATCAGAAAAACTTTACAGCTAAGGACACACTGGATTATTCCTAAAGAATCTGCATTTAGAAAACAAGACATACAAATAAAAAGTTTCATTTTTACATCAATCATCACATCTCTCAGGACCTGTTGCAACACACCTTTTATAAAATATAGGCAAAACTTATAAAAGATATAAAACGATCAAGCTCAGAAATTCACCGAGAAAATCTGCTTGTGACAAAAATCTGACAGTTTTCAGCCTTGTGGATCCTGACTAGCAAAGGGCTGAACAGAAAGTCCAACTTGTCCTCTGATGGTGAACACTGCATTCCTAAGCAGTTAACAGGCTGCAGGACAGCAACACTCTTTAGTGCTCACACAGTTACCAAGGAAAGTATCACAGGCTTTTTAAAAATTACGTCAGAGGCCACAGAAACATACTAAGCTAATGAAAAGGAGACTATATTTTCCATGGTATGCCAAGATGCTTTTGGATCAGTCACGCCTAGAGAGCGAGAGAGAAAGCAAAACCTTCTGCATTAAATAGGAAGGCTAAGCATTTTATAAAGCAGCTTTGATTTATTCT
The DNA here is from genome assembly GCA_028564705.1 of Apricaphanius iberus. NCBI lineage: Eukaryota > Metazoa > Chordata > Actinopteri > Cyprinodontiformes > Aphaniidae > Apricaphanius > Apricaphanius iberus. The sequence goes on from JAPXFQ010002051.1 coordinate 1,078,605, forward strand.
TCCAACTATGTCTGTCATGGAACATGTGGAAAAAGTAGTTGACTCTAAATCACTCACGTGTGACATCAACTCTGTATAATAAAGCCCCAAGTTATTCATATGGCCAGCAATATTTTCAATCAGCAAAAACAATAGTTTGAGAGGAAACGAGAAAGGCAGCTGTAAAATGATGTTAAAAGAATTTACAATCTGGTTTTATTTACATTCTATTTAAAAATGCATTTCAAAAATAACTACCCTTTACCAATAATAAAATGAACATGAATAACTAATGTTATAGCAATCAAACACTTCTTATAATCACTCAAACTTTCAGTAGTTTCCACTGGGATGTTGACGATTTCCAAGTCTTTGACCATCATCCAGTATTTGCCATCACCCTAATCTTTAGCTTCCTCCACAAATTCTCTTAACAGATTTAAGTCTAGACCTAGAGGTGGACGATATAGAAAAAGAGCATATCGATAAAGGAATTATCAATATCGACAATTATCGATAAATATCACAAAATGTAAAATATATATTTCAAGTGCCTCCCGGTCATTTTGTGATTCTTCAATGAACTAATTTTAACTAAGAATTACACTGATACATTTTTTAAACACTTCTTTTTATCATAACTAAATTTGTAATACATAGAAACAAATTAAGAGACCTGAGTAACATCAGTAAATAGAAAGAAAATAAATGTTATTAACCATTATATATTCAAAATTATTTTAGTAATTAACATTAAATGCTTATCTTGATGCTTTTTAATCTTTTAAACATTTTCTGACACTTTATAATATTAATGGCTGAAACCTTTGGATTAGTTTGTCAATAAAGCTTATTCTAATTCACTTCAGCTCTGTTTCAGCTGTTGGCTAAAGCTAACCAGCTAGTCATCAGAGTGTAGACAGAGCCCAGAACACTGCAGTCCAGTCACTGAGAGCTGAAGTCGGCAGGTCTATCCAACCCCTGTTATGTTTTTAAAGCGTTTTTTCGCTTCTGAGGACCGGGAGCAGAACTGAAGGGACATTTTAAAAGCCTCAGGTGTTGTTAGCAGCACAATCTGGGTACGTTTCCTGTGTCTCTCTGTAAGAGATTCGTAGCTGGCTGTAAGAGGAGAGTTCTGCTTAAAACAGCTGATCGTAGTATTATATTTCGTTTATTATCGCTACGTTTAGTGTTTTGGTGCATGGCGGATCGGCTCAAATAGGGACGCAACCTTTACCTGGTTCACTGAAAAATTTATCCAGAACAACTTCCTCCGCTGCTCCCTGCTGTGAAATCTGACCCCGGCGGATTTACAGCCATGGTTCACTTATGGACCATCAAAAAAAAAAAATTATGTTTCAGCTCAAATCATTTCATTCTTTTTGTGGTTTGAAAGGAGAGAGGGATGGCTGACAGAGCTAGGTGGGTCAGCTTTAATTATTTTTTTGGAGGAAGTAGTAATTGTTGTATTACGCTAGCTGATAGGCTATAATGAAAAAATGAGGGGACTTTTTTTTTCTTCTATCGATCTTTTTTATCGACCGCTTTTTTTTTAAAATCATACCACACATCTATCGATCGATATATATCCTGCTATCGAATCATCGTCCAGCCCTATCTAGACCTAAAAAATGTTGACACTACCAGTTAGAATACATTTTTGGTTCAAATGTATCTACTTGATAAGATTACTTTAAACCTGAATCAGGAGCGTGAAGAAATCCGGGTTGGCTAAAACTAGCATTAAAACTAGCATCAGCAGCTCAACCATGAAAAGTTTTATCGGTGCATCTCTGATAGAAGAATTTAATACAAACATTTCATTTTTCGCAGCTCTGACGTTATCAAGTGTTGCAAAAGATTCTGAGATTTGACACCAAAATCCATCCCACACAAGCAATCATTGATCAGAAGTAGCAGTACCTGACTGTTTCCTGCCTCTTCCATCCCTGAATATTTCATATTGTCAGTGTGGTCCTCAAGCGACTTTAGTGATTGGGGGAGCAGCAAAAGGGTAGGCCAGCACAAACAAAACACACAACATACCAGTGATAAAACATGCAAATACAGAAACTTTGATTCACTGTCATGTTATTGACTCTGTGTGCAATTATCTGCATACAGAATGGAAGCATAAACATGCTGACAAAGGCTGAAAACAGCGTGGATTGCATGCAGCACCCACAAAATATCCCAAAAAGCACAAAAGGTATTAACAGGGATTTAAAAGCTGTAATGATGCAATCTGTCTGCGGGTACATGCAGAGGCCCTGGGTTTTTCTAGCAAGCAGGTTATTTGGTGAGAGTTATTATAGTGATTCTCGTGCGGCAGGTTGGCAGACTGGAAATATGATGTACCTGATGTGTGCCTGGTTTCTTGGTGAAGATGTTCCTAATAAACGTCTCCTGCACCTCTTCCTGTTTGACCAAATACTGCCATAAACGCTTCACTGGAAGTGCTGAGTGGTGACTGTTCCTGCGAGAAACAGTAATAAGAGTATTACAGTATATTTTATACATTTTTTGAATGACAATCATTAGCTGAAATAGAAAAAACAACAACAAAATGTCATATTTGAAGTCATTATCAGGGTAAAATTTACAAAGACAGGGAGAAAGGAAGGAATTAGCAGGAAATTATGCTGTTTTTTCCGTCCATAACAGAGTCTGCACAACAGAACGGCACTAAAAAGCATCAGAAATATATTTTATCCATTTTTCCAACCCTTTTTTGTGTTTTCATTTATACTAAAACGTAAAATAGGAATAAAAGTGCGGCTCTTCAAAAATAAGTTACACGTTGTTTTATTGTTCTAAATAAGTTTTAATTTAATGGACTGAGGTAAAAATTCTTCTTCTGGGTTATAGGGAATAAAGCTGTGGTGATAAGGAAAAAGGAAATTTATTAGCGTAACCCGCTGCCATTTCTCTATTTAAAAAAAATAGATTTTATATCAACAGATTTTATTTTTTTAACCTAAAGTTTTCTGTACCTGAATGGAGTGTTGGATGGTTCAAATAAGGCTTTATGTCTGAGCAGGGCGGGGCCAGGAGTGGCCAACTCATCGTGGAGGTTAGTGGAGATGTACTTGGACGGAGGGCCGCCGAAGATCTCCAGCCTTTTTTGCAGCACCTGTTCCCATCGCTGCAGCGTTTTCAGGACGGCGTGACACAGAGGCGAGGCCACAGGCAAATCTATGTTTTAAAAATAATGTGCAGCCGCACACAAAGGAACCAGCAACAAGATTAGCTGAGAGAAGTGAAATGAAATAGGGAAGCAGTCATCTCCAACTTGGAGGTTATTGTTTTTTAAGCATGAGTTATTTCAGCGCTTACCTAACAGATCGTATCCAGCCATAGGGTAAAAAGACTTGAGGTTGACCAGCACCAGCTGAACCATGGCCAGGCGCATCAAACACCAGCTTCAAGACAAAAAGCGGTCATGAAAAATCAGATTACTTTAGAGGGGAATAGGGACGTCATGTTCAAGCTGAATGTGGAGCAGCAATTCTAGGAGGCTCAAATGGAAACAACCTAAAGGAGAAAAACAAGGCTCTGTAAACACATTCAGGATTAATGGCAGAGCCTTTTTTGGGGGGGAAGATGAGTCACACTCTAAAGAGATAACCGCTCAGTGGTGGGTCACCTGTAGGAATTATGGTTGGAATGCTCTCTCTGAGGAGAGTTGGGCTCAAACACATCTTCAGAATAGAGGTCTTCATCATCTTCATCCTGGCTTTCTTGGCTGTCCTCTGAGTCATACTCAACTCTGTTTTCTGATGGTGGCAGCTCAGGCTGGGAGGGAGAAGGACAGAGCAGCAAGGAATCAGTAGCAGTATGTGACTTCCAGCTAGGAGCAAAAGGAGCCTGGAGTTTTTGATGTATCTTAAATTACCTTGGCAATGAAATAATCCCAAATGCTGAGCTCTGGAGGGACAAACTGCTCTTTGAAAATGGAGGTAGCTTCCTGTTCTACAACAATCTTAGGACTGGATGGAACTTCTCGTTCAATTCCAGACTCTTCCCTGGATCCACTGCGGGATGAAAGAAGCCTGAATCGTCGTGGCTTCCTGTCTGACCCACTTGGGGAAGCTGAAAAAAAAAAAGAAGAAAAAAAAGAGAAAAGAAATTAAAATAATTTTTATTGAAGCCAAAACAAAAAAAAGCAATACTATACCGCTGTAAGCCACACATAGCTAATTTTAAACAGTTTAGGTTTTGTTTAGCTGCTAGGAAAGCTCTCAAGTAGAACATCCATGCCAATAAAAAATGTAAAACAATTACTTGGAGGTGGGGTTCTTGCTGGACTACTGGCTTTATCCAGAACAGGGACGCGAGCGCCTCCTCCAAACACAGTCATCCAAAGCTTTGAGTTGAGCGGGTGTGCCACGATGCGAAACAGCTCGTTGGTGGAGTGCGTGGCCATGCCGTGAACAAACAGACTGAGGAAGACTGCAGTCAGGATCTCACAGAGCAGCACAGCCAAGCCCGGCTGGGTCTCCTCACCTGCAGAGCTCAACAGGCGAATAAGAGAGGCAATACCTGAGAAGAAAAATAAAATGGGTAAGTTGCAACAGGAGAAGATAATCAAAGCTTCTTTTGTGATGACCTCGAAGTATCTGAGGTCGGAGAACTGTGCCATCATCTTACAGGAAATGTATCTGCAGTATGGTGCAAGTAGAATAGAATAATCCTTCATTGTCCCACAAATTCAGCCTTAACAGCAGCAACATGATAGGCAATATTAGCATTGGATTCAGACAAATAGAAAAGTATAAAAACTGAATTTAAGAATTAAGAATAATATGTACATTAAGGACAAACTTACCAAACCAGAGTACTGTGCAGTTTTAGAAATAAAGTGTCATACTCAGGTTAGAATGTGAAGCTGAGTAGAATCATTTTGAATGTTCTTTTTTTAAAGCAACTTCCAAGTACAGAATGTGCATGTCTAGTTGTGTATTAAAAAGGAAAGATATTTCCAAGACGTTAGTGGAATAATAACAGCAGAAAAATGTTTATTTAGGTAAGTTAAATTGTGGAAATTACAGCAGAAGTCTAAGCATTACTGATTTTTTGCGAGCAGTTTGGGTTGTAGTCTGACAGCTGCAGGGATTAAGGACCCTTGAAATAGTATTACTAAGTAATGGATGGAAAGTAAATTGATGATTTAGTTAAGATTTTCATGTTAGTTATGAAGTACAATTTAATCAGAAAAGAACAAAAAAAGGCATTTAAATTGGCATCAAATGGTCCTTACCAACCCAGGAAAAAAAGAAAGCCTTTTTTCTAAACTGCAGCATTGCTTAATATTTTAGGATTTTCCTGCTACATGTTAGTAAATTACCACCAACAAATGTCTTATGTCTTATTTCTAAAACAAATGGTAACAAACATTTCACTCGCCAGGGCGACTGAATAAAAGATTAATGTATAAATGATTCCGCCTCAAAGACAACATTTAAATCTAAATGAAATCCAAATGGAGATCAGAAGGTTTGATATTTGTACAGTCAACTGCCATGCAATAAATTATTAAAGAGAGTGACAGCAGCAAAGACAAGTCTTTAATAATGAATGTAAATATAAACCATCTACATGACAGCCTGCAGTCTCTGATGAGGATAAACATTTCTCTCTGGACATTGCTTGGTTTATTTAAATTCAGTCTTCTGCCTATAGAGTCAGCAAAATCAAATCTGTTTGTTTGATGAAATGTCCTGTATTTGTTGTTCTAAATATGTTCTATCGAATCACTATTAACGTCCGGAAAGAAAATGTTGAAGAAAAGGCATCCTCAAAAAAAAGAAAAGAAAAAAAAAAGAAAAAAAGAGACACAAGGAAGGGGGATTGTCCAGAAGATCTCTGATTACGCTTCCTTGCCATAAAATTTGATTCTTTAATAAAAGAGATTTTTTCTATACTAAAGTAGTATATTGATCAGAATACCATCCATTTGAGTTCCATCATCTAACTAGTTAAAATGTCTTTTTGTGCTGCTTATAAAATATTACAATTAGGGTATCCAAATAAAATATTAATAAAACATTTCCCAAACATTACTAGTCACTTAGAGGATGCTGAATGAATTGATCCAGTTATGTTTTTGCATACATTCAGTACTAGCTCATGAAAAGAAAATTAAGAAGATACAAAAAAATATTGAGATTATTACTTTTTTTAAATTCACTCCCTGTGACATTTGGCTGAATAGCTTGGGCATTAACTGACATTTACACTCTGCAATGCAATTTTCTTTGTTTTCGTTGTTATATCTACTTGAATGTATCAAGTTATTGTGGTTCAGTGTTAAATGTTTCCACTCCAAATGAAAAGACTGAGAAAACAAGAGATTGGAACTGTAATGATTTAATCTACTCAGTAACAGAGAGTCGTTTACTATAGTATTTATATAGTCCCAGTAAATAGCCATAAAGTCAGAACTGGCTCAGTAACAAAATAGGTTATTCTGGTAGCATAGTTGTAACGAAGTAACGATGCTGGTCAGAACAGGAGCAGACTTATTACCTTACATCACTGAAAGCTGCTATTAATTATTATTTTTAGATCTTTTGTCACAATTTGTCACAACCACCACCACAAAGCACTTTTAGACCTCAAACTAAGATACCGGTCTGTTAAGTCTCAAATGCTACTGCTCTCAGATATTTTTTTTTTCTAACTGGACAAATCAACATAAATCTGTCGTATGAGTTTGCATTTAAGCAGGACACTACATCATTACTTTCTTCTCATGCAGCCCCTGTTATGCATTGATCTGAATTTGGTGTTCTGTACATGATGTTACACGAAAGCTGTTAACTGCATGCTGGCTATTTTGTGTTCGCTTTAAGTCTTTCCTGCTTTTTAACTAGCATATAAATGAACCTGAAAACAACTGCAAATAAAATTTTAGGAGAAAAAGCCGATGATATGCATGCTACACGTTTACCGAGTGGACACAAAGCCAATGAAGATAAAACGTTTGTAAGCAACTTAGAGCTTCTTCAAAGTTTTTTTTTTTTTTAACTGGTAAGGCTTCTAAGGATTTTTGGTTGCATTTACCACGTGATAGCTTTTGATTTTATATTGCTATTAACATGCACCATTTTCCTGTATATGTATTTAGATATTTACAGATGTATATATATATATATATATATATATATATATATATATATATATATATATATATAGACAACTGCTAAATAAACACAGAGCCAGAAAAGCCTGTATACCTGCAAACTAGAACAAAAATGAATTCAGATAACAGTAGAAAAAATATATATAAATATTTTATATGGAGCAAAAACCTGAATCTGTTTGACTTACCAGGCCACTGAGCAGGAGACGTATTTGGTTGAACAACCTCATCCATGCTGATGGTTTTCGGTGCATGCTTCTGAGACAATAAAACACTCTGATACACAGTCCCAGTGAAATGGTTCACATGGCTGAGAGAGAAGCGGAAAAGAAGAAATGGAGCAAACAAGTAAGATTAAAATCCCAAAGTAACATTTGTGCATTCATGCAAATATCTGATGGTAGGGTAAAACTTGGGCAAAAACTGGATAAGAAAACATAACAATATTGTAAATGTAATGTTTCAATGCCGTTTAAAATAATCGGTTGTGGTTGTTTTAAAGAAAGCTTTGCTTCATCAAGACATAAAATGCTACTGTAATAATCTCAGAGCAGGTCTGTGTGTATCTTCTTATTGGAAATGAATAGATTTTTATGAATATTTTTTTTTCTAAACCGAGAATAAACAAAGCTTGAACCACTAGGAGTCAAATAATGTTCTTCCATGCAGAAAGTCCTATTTTAAGCTTCTGTGGAAAAAAACCCAGTGCACCTAAAAGAAGCATCCAACGCCCCATATTAAAAACTGAACAAGAACAGATACTTTAACCTCTAGGGGAAAGGTTAAATATGCCAACAATAATCACTTTTTTTTTGTAGGTTTTGCCCACATACGATTCAATAGAACCACACCCAAGGCAGCTGATTCTGTTTGTGCGCATAAAGTTACACAGAGAAGATGACAAGACAGTAAAAAACATCTGCTGGTCTTTTTGAATCATATTACTAAATTAAGTCTATAAATGCTCTCTCTAATCAACTGTGCTGCATGCTTACCATATATAATAATAACCAATAGGGCCAAACAACCAGTGTAGTAACGTTAAACGCTCGCTCACAAGTAAAACATCAACATACTATGTAGATAAAAGTGAGACTTGCACAATCACTGCATGACTTAATAACAATGCTATTTTATTTAAACTACAGATTTTGTGTAGACATTCATCACAGAGAATATCAGACAGCCCAGGCTTACTACAGAATACTTTTAAATTTCTATGAAGGTTGCCAGTTTGTTAGGTATCCAAGCAACATATTTCAAAACCTCTCACCTGTGAGCTCTCATTGGAGCTGGAGAATAGGGCCATTACAATTTTCTTCATGACCACTATGTTATGTGCATTGATGCCCAAGACTGGTGTTCCAAACATAACCTTATATTTAACAAAGTCATGCTTGCTACTTTTTTATCCAACTTTTTTTTTTTACGGACTTCTCATTTTCAGAGATGTAAATCAAAGTGACCGTTGTTAACGGTCTAAAATAATCAAATTGCTCTCATATAATAGAAGGGTCTATGATGATACTTTAAATGTGAAAATTCTCAAGAAAATGGTGTCTTGTAATAACAAATAATTGAAAGTTGAAAGTTAAATTTTACTCTAGGACGCGTGTCCCCAAATGTGGGCTAGGGATTAAGGGGTTAAAGGTGCCATTCACACGCTTTTTTCAATAAAAGACCATGAATACAAACTTTCTCTGTGATGTAGAAGGTACTATCTTTTTCTGAGTCGCTCCTTTTTGGTGTCTATTTCCTTTTTATGGCTAAAGCAGGCAATAGGAGTTGGGGAAAATGTACAAGTGAGGCATGCATATATATATATATATATATATATATATATATATATATATATATATATATGCAACACAGAGTGACTCATATCAAAAAGCTTTCTCAGTGAACCAGAGATTTAAAGTTATAAAACCAAGGGAAGAAAACTTGTTCAGACAGAATGATGAATGTTTTAAGAAAGAGCTCTTCTCCTTTAGACATTATACAGCCGATTCAAGAAATTTACCTCTATTGTTATATAACTATGGCTTTAAGTTTCAGTCTGTAAAAGCATTCATGCAACTGTAAACATCATGGTGGATTTTGGCAAAACCATGACAACAGCACACACAAAGCAGCAAAGCTTTAAGCCAAACGGGTCATTTAAAAATTGTCCTCCCACGCATAAGCATCCATCCAGCTTAAAGCCGACTCTGTTTTTGTCAACCTGATTGGAAGTTATGGTACATCAGCCTCTTAAATAAACAATGCTCCCCCCCCCCCCATCTGTAAGAAGCAAAAAACATAATTAAGCATTTACAATAAGAATGACAACCAGCATCCTTACAGCTTCCATAATTTATATTCAACAAGATCAAAACAGACAAGTGCCTGTCACACTCCCAGCTAGCGAACCTCCTGCCTCTTTTCCCCCTTCCTTTAGCTTACTTTACAGAAGCTCTTTGCAGAGGAAAAAAGAAAGCTGAAGCCCAATTTAAAAGAAAAATGGTTATTTATATTATTCTCCCGTTATACAACACTTCCTTGTTACCCGCAGCCACGTCAATGCCTCCTTAAGTGTGATTCAACACCAACAACCCTTTAAATCTTCCAATACATACACCCTGGAAGATCCAATGAACACATTCTGGCTTTATTATTAACAATCAGGTTTTTTGTGATGAGGTAGTAATTTGGATTTATAGCAGAGGCTAATCACATGGGAACTGAGAACCTTGTTTAAAGGATCACACGGAGACCAATAAGGAATTAAAACAATTGGAGCAGACAGGACAGCAGCATTGAGTTGAAACTTCCTCATCCTTGATAGCATAAGAAAGAGTTTGCATATATTGCTACCGGCAGGACTTTGGAGAAAAGGTGCACCACCCGGCATGTTCAATGAGAGCATGTGCACGCTTAGAATGCTGAGTTTAAAGAAGAAGAAGGATTTCTCAATAAAACTCATTTCTGCAAAGACATCATATAGACAGCCATCAGCTCCATGGTAACTCAGAAAATACATGAATGCAACCCTCTAATCTACCATGCTGTATATGCCAAGAAGCACTGGCGAAAATGAAGCGAGAGGCCCAGCTGTGCAAAATAGAATAAACACACATGAGTGTTGTGCTTTTCAAAGTGTGTGATGCAATTGTGTTGTTCTATGATGTTGACGAGGCTCAGTGCACATCATGCAAGCTGAGGCATCAACATACTGCTTTTAGATCTTTCTACAATAGTTTTAAACTTTTTAAACAGAAAAACACATTTGAAACAGTTACAGCTGCTGTGTGTTAAACTACAGCAAAAGTAAACCTATATATATATACACACACATATATATATATATATATATATATATATATATATATAAATAAAAATAAAAGTTCATTTATTTTGCCTGTTTGTGCATAATTCAAGTACATTAAATAGGTTAATCACACACAGACTAATACATTTCAGATGTTGGTTTCTCTTAATTTGATGCTTGAAATTTACATGAATTTAACCATGTAAATGAAACAGAAAAAGAGTGTAAAGAAAGGGATAGAAGATAATTCTGCAACACTCACTTGTATTTGTGTCCGTCACAAAGACACTGATAAATACATGCAGACAGGGAAGCAGCCAAGGTATGCATCACATAGATCTGAAAATTAGGGAGAAGCACATGGGTGTCACTGTTTTCTTTTCCTTTTCGGGCAAAACATTTCTTTTTTATGTTCTGGACTTCACTCAGTAACCAAACACTTATTCTGGTTAATCTATTGCTGAACTTCTCCATTCTTAGGAATTAAAAATATATTCATTAAAAAGTAAAGAGCAAAAGTAATAGAATTTAGTAATTTTTTTTTTACATCAACTAAATTTTACGCTTCTTTATTACATGGCAAACCATAAATATACAGGCCAACTGTTTTCATCACAGATGCAAATGATTTTCATTCAGTTTTCACTTTAGACAACATTCACTGGAACATTACCCACCTCGTTGTTAACAACGTCCGGATGTGGAGGAGAGTCGAGTGCATTGATGGTTTGCAGGATGTCGTGAGTCAGATTGGTCAGATAGACGATTGGGTTGGCCACCACTGTCTTTACGTTTGCTGTGCAGGCCATGAGCAAAGGGATGGAGGTAGGCTGGGAATTCACCGCTACCACTGACGTCAGAGAGTCATCCTGTTGACAGAGGGAACAGATTCCATCTTTACTTTGAATAACAAGCCCAGTGAACGATGTGTGCATATTTATCGCAAAGCAGAAGAAGTGCTATAAAATACGGATGCACCGATCCACTTTTTTTATTTCCGATACAGATATCTAAGGTTCATATTCTGCTGATACCGATCCAAACAGTACTGAATTACATAAACTGTTCGGTGAGGAAAAGGCCCTAGGGATGCAACGATACCACTTTTTTCAAACCAATATGATAACAATACTTGGATCTGAGAACTTGCAGGTACAGAGTACCAACGGCAATACTTGTACCACACAAAAATGCAATAAATTGGAAGACAGGATTTATTTTCTTCTCTGCTTGTTACCAGAAATGATATATACGAAAACATAAATAAAAGATTTATCTTAAAAAATGAGAGCAAAAGTAAAATTTTAAGTGAAGAGTAAACATTTTCCGTGAAATTATTGCAGTTTCCACATTTTAAGCATCGGTTATTGTATACTGACCCAATACCAGTATCAGTGCATCCATACTATAAACCACACAACAGGAAACAACTGCGTCTTTTAGGGGAAACGGCTGTCTGCAGACTCTTCTGAAGGGGATTTGGACACGGCCTTGTGAAATGTTTCAATCGCTTAAACTTTTCTAGATCAACATGAAGTAGCACATAGTTGTGAAGTGGAAGGTAAAGAATTATTGGTTTCAGAATCAACTGTGTTGGGATATGTCTCCCATCTTTGCACGTCTAGAAATGTAACCTTTTTAGGCGTCATTTGTGAAATAACTTAAGCTCAGTCAGACTGAAAGGAGGATCTGAAGGGCACTGTTTAAGTCTAAAAGATTTTCAACTAGATGGAAGTATGGACTTTGACTTGGCCAGTCTAACTTAAAAACATGCTTTTGATTTAAACCATCCCTTTGTAGCTGTGGCTGCATGTTTAGGATTGTTGTTCTGCAGGAAGGCCAAGTATTTTGTAGATTTAAACTGTGTTAAGCTCAATCATTCTTTCCTTCACTTCTGACAGGCTTCCCTTTCAATGCTGAAGAACCAAATCCCCACAGCATGATGCTGCCACCACCATGTACAGGGTTTGTGAAAACATGTCAGACTTTACAGATGCATTTTAAAATAGTCGGATGAAAAACTTGAGCTGTGAGATCACACTATATCGAGGGCGACTGTGGCTCAGGGGGTTCAGAGGGTTGCCTTGCAATGGTTCGAGCCCCAGAGCCCCCAGATCCATCTGTCTCAGTCGTTGTGTCCTTGGGCAAGACACTTCACCTACCACAGTCCGTCAGTCTGCCCCAGGGCAGCTGTGGCTACAATTGTAGCTTGCTTCCACCAGTGTGTGAATGTGAGAGTGAATGAATAATGGAATTTATAAAGCGTCTGAGTGTCCAGAAAAGCGCTATATAAGTTTGAGGCATTATTATTATTATTCCAATTCTCGAGACAGTCCATTTGTCATGTCACAAACCCACATTGATTGGTCAGCTGGAACAATGGTGCGAAAAGTGATTAAATTGATCTACCCGTTTCATTGATCTTTAGCTACAGCTCTAGTGTGTAATAAAGAGCGTGCATCTGTATTTAAAGAGAACTATTTAGACGAAAGCTAGTAAAAATGTAGGTAGCAAAATTCTGAGGACCTACATGTTCAGTAAGAAAGATGATCAATTGTTATAAAGATTATAAATACAAACTTTCATATATCCACTATTGAATAGATACAAATCTGCAACAGGTTGGTATTTTGTCCGTGTTTCAGAAATGTTCGGCCTGAGACTTGGTCAGGACACGGATCGCTCAGAGTCTTTTCAACTTCTGATTGCTTTAATTGGAGAAATGTTTCCTAATTTCAAAACTTTGGCTGAAGTGATGCTTAATTCCAGTCTCCAGTGTGGCAGCAGAGCACGGATTCAGCCTCCAGAACAGCATCTAAACCCCCTTGGGAAGTCATCTGTCTGAGGCAAAACCCCAAAACCTCATGTAAATAACCTCTATAGCAATCCCACCACTTCATTAAGCAGAAATGGGTGTGCATTTCAATTCCAGGTGGAGCAGGAGCCATAGCAGGTATTTGCATTATCAGTGTTATCGTTTAATTTCATTTTTATATGTAGTTCTCTGTTAGGCTTGTTTAGATTAAATATCAGTTAAAATGAATAAAAGATAAATACTATTGAATAGGTATCAACTTAGACAATTGTTGGATATTGTTCGGTGTAACTTCTCTTGGTCGGTCTGCACCTGTAAAAATTACTTCCGTTTCCACATGCATTTGGATATTTCTGTAAAGTCATAAAAACATTCAACATTGTGTTCTTAAAGTGGCAAAAATGTATAAATAAATAAATAATAAAATTGAAGAGTTGTATATTTTTGTGAGGCAGTGTGAGGCTAACTTTACATCACTTTGAAAAAGTGTTCAATTTCCCCTTTAATTTTTTAGAACGCTAAATATAAAAACATTCTCACAAAGAGAACTGCAGTTAACTTTAAACCTTCAAAACCAAGCCTTTCCTCAGCAATGAACTAAATCAAATCAAGATGAGCCAATTGCTGGAAATGTCACAAATCATTTCCACAAGTAGCCGTGTGTGTGTGTGTGTGTGTGATTGACAGTTAAAGAGAAGAGAAGAAAACACTGGCAGTAGAGAGGTGTGTGATTCTGTGTGTACAATATATCACAACATGACTTTAGGAATATAAAAATACCAGGAAGACTTATTTTCTTCACCCTTGATGAATCACTCGGTTCTCACTAACCTACTTAACAGGAACTCTTCATGCTGTTTGAAGTAAACACAAAGGAGGAACAAGAAAATTTCCTCAACAACAATGAGGAAATTTGACAACTTAGGGACCCAAGCTGGGGGAACAGAAAATAATTTTATTTCAAAATCAAAGCAGGAGAGCAAGAAGGACTCCCTGTGCCCATTGACTGGGCTACAAACACAGCTCCCATGTCTCCTCATTGAGTTGTTTACTTTTTACGCATTTTATTTGTCAGTCTAAAAGCAGGACGCTCCCTGTGTGTTTAGACAGACTGACCACTTTTCTTCTCTCTTCTACTTTTTTTTTCTACCACTCTCCAGATATATTTTTTCTGCTGTTATTGCGATTGTTAACCATGTTTTCTCTCAGTATTTTTCTCCCCATTGAAGCTCCACATGTTCTGGTACCCTGCTTAACTACAATGCCGCCTGCTGGATGGTGAATATTGGTCCAGATGATGCTCAAAGTCACCGAGCATCCTCCATGCTGTCTCTTCTATGTCTTCTCAAACCTCCAGACAGAGTTTTTCCTATCCACTGTTGATACATGCTTGCTCAGTATGAGGGATTGCTGAGGAATAGCTGTGGTTGGAATCTGCATGATCCTGGCACAACCTCACATTGATGACTCATCGCAATCTGCTGGGATACCTTACACAGAAAACTTTTAACTGATTGGAATGTTTGTATAATTGTATTGAAACTTCTTTTGTTGTTAAGTGCCTTGAGATGACATTTGTTGTTGGCGCTATTTAAATAAAAGTGAATTGAATTCAATTTCAAAAGCAATAGAATTGTTTTAGGCTGGTGGTCAAAACAGCAGGAAGATATCCAATTGGCATCTACCATGAGCACAGAATGGCTGTAGGAGCCTTTATAAGTGAATTATGTTTTACATTTATTTCTGGTTCGATGGTCATGTAGCTCCTGGAGACCAGGAGCAGGATGCCCAAATGTGTGAAGGGGGGCTTTATTAGTGGTCTGGATATCAAACAACTCACAACAACCATAACAGTGTCAGTTTTAAATTCGACAGCCTGAACTGGAACAGTGTCTGGTATCTGAAAAGTGTTTATGCGAAGACTGCAGGGCTTCATGCAAGAAACAAGAAAGCTAATTATTAAAATATAAACTATCAAATTACATTCTGAAAAATGTTCAGCTTATTTTTATCTACCAAAACCCATGAAACGTTGATGTTATCAATTTTCAGAAAAGAAAAAATTCTCCCGTTTTCAATATACCATACCAGAAAATCACATTTTTTCTAACCTCACATTCACCTATGAAATAGTTTGTATGAAAAGTTAAAAACTCTGCCTTGCAGTAGTCTTGGTGTGTGTCTGTGCATCTTTTATTTACCTGATGAGACTCTTGAAGCAGCAATATGAGCTCCATGCGTACAGAAGCCAGTCCTCCACCGTGGGAGCCATGCAAACTGCAGTAGCTCAGAAACATTCTCAGTAAAGGCTGGTTGCTCTGGAGCCAGAGTCTCCTGCTCTTCTGACTGTCCCTGCGGGGGCTGCCAGGCTGAAAAAATATTTATGTTTTAGTTGTCGTTTGGAGTACTTTGCATTCTGTATGTGCTATATTTCACAATAAAGCATTAAGCATTATGTGACTAGCACAAGTTTTCTTTGATAAAACAATCAATAGTAGAAAAAAAAAAGACAAAATCATGTTTGTAAATAGACAGAGCAGAGGTCTTCATTTAATATTACCACAAGGAGCCAGCAATCAACACCCACCTGCTCCTCTTCCACCTGGCCAGAAACAGGGCCATCACCTGGGACAGACTGTTCTGGTAAGCAAGGCTTATAACTGCAAACATGCTGATGAGCCACCACCTGGTTTGGGGGGTATAAAAAAAAGAAGAAATTTTGTCTTATTTCAAATTATCAAGAGTGAGTTTATCATTTATGCATGACAGGCAGAGCAAAGCATTTTACCAAAACATAAAACTGTTGTTCACATGAGAGAAAGGCAATGGTGTTACAACCAACGTGATGTTTATATGAACTGACACAGTGAAAATGTTGAAATCATAACAAGAACAGAGGAGGAAATTAGTGGAGGTTATGCAACTTCCAAGTTTTACTCAGTGAACTTAAATCCTCATGGAATTAACTCCATAAGGTGGAGGAATGTTACAGCAACATTTTAATGGAAAAAGGATGAGATTCATTGAGAAAGCAGATGTGTGTTGTTTTACCTCTCTTTCTAACCACTGACAGAGCTGGTAACGCAGCTTCCCTCCGTCCAGTTCGTAGCCCGTCGACAGTGTCCGAAGCTCGTTTGTCATAATCTTCAAGCAAGCGGCGAACTTCAGATGGGCTAAAAAGATGTCCTCAGATGGAGCGATGAAATCATCGCAGTCTTCACTGTCCTCGCTCTTCAAAGTTTCCGCTATCGTCAACATGGAGTCCTGGCGGTCCTGAAACACGCTGTTGTCTGTTTTCTTGTTGTTTTCTTGATGGCTCTCTTCATTCTCTTCCTCTTCGTCTTTGTCGCTGTCCCACTTCAGCTCCAGTGGCTCATCTGGAAGAGTCATTGACGGCTGGCTCCAATCGAAACTCAACACAGAGTCTGATCGGCTGTTGCTGTTTCCATCCGACTGGTAGCCGTTCAGGCCGGGTGGAGACCAGTCGGGTTCCATTGCCAGCCCATTCCGGCTGCCAACACTCAGTTCATGCGGAATGCCTTTAACCCCTTGATGGGAAACTTTGGAGTGCTTGTGGACTTTGGGCATTTTGGAAAGGACTTCAAGTGCTAACATGGGACACCCGGCGTGCAGGTGTGCGTACGCAGTCGTGAAAAAGAGTCTCCTCTCATCCAGGCTGACAGAGTCAGCCCTGCGGACTTCTGTGGTCAAAGCCACTTTAGCTTTGTCTGAAGAGCTGAAATGGCGGCGAAGCAGCAGCGGGTGTGTGCGGAGGTAGATGTAAAAGTTGAAAACCTCAGGGTTACATGCAGACCTGGCTGAGGAACCTACAACTGATGAAAAGGGACCAAAGAAAAATTTTCTCCATCTTTCAGAGATACAGAACCACAAGTCTCACAGTTTTTACTACTATATGCAAGTGTAGGGCTGGACGATATAGAAAAAGAGCATATCGATAAAGGAATAGTCACACTGATCGATTTCGATAATTATCGATAAATATCACAAAATGTAAAAAATATATTTTAAGTGCTTCCCCGGTCATTTTATTATTCTTCAATGAACTAATTTTAACTAGGAATTAAATTGATTAATTTTTCAAACACTTCTTTTTATCATAACTACATTTGTAAGACAGAAACAAATCAAGAGACTTGAGTAACATCAGTAAATACAAAGAAAAGTAGTATTATTAACCATTATATTATACATATTTTTAAATATGTAATTTAAATTAAAGGCTTATCTTGATGCTTTTTAATCTTTTAACCATTTTATCACACAAGGGGACATTTTAAAAGCTACAGGTGTTGTTAGCAGCGCGACCTTGGAAAGCTTCTTGTGTCTCTCTCTGTAACAGATTCGCACGCAGCGAGCCAGAGGAAGGGAGTCCTACTTAAGACAGATGATCGTAGTATTATATTTAGTTTATTATTGCTACGTTGTGTTTTAGTGCACCGGGGATTGGTTCAAAACGAAGTGCAACCCCTACCTGAGCCACTAACATTCATCCAGAACAACTTTCTCTGCTGCTCCCTGCTGTGACACCTGACCGCGGCGAAGTTACAGCAATGGTTCGCTTAGGGACTATCAAAAATTTTGTTTCAGCTCAAATCATTTCATCCTTTTTGTGGTTTGAAAGGAGAGAGGGTGGCTGACAGAGCTGCGTGGGTCAGCCTTAATGACTCATTTGGAGTAATCACTGTTGTATAAAGCTACCCGATAGGCTATAATTAAAAAAGGACGGGAAACTTTTTTTTCTATTGAACTTTTTTAATCGAGCCTTTTTTTTCCCATCACACCACACGATAGATACTGCTATCGAATTATTGTCCGGCCCTATGCAAGTATTTAAAGTTTCTTGTTAAAGAATTAAAGCTCTTTAATTTGTGTTTATATTTTGCCATGTTACAACCTTTAACTTCAGTATTTTTGGGGGGATTTTATAAAACTGCCAAGTCGAAGGAAAATTGCACCAAAGATGTGCGGTCACGGGAGGCAGGGCCTCACCTGTCACAGTGACATGTAAAATCAGCACTAAAAAAAGATTAGCATTTCAACTTATCTCCACATAGCGGATTTAAGTAGTTGAATTACATGCAGTCATTTTGACGTATATACAGGGGGAATAAATATGCTGCCATACTTATCGTTACAGCACAAGCTTTTTATTATATCATAAAATGGTTTCAAGGCCATATTGCCCTACCTAAGGCAAATATAGAAAAGAATCTGAGAACAAGAGAGAGAGCATCTAACTTTGAATAGCCAGAGTATATTTATGAATTTGCAGAAGCCAGTTTTATTTTTTCCATAAGCATACACAGTTTGGTTTGAGATCATCATAAATGAAACACATGTTGGCATAGCGAGGTTTAATCTGGGACTGGTTTGGCTTTTAAGTCAAATGAAAGGTTCACACAGAGTTCAGATCTTCATTAATTGTAAATGGGAGACTTCAGATTTTTGACAGAAGGTTTCACCTTAGTAATGGTAATTTAGCTAACTGTAACACACTTATTAGGCTAAAAACATTTGTAGACTTCCTCCACTGGCCTAATTATTTGTTTGCAGAAAAAGTTGAAATGTTAAAAGCTAAAAATGACTAAATAAAGAAAACTGAACTTTCAACTCCCGTGTTGTGCAATAAATGTAGGGCTGTCCCAGTCACGATTCATTTGTCCCCGATCCTGATAATTCATTTAAGAATATTCAACTGCAGAAGTCCCTGCCCAATACCTCATTAAAATTAAAACTCAGTATCTTTAAAGTGCTGTGAAATAAACAATATTTCATCAGTATCACTATTGCATGGTATAAATTAGTTTTCATTGCGCTAAGCTTTCTTCTTCACCAGAGGGATATAAGCATGTGTTTCAATCTACCAGAGGGTCATGCTAAAATGTTTTAATATAAAGTTTAATATATAGTCTTTAATAACCAGTCCTTCCCCTGTGGACGATGTTTTCGTGGACAGCAGTTAGCTGATCACCTAAGCTAATGATATCATGTTTACTGTCCATTTTCATGTGATTGTAGGTTTAGTTCTAGGTGATCGTGTGCGTACTACTTTCAGAAAAAAAAAAAAAAAAAGAAGAAAAAAACTCCTCTAGCTTAGTGCTTTACTTTGAACATGAAACCGAAATGCTGCTTTGAGGACAGAAAAAGAGGTCATGTGACACAGGGAAAGGATGCTGCAGTAGCCAATACAGTCTCCCTCTCAATATTAACTGTAAATGATGAAAAACACCTTTTTGATCAGCAAACTATTGTGCATATCAAACAAATTTTATGTTATTGATACAGCTTGTTTTTCGGTAGAGAAAAAAAAAAGAAGAAAAAAGCAGAGACAGTTCTGGAGTAACACAATACGTACCACCGTCGCACTTGCTCTCAGAGGGTCCAGAACTTTTGCAGTTTGAAGGCTGCTCAATCAGCGTGTCCAGTGCCTTGCTGTAATCTTCCAGGACCCAGTAAGATATGCTTCGCAGGAACGGATCTGGATGGACTGGAATCTGGAATACACATGAAATGGCCAAGGCAATAAAACATATCAAAACAGGTAAGGTGGAATAATCAAACATTGCTACTGGTGTGTGTTGTTGACATGCACGTACACAAGCTGTTACCTGTTTGTCTTGTCCTAAAACATGTCTCTGGAGGATCTTTTTATAGGTGGAAGATGTCTCAAACTCAGATTCATACAATCTAGAGATCACCAAGGCAAGCTGCAAGTCTTGCATTTTCTCTAAACACACCTAAAGGAGCAAAGAAATTAGTCAGTCAGTTATTAGATTCATTATTTGTTTTCTATCCACATAAAAAAGTAAAATAAATAACATCGTGTGCTCGCAGGTAAAACATACATGGTGAGGTGCATTTCAATGAGACAACCTCCCAGTCAGGGAGAATGAGCAAAGTCAATGATAGCCCTTCGCCTGGGTGAAGCTCATTTCCATAAAATGCTTAGAGAGATGGTGGTTACTCATGCAGATGTAACAATGTGAATCATCACTTAAGGGACTATGTGAGTAAGAATAACCTTGATAAGTAAGAGCTTAAATAATCCAGATGCCTGTGTCAGCCCTCCCGATAGTTATAGTTGCAGACTGATTGACAGCAGCTTTTTTTAGTCAACATGCAGTATACACACACAGCAACAAAAAAAGAAGAAAAAACTTAATAAAGACAATTACAATATGAATATTGAAGAAAACTGTTGGGAGATATTTTCTTTTCTTGTAAAGAAGCACTGAGCCTTGTTAACAAGTCCTATAACTACAGGGCGAAACATGGGAGGAAAAGCTGCAGCACTCAATCAAAACTAACAACTCCACTATTTTACAAATTTTCTAAGCTAATATTCCAGGCTTTTCCGGACTCCAATTTCCAGAGTTTTCATTTTCTTTCCATTTTTAAACAATGCTTTTTAAAAACAGTGGCTGCAGATATTTGTACATAGGCTTTAAACCTGGAACATGAAGAAACCAGAGACTGTAAAATAAAAATAGAGGACCTACAGTCAAACAGCTGTACGGATGGAAGACTGATAGGCAGAGAGATAGGCGAGTGGGAAGGATTGTGAACTGACAGATGGTTAGATGGACATACAGCTAGATAGATGTGTGAACGGATGGACAGACAGACAACGCAATGGATGTATGGACAAAGCGATGGATGGATTGATGAATACATAACCCCAAAAAAGGGAGTTATGTATTCATCATAAAAAAAAACAAAAAAACTTTTGTAACCAGCCCAGTAATTGCCCTGATCTAGCAGTAGTCAGTTTGCTTTAGCTTGGCATAAACCAATGTAAGTGAATAAAAATGACTAGTAATAACATATTTTTACTTAGGGGTGGAATATCCCTTTAACTGTCACAGATCAGCTCAAAAATGAAACACAGGAAATCTTGACTCTTCAGAATCCTGCCATGTACCTTAAATCTAAGGGTTGTGAATAGACCGTGTAGGAAAAACAAATCCTTCTTATAAACACTTGACTTTTTTCCACTTGCCTCCACAGCGTCCTTAAGGGAACCAGCCAGAAGAAAAAAGGCAGCAGAATGCTGGAACCGCTGCTTTCCCAACAGAGAGAAGGCATTCTTTAAGGCAGCTTTCCTCCACCTGTCCTCGCTGAAGTTGTTATGGAAAAACTCTGTCATTTTTGTATTCTTCTGAGACCTGGGGAGAAATAAATTTAAAGAGCATCAATGCCACTGATGCTCAGCGGCAGCTTGACACAACTAAGCTTCTACAGGAACAAGGTGAAACATCATATCAGCTGTGCTTACCTGTACAGTCCCCAGACCACTGCCTTCTTTTTCATTGCGAGGTAAAATATAGCTGCATCCAGAGGATCGTTGGTTCTCTGAAAAGAAGCCTTAGCAACCTGAAAAAACGAGGGGACGTAAATTTTGGGAAACAGACACTTTATTAGGTGCACATTTTTAAAGACCTGCTTAAACAAACAGGAAAACACACAGCAGACTCTCAATCTAGACCTGATGAAGACAACTTTCGGAAATTTAATAAAACGTATTTTGTTTTTTATTGCTTCAGGTGTTGAATGTTTGGACAATAATTTCCTCTGGTTTTGGATGCTATACCGCTTGAGGAATTTAGCACTTTTTAAAAGTTCTAGATTTATATTCAGAGCTAGAGTAAAAACAAAGGAACGACATGATGGACTGTTTTACCTTCTCTATACACCTGCGCAGCTTGTTGGTGCTGCGCAGCCACCAGCCTACACCCATAGCTCGAAGCTCAGCCCAGGTGGGGTCCCCCTTCTGCAAGGCAGGCAGCATATTCAGCAGCTCTTCCTCGGCTTCAGAGTGGAAGGCCCAGGCATACTGACACGTTGAAAGCCCTAAAGGGATAAAAAGCTGAATCAAACTATTTCCAACAACGTAGAAGAAATACTGTTAATAAGAATGGCTGATTTTGCTAAAATTTACAATACAGGGGCTTCTAGGGGAGACATTGTAAGTGGCCTTAAAGGAAAAATTACAGCAGTAGTTAAGGACGATGAATAGACAGTAACTTGTTCATTTCTCCTGAAGAGATCTGCAGTCAAGTGATCAGTAAAACCATCATTGCATTCTCCTTCTTGCTTAAGGGATTCTTGGAGTTACTGCTACGACACTTCAGAGAGAACGATGCCAACACTGAATAAGTAAAGAGAAAAGCCACTAGGTAAAAAAAAACAAACAAAAAAACAGTAATAATTTTACTATACCAAGAACTCCAAGTCTAAACTGTAGTGCTCTTCTTAGTGGATCAAAATTCAACATAATATCAGACTTGATATTGGTATCACTCCTGGCTCAAGACGGTCTGGTTCTGTGCTGTTGCACATTTTTACTAATTTATAACCTTGTATACCGGAGTTACAAAATATGAAAACTAATCACATACATTGTGTATTAACTGGTGCTTCTGATATACTGGCTTCTAGATAAACTAGGGGTATTTTTGTGATGACCAAGAGAAAATGCAAAATGGATGTTTTCTGGACATTTAGAGACAACTGACAACTAAAAATATCACCACTGTATGCTCTTGACTGCCTCACTAAAATAACAATGATAAAAGAAAATCATAACAATGATAAAAGAAAATCAATTTGTCCTCTTGACTGTTATTTAAGCTTGTATGATTTCAACATTTCTAAGGTCAAATAAAATGCTGAATTCATGCACTACCGTTTCAAGTTCACCTCTGGTGGTGCTGTGTCTCACCCACATTGGATGATGCAGGCAGCCTCAGCCTGCCCTCTGCTGACTCTTTATATTGCTGATGATGTCCCAGTCTGTCTTATATAATTAATGAATGTGTGTCACGTATTTAGTTTTTCTTGTCAGCCACAGTAAAAATGCACAGGGTTAGGCAGAACGTACTGGACCACACCGATAAAAGACAGTGCTGGGTCCCTTGGGCACAATGGGCAACAGATGCTCTTCTATGCTTTGAAAGTATTCTAACTGGAGTTCTGACTTCTATATAATAAGTATTCAGTCAGAAAGACAGTGATGTAGATATTTGTGGAGAAGAACAGGCACATTGACTCATCTATCCACCCATTTAAAAAAAACGAATATTTTAATTTAAAAAAGAACCCTCACCCTCCTCCCACCCATACATAAAAAACATAGTAAAAAAAAAAAAAAAAATCTAAGTTGATGTTATAGGAAACCTTTTGTTATACTTATAACCATACTAACAAATAGTTTGGAGCTGATATAAACATAAGTTTTTGAAAGGACTAAAAGTGATGAATAAAGGTCAAAATTAAAAAATAATTATAACCCTGAGAAGAATATTAATACAGCCATGAAAGCATCAATCTGGATTTATTTATGCAACTTATCGATGAGTTAATGCATTGTATTATGGCACTGTACAAATACAGCTGAAGATATATGAAAAAATTGCATCAATATAGTCATCGGTGCTATTCTTAGGTGTTATACGTCTAGCAACACAGAAATTACATGGAGTGTCCCCCAGGGTTCCATCCTAGGGCCACTCTTATTTAACATTTACATGCTGCCATTAAACCAGACTATAACAACAAATAATATCAACTAACAAAAATTATGCTGACGACACACAACTTTATATCTCAATGTCCCCAGGTGATGTTGAACCCGTCCAAATCCTCAATAAATGCATTAAGCAATTTAACAGCTGGATGTCCCATAATTTCCTCCAAATGAACAAAAACAAAACAGAAGTAATTCTCTTCGGACCCAAAAAAGATTGATTAAATATCAGTACACAACTTCAGTTGAACCAACTAGAAACTACCGACCAGGCCGGAAATCTAGGTGTAATAATGGACACAGACCTGAACCTCCAAGGTCAGATAAAGGCAATAATAATGTCAGCTTTCTATCACCTGACGAACATTTGTAGGATTAAAGGACTAATGGCACAAGGAGACCTAGAAATACTCAATGCATTTATCTCTAGCCGCCTCGAGTACTGTAACAGTATCTTCACAGGTCTGCCTAAAAAAAAGAAAAAAAAAGAAAAGAAAATCAAGACAGCTGTGGCTGATCCAGAACGCTGCTGCTCGTACTATCACTAAAACCAGGAAAGTAGAACACATCACCCAAGTTCAAAAGTCATTACACTGGCTCCCTGTAGCTCAGAGGATAGACTTCAAACTGCTTTTATTAGTCTATAAATCATTAAATGGGTTAGCACCAGAGTACATTAAAGATCTGCTTTCGCGATACAAACCTTCCAGATCACTAAGGTCCTTCAGTTCTAATCTACTGATCGTCCCAAGAACCAGAACCAAACATGAGGGAGCAGCTTTTAGTTTCTATGCTCCCCATATATGGAACAAACTGCCAGACAAATGCAAAACTGAAGACACACTGAACTCTTAAATCTAAAAAAAAACCTTACCCATTTAGACTTTCTTATGAGTAACTGCTACTATTATTGCCAATACTATTATTAAATGTTTTTATCCTAAATTGTTGTTTTTAATCAAATGCTAAATGTTATCTTGATGGTTTCTTTCACAAATGTTCGTTTATGCTTTCTTTTAGTGATTATATGTTTTAATTTTCACATTTTTGTAATATGTAAAGCACCTTGAATTACCTTGTGTTGAAAGTATATAAATAAAATCGCCTTGCCTAACTTTAAGGATCTATCAATACCACACATGAGCAGATCACAAACTCTGAAAACCACCACTCTACCTTGCCGTAGCAGCTGGGCTCGATGGACAGGAGGCAGGGATGTTAGGAGGAAAGTATGAAGCCTGACAGCCAGCAAAAACTTCAACCCACACTCATCCAAGGTTTCTCCACCTGTAGTATTTATTAAAAATGCTTCTTTCACCTCCAAATATTACCACACTGTGCCATGAATAGAAAACTTATTGTAATCACAGTCATTTGAACGTGTTTATATGAATATTATCTCAGATTTCTACCTTTGCCCCTATCCTGGTTACCCTTCAGGTCTGTGCTCGTTGTGGCAATGGTGTCAGCCAGCGCCATGAGAGACATCTGCTCCATTCGAGTTAATCCAGGCAGACTGGAGTGAAGGAGGTGGCTGGATAGAACCTGAGCGTGTTCTGGGCCAAAGTATGTTGGACTGTACTGGGAAAGGTCTATGACCTACAAATAATGAGGCAAAACAGAAGATGGTGGGTAACATCTAAAGATTTTGGCTGCATTGAAATTGATATCCCATACAGTGGTTGGAGAATGTCTTCAGACATATCAAACAGGAAGATATTTTAGATGTGTGAGGCAGGAAAATTATTCTTGCAGAAGGTCTTGCTGTTCGGAACAATAAATCTAAAGATCAAAACAGCTTCAAAAGACATAGCTAACCTTATTCCCAGCTTCCTCCTGTTCATTGTCCAGAGGATCCAGATCCAGTGTGTTGTGTGTATGAAAGAGCTCATCATAGGCATCAGTTTGACTAGAGCCGTGTCCACTATCGCCACTCATACTGCCCGCTTTCTCTGTAAAAAAAGGGACACAATAAGAGCTGAAACAGACAAACATAGCACAGAAAGCCTAAAACAATATCCTGTGATGCTGCTGAGAAAGGAGACAGAAATATCAAAGGGCTGTATTTAGATTACCACACAGATCATTATGCTTTCATCCTATTCGCTTTGCATCTTCAGGCGTTAAATATAAAAAAAACATAAAAGAAGGCTGCTAAAAAAGAGCAGAATGTCTTTCTTTGTGTCTCACACGGTAAAACAAGATTAACCAACAACGGCCCTTATTTCTCTAGTAATAAAGCTCCATTCTTCTGTTATAAGAATGCATCTCAATGAAACAGTATATTACTGAAAACATAATTTAATTCAATCTTATTCAAACAGATCAACATTCATTAAACAGATTAGCCACTTTAAATATGATGGTATACTAAATTTACAAAAACAAGATAGCTTAAACCATAAACACACCAACAGAACTCTAAAACCTCCCGTTGGCTATCACCCCTAGACCATGCCCCGCTGTTTTGGGAACGTGCAGAAGACCCGAGATCACTTACTGAATGGAGGACCTCTCTCACCAGTGGTGCTCTGTTGCAGAATGCAACATATTGTATCACCAGATTTTTACCAATACACATCCCATGATTAATATTTAATCATCAATCAAAAATAGATAATTGGTAGATCGACTTAATTCCCCAAGCACTTTTTTAGTCATACCGTCCACTCAAGGTGCTTTACATAATCACCAAATCCCTCAAGGTTGAGCTGTTTTTTTATTTCCAAGTTTGCGTATTTTAAATAACCTCGAAAGCTGCAAACTCACCAAGAGGTGGAGCATCCTCATCAGCTGCCAGTAGAGCGTACAAAGGCAGGGGAGGAACAGAGCTTATCTCCGTGTAGTCAGGGCTGGAGCTTTCTGACTTGTTGAATATCTTCTCATCCCTGGCTGTGCTGCCTCCCACGCTGATGGTCCGAGAGCGAACGCGTTTCTCTGTATGGGTGGCATTGTCCTTAAGTATAACAATTTCCCCAGCCATGCATTTTACCAAGTGTGAGAGGATTGCTTTGGCACGGTGAACCTTAAGAGAGAGAAATAGTATCACAAATATGCATCTTAGATTAATTTAATCATTCATTAGTTTGCTCAATAAACTAAAATAAATATATTATTTCGCTTGAGTATAAAATGGGTCCAAAAACACAAGGTTTCTGAAAATGTACAACAGACTTGTGATTCAGTTTTGCGCAGCTTGTCTGCTGACAGAAAAGTTAGAAAAATGCAGATGTTGACCCTTTCAAATCAAACTGATTTCAAGTCGACCATTTAGTACAGGTAATCACAAGTAATCTAGTTTAATAGGCGTTCTGCTGTTGGTTAGTCCAACTGGGTCACTTTCTTGGTCTAATGTTCCCTTTTTAAGCATCTTTATCTGATCTGTAAAATCACAACAGAAGCTGAACATATTGAGATTTTTTTAATACATGTACCAGACCATTTTCCTGTCCACAACTGAATGTGGAAAATGTTTTCTTCCTTTCTTCTAGTGGAAAAAAGGGCCATCATGTCATGTAGAGGATATTAATTAATTAGTGAGTTATAATCTGTCCTGTAAAGGAGTAAACCGGATAAGTGATAGTTCTTCTTAGTTTTTTAATAAATAGCTCTTTGATATACAAACAGGACAATCTGACTGTATTCTCAGGATGATGCAAAAGTAGGGAGCTCAACAAGTCTTGTGTTGTTTTTATCAAATAATTCAGTTAGATATTACTTTAAATATCTTACTAATACAGCCCTACTTTCACTTTATAAAGTAGAGAAACTATATATATATTTTGTTTATGGTTCTAAGAAAAAAAATCGAAATCGTCTAGAAAAGGTTTTGACAGCTCAGAGTCTACAAACCTTCTGGCAGTTGAATCTAAAGTTGTACAGAAGTGATCAAAATTAATACCCCTGGCAGATTTGGGTTTACATTAATATTGTAAATGCATCAACATATTTCTCCTGACAAAGTAATTCTGTTTTAGTGAATCTGAACGAGAATCTTTGGAGCTTCCAAACTCAATGATCATCTTCAGCAAAATACCAGTGGAAGCATGCCGGTGTACAATTATAGCAAGGGTTTAATTGCTAAAAAGCCACAAAGACTTTTGTAATATATACTGAAAAGGGTCATGTAGTTTTTTTAAATGAAAGGGAAAACTGAATTTTAAATTTCTTTTTTTAAATAGATCCTCCTTTTATGCTGCTTTATCTTTTGAGAGACGCCAGTTTCATTTGTAATCTAGATTCTTGGTTCAATTTAATATTTATTAATCTTAATTTGACATTTTGGACTCAACTGTAAATGTCCTCCTTTTAACACAATATGTGGACAAATCAGGCTTCCACATCAACATGTAGGAAAAAACTTTCACTTAAAATAGACCCGTAGTAGAGTTTGCTTGTAATGCTAAATTGTAGCCTTTGAGGTGATTGTACACTGAAGCAGCAGAAAATTACAGAGAAATGATTATACCCAAAATGTGAATTACCTAAGGGAGCACCAGAGGTATGCATTTGTTATTACCTTTCCCAAATCCATCAGCTCTAGTAACTGTACAGGATGGTATTGTGGCAGAGTAGGAAAGAGTTGGTGAGCAGCTTCAAAAAGTCCAGAATCTTCCATCTCCACAGGAAGGTCATACACTGTTTTCTTCCCGCTAAGTTTCTGCGCCAGGCTCATCATTGATCTGGTTAGGGACCGTTTGGGCAGGGTCAGTGAAGTTGTGGGAGCACCAGTGGTGAAAACGTCTTCTTGGCATTGTCTGACGGCTGAGAGTATAGAAGAGACACTGCTGCTGATATCTGTGTCTTGGACGACTGTAACGCTGGGTTTGGGGGCAACTGGGGGCTGCCACTGGGAGTAAACATGCATCTCGCAATCCATGCCCACGACCAGAATTCCATCTCGAACCCAGGACAGGGACACTGGGATAGGTAACGAGCCTTCAACAGAGGAAACTAGATTAACGGATCGAAGGAGAACCAGACGAGACAAACTTTTGTCTCGATTTGTTTCAGAAGACAGGCCTAACTCTGGAGGCTTCCCGGAGAGACGGCCATACATATAAATCTTTGTCCCAATACCAACAGTCAGTACATGTGACCCATCCTCCTGGGAAACCCAGTCCAAGTGAACCACGCTCCTGCTGGCAGTACCGGGACAGTTTCCATTAAGTGTGGAGAAGTCTGAACCATCAGTGGTGGCACAAAAGACTGTGGGATCTGTACTTTCCAGGACAATAGTTTGCTCCAGTATCCACTGTGATCCACCAGTGGACTCACACTGAAAGGTGCTGATATGAACTGCTGGTTCCTTTGTGTTGGCTGGGTTAGGGCTCAGAGCGAGATTTGGACAAGGCTGTAGAGTAAGGGTCGGGGCCAGGTGAGTGCTGTTGCAGAAGGGGGAGGATGCCAGAGCAGGAGGAGAAGGCAGCAGTCTGTGAGTGTTCAGATGAGGCGTTGAGTTCAGCGGCGGAGTCGTTGCCTGCCTGTAGGCGACAGCGATCCGTCCCGAGTGACAGCAGCTCACCTTGATTGGCCGACCAGGCACGCTTATAGCGCTGCTGTTGGGATGCGCTTCCTCCACCAGGAGGGGCCACTCCTCCCACTGATACAGCAAACCGTCAACGCTGGACGGGTCTGTTTTCAAAACATTACACCTCCAGAAGCGCACCTTTCCATCAGAACAGGATGTAGCTAGGAGATAAGGCACACGGCCAGACGGTAGAGAACATGATGCACTCAGATGACCTGAGGAGATAATCGGTAGGAGCTGAATTAGTGAAAGCGTTAGCTAAATCTTTTTCCAAATTTGTTACTTTAAATCCATAATATATAAAGCCAAATGTGATATATTTCAGGAAAACATTTCTTTTAATCCAAATATGAAAGCGTTTTATTCCCTCAGCCATAGAGATATAGAATGAGAAACTGTGTAAGTCTGCATCCTTTTGACCCCATTTAATCTATGAAAGCTTACAAAGTTCCTGAAGCAACCGCCACAACTGACCAAACACAACCCAGAGTTAACCAATTCCTCGCTGATCCCAGGTTTAGCCCCATTAGGGATCTGAAATCGACCCCAGTAACAATCCAAGTATTTTTAATCTTAGAATGGAATTATAGAGAGTTTTCTTTTTGTTTATAGACACAATAAACTTACTGACTTTGATGAAAGTAATAAAAACAGAAGCATAACTATTCTTTTTCTTGCTTTGCCATTTCAAATATATATCAAATATGACAAAAATGTCAATATTTATTGATCTAAAAAACAAAATTCCTCTTATTTGGTGTTTGACATGAAAGAAAATAAAGCTTTTTTTATGAAGTGTTATTAAATATCAACTATAACCATCACATGATCAAATGTGCGTAATTTGATTAGCTAAAAACTGTTAAAGTATGTAACCAAAAAATGTGAATTGTTTTTGTATTTATATAATTGTTAATTGAAGAAACCAGTGTTTCATGTCCTGTTAAAATGTGTCTTAGTGTGTGTGTTCCTTTAAATCTCTTTGATACATGATAGAGTTTCCTCGTTATATTTCTCACCTGCGGACGGAGTAACACTGATGACTTCCACTCCTTGCGGTAGTCCCATCTCTTGGCTGCACAGCATGTGTGTTGTCAGGCTGAGACGACAGGCGCTCTGTAAGTTGGATGTGCAGGGTTTACTCTTCTGTACCGGGGAGCTGGGTATGTCGAAGGTAAATTGAGCGCCGGATGTGGGAGAAATTGGGTTAATTTCTTTACGAGTTGTATCTTCTTCTGAAGGGGGCAACAAAAAAACCAATAAGAAATGTTACAGAAATCTTATGCAAGTTATTGCCTATTTACGTTAATCACATTTAACATCTTTGACGGACACCGAGTTAAACTTTATTGTATAGTACCAATCACAGGCAACATGATTCAAAAAAGAAATACAATAAATGCTAAATATACAATTTAAGCATCACATCAAAAGAATGAACGACTAAATTAAAACAGAGAAATTTTAAACAAATGAAATTAATCTTCATGCTGTGGTGCAGAAAGGCAAAACTGTGCGTCATCAGCTTAATTCTAGCAACACATATTGAAGCACTGAAAAATCTACGCTAGGACCACCACATAGAAATGTTATCTTTGCTGTGACAGAAATTCTGAAATTCCGAATGAAGATCATCTACCTAAACTGAAAGCAAAAATATATTATAGAGCACAAATCAAGCACAAGTTCTTTGCAGAAAAACTATAATTTAAGTTTGCATGTCAGGAGATTCCCCAAGCTTTTCAAACAAAGAAAATTAAGGAATAAAATTGTACTTAAGTTTGAGATAACATTTTTAGAGCAAAATGTCAGAGCTGTCCAAATCCTCTAAATCTTGAGGGCTTCCAATAATTAAAGCTTGGTTTATGCTTGACACATGTACATTCAGCGTTTATACTTTTTGCGGCTCGTCCCTGCTGAGAACCAATATTCTCAAAGACTGTAGGGGGCAGCGTAGGGCTCTACAGCATGCATACAACACTACACCATGGTAGAAGTAGTAATCACTGTTTACAAGACGGTGACACCCTTGAGCTTAAACAAAGCAGAACTTTTATGCTGTTTACTTAGGAAAAAAAGACGAAAAAGGAGACTGTCCACTCTTCCATTAAAACACAGTTGATCACAGTGATCTCTATCGGCCGAATCATAAAAATGTCGGCATTTACGAACCTCCGCCATGTTTTTCCGCGCCCGGACCGTCTGCGTTGTTTCCTAGGCACAGAATTCCCTAGGTGCGTGGTGCAGAAATTTGGGTCTCCGCGTTGGCCGCGCAGACAGGCGTGGTTGCTGAAATTACGTAATTTGGCCGCGTAGAGCCGTGGGGTTCACACGGATGCGTCAAGCATAAACCAAGCTTAAGGCTTTTCCAGGACACAAGCTTCTCCAAATTAAGATTTAACTAAATAATAGATAAACTAGTTACTGGTTGTTTGTCCTGCCCTGTGATGGACTGCCGACCTGTCCAGGATGTACCCCGCCTCTCGCCCGTTGACAGCTGGAGATAGGCACCAGCCCCCCCGCGACCCATTAAGGATTAAGCGGTTAAGAAAATGGATGGATGGATGGATAGATAAACTAATCTAATCCTCGGAACCTTACAACGAAGAAAAAAAGAGATAATTCTTAAATAGTACACACCTATAGTGACAGGACAAGCTGCCAGATGCAGGTGCCACATATGGAGCAGAGAGCGACCTGTAGGGGTCAGTTCTACCACCACAAGGAAAAAACGTCCTGAAAAGGCTGGCTTAC
The DNA here is from genome assembly GCA_028564705.1 of Apricaphanius iberus. Lineage (NCBI taxonomy): Eukaryota > Metazoa > Chordata > Actinopteri > Cyprinodontiformes > Aphaniidae > Apricaphanius > Apricaphanius iberus. The sequence goes on from JAPXFQ010002051.1 coordinate 1,110,680, forward strand.
TGCAGGCTGTAGGGAAATTAACACAAAGCAAGACAATAGTCATGAGGTAGCCCCTCTTGAACAACATACCAATGCTTAGAAGTAATAAAAATGCCCATGCCATTAGAAGATGACTCAGGAGAGTCTTTTGCCCCTTCCGTTTTCACGCTGCCAAGGATCAGTTCCTCCTCAAAGACGTGCAGGAGCTGCGTCTCCTTCCTCTGCTGTTGAGAACAGCAGCACGTGGTGTCAACCTAAATCTGATGGACTTTTTCAAACCTTAAATAATAACTATGAGCATATAACCCCACAAAAAATGGCCTAGGGGGATTAGAGAAGGTTTGCTCTACATCCCAATCTGTTTTTGAACAGACTCCCATCTACGTCAGATTGCAATGGCTCTGAAATACCCAGAGGCAACATAAATACAAAATTTGTATACTTTTATGTACAGTGTGAAGGATCTTAACAAGGTGCTTCTGCTATTCCACGAGAATATGAAATATGGAGAGTAACATCAGGAAGAATTTGAGGTTTTATTAGATTCCATGTATACTTACAAAGTCTGTAATGGTATCGAGCTCAATGATACAGCCTGGTTTGGCTGTGGACTGCTGACTGATAATGTTGAACACCTCCCCAACATATTTCTGAAATAAAACAAACAGTAAATGAATTAATAAAAATACCTACCTGGCAGTGGTAAATCTACCAAGGGTAAACAAGAGGGCTCATTGCTTGGCACCTCTGCCTGCTCTTTCCTATATTTGCACAACTGTTTGATCAAACTGAGACTGCATCCCTACCTGAATGATCAAAGCTTGTTCACCCAACTAAAACAGAAGTTTGTGCACTTGTCAATCTCACTTCTCAATTTTTACTTTTTTGTGAACTCCTTAAGGTCTACAGTAATTGTTTGTTAGAGCATCATGCTCCAGGCACAGCACAAAGGCCAACACCTCAGCTGTCCCAGCTTCTTATAAAAATGTAAAGGTTCTTGGATCTTTTATAACCCTAAATTAAGGAAAGCTCTGTCTCTGTACACAAGAGTTGCTGAACACTGGGACTACCAGAAGATTTTTTGATTTACTGTATAAATGAACTTGTCCATCATCTGTGTTTTCTACTGTAACTGAACCAACATAGTAAAATAAAACACATTGTTGTGGCTGACATGTAAAATACAAGTAGATCAGCCGTTTGTGTAAGTAGTATTAACAGACTTCCCATAAACTTCTCACACCAATATTAGATACTTATCCAGTTTCAAGAGTTCTCAATCCATTTTTTTAACCATTTTCTAAATAAAAGTCAAACATTCAGAATTGGGCTGGGTGATTATGAAAATAAAATGATGGCAATTATTTTCACTACACTGAACAATCTCGATTTTTGTCTAATCAAAAAAATAACAACAAAAAAAACAATCAAATAAAGCCTTCACTATTAATGTTGCATACAGATCATGTGTCCCGCTCCTGTTCTATTGCTGAGTTGGGCTGGACAATATAGAAAAAGAGCAAAAGGGGTAAAGGGAATAGTCACATTGATCGATATCGCTAACTATCACAAAATGTAGAAAATATATTTTAAGCGCCTCACTGGTCGTTTTGTTATTCTTCAATGAACTAATTTTAACTAAGAATTACATGAAGTCATTTTAAAAACACTATCATAACTAAGTTTGTAAGACACAGAAACAAATCAAGAAACATGAATAACTTCAGTAAATACAAAGAGAAGTATTATTAACCATTATATATATAATATATATTTTATATTTTATATATATATAATATATATTTTAAATTGTCAGTAACTTAAATTAAAGGCTTATCTTGATCAAGCTTAAATCAAAAGATATATATTTTTCTACTTCAGTCAGCACGAAACAAGCTTTCAGTTTCTGAGATCAATTTGATTGTAATGCATGTTAATTTTTTAAGAAGACCGTGCCCATATTTGAGAAAAATAAATATATAAATATAAATAAAAAAAACAGGTTTAAATAACTTTGGAGTTATTTTGATAGTTCAAGTCTACACAGACGGACAGGTGACAGACTAACAGACTATCCTTTGTTTAGATAACTCACTGAAATCTCCGGGTTAGAGAGCTCACTCAGGAGTTTCTTCGCCTCAATAACAGCCTGATAGAGCCTGAGTGACTGGCCGTCACTCGCCACAAAGCAGGCGCTGGGGGAGTTACAGTACATACCTGATGATTGAAAGAAAATAAATTAATGTAGACTTACTTAAGTATTAAAATATATAATAATTAAGCTGCAGTGAAAAGTCCATGTGTTTATCACCGACTGCTTTATAATTTGACTCTTGTAGGTGGAATCTTTGTGAAAATAGTTAAATTTACAGAAACTTAAATGTTAGTAACTTGGACAAAAAATTAGAAAATTACAGACTTGACTTTGATGTTTAAAGAGTGATCTGCTATGTTCATTTATGATTGTCCAGAAGACTCTAGCAAACTCAATATTCATCACTAAGCAAACTAAAACATTTTCTTTACCATAAATGACATAAGTAAGAGAACTGCAAATTAAATATCACCTAAACAGCTGCTAGGAATGAGTGTGGGAAGCCAGGCGACATTAGCAAACGCTGATGCATGAAGCGAATTTATCCTGGCAAGCTCCGAGACGCCGCCTGATAAAGACAGTGGCCCGACGGGGTCCACCCTCCACAGAATCAGCTCGCTGTAGATGGCATTGGGATCTTGGGAAACCCCTCCGAGGGACGCACGGGAGGGTCGCGACCCATGAGAAAGAGACGGGACACTAGCCGTGTAGGCCTCTGGAGGGGCCAGGATGCTGTCTGCCTCCGGCGTCCTCAAGGCGTTATGGTGTGAGGTGGTGAGAAGAAGAGGAAGCAGGGAGTGACAGGCCAGTTCATTGAGGTGGAAACGGTGGCCGCAGTAGCGTGATTTGTGAGAGACACTAAGCACGGTGGAGAAAGCAGAGTCCTCAGCAAAACTGACTGCCCATTGGTTCAGAGAGCCATCGTCGTGTTTGGAGATCATGAGGACGTTAGGGGTGAAAATGCTCAGTCTGAGGCTGCTGCTGGATGCAGTTTTTCCATGACTTCCGTAGCTTATTAGAGCAGATTTGGTTTGAGACAATGAGCTCCTAGGCGGCCGCTGTCTGCCGTGTTGAATAGCCAGATCCACGTTCTTGTTACAGGCGTACATAACCACACTGTGGCTCAGGGAGATTGCGTCACCTGTAGGGAATGCCACAGGGATGCGGGACACAAACGATACCTGGGAGACAAACAGAAGCTATTCAATGTGGAGCAAGAAAAACTTTAAGCTAGATTGGAATCGTAAGAAATTTAAATCTATTTCAACAGGAAACATAAGTTCTTCCAGAGCTGAAGCTGCTCTGAAAACTAGAACCTCACAGATAACACATAATCATAACATCTGCAGTCAAAAATTATAAAATGAAAGAAAAAAACGATCTGTGCTTAAAAATGCTTTTGTCTGTGTGTATCAGGAAATTGGTGCATACGTACTTAATAATTTGTATGCGTAGGAGCAGTTTGGAATTCATAGTTTTAAGTTAGTGTAATTTGAAATTGTGCGTGTGTAAATGGATTTTGTACCTCGAGTGTACAGCTGCCACCTGAGCAAAAAAAAAAAAAAAAAAGAACTATATCATGTTATTTCGTAAAAATTTTATTGTTTGAACGATATACTTTTCACGTTTGTACAATATAAATATATTGTACAAATGTGAAAAATCTATTGTTTTAACAATAACATTTTTACGTTATCAGCATATGCTTTTATTTGAACACAATAGGCCTGTATGTTTTCTTAAAACACACTGAAGTTGATGTCTCGTTTAATGGAATTAATTAAGTTGTATTTTATGCTTGTATTGAGACCTCCAAGGTGAGATTTTGCAGTTATTGAGCAGCTTGGACAGTATTGTGATAAGTATGCGGACAAGGAACCTAAAACGCGTGGTGGGGCTGTACAGGAAGAAGAATGAGTCTGATCCAAAGTGGCTGTATTACTGATCAGCTGGAGGGACATGGGAGGCTCCATGGATACAAACTACACCAGCTGAATGAATTGCATTGAAGCTGGTTATGTTGTCGCTCAGAGCAATGCCAGACATTAATATCTCGATCCTTATGGGGTTGCGTTCAAACGAAAAAGTTTTCAAGAAATAACGTGATACAATTCTGGTTATTCTTTCCCAGGATGGCAGCTCTATGCTTCCATAATTTTGTACTTTTTTAAAATTTTGTGTGTCCATTTTACCAAACACCTGCAAGTACCTAAGGTTACGCACAAAGTGTATTTTACGGTTTACAAATCAGGTTTTAAACCTAGAAGTACCCAAACTTACACACAAACAGATTGACACAAGTTACAAATCAAGTATTATACATACAAAGATATTGTGAGTGCATTTTCTCTCCATAAAGCCAGAGCTGGCTTAGATCAAAGCATATCGATGTGTGACGGAAGCTACATAAATATGGAAATGTTTTGCAAGACTTGAAAATTAATTGTGCTTCATTCAATCTGACTGCATTTGGGTTTTGGTTTTTTAAAAAGCTTAATGGCCAAATATTCCGTGTACACATCTGCAAAACTGGCAGATTTAAACTCCAAAGGAGGTTGAAGTTTGTATCTGTATTTGTAGCAAAGTCATCCCTTTGGGCAGCTTCAAGTTATGCAATGTAGCATTTTTTTTTCCCAGGTCACAATTATATGGCACTAAGGGTGCATTCAAACGAGCCTTTTATCATTTAAGTGATTTCTCATTCTTTTGCCCATAACATTTGGTTCGTTTGGGGAGGTGTGAATGTGTAATTAATCTCTGAAACGAATAAAATAAAGAAAACTGTGGTCTTCCTAAAAAATTCTTGGTCTAGGCTCAGATGGAGTGAACTTTTTTCTGGTTCCACTGCACATGCGAATTGGGCTTTGGCGCTACAAAAGCAGGAAGTGGACTATAGTGCAAGGCATTATGGGTCATTTAACCCAAAACAACCATGCAACAACAACTCTATCGATCTCTGCTCATGCTGAGTTCATTGCTGCAGTGTATTTTCTGCGTCAGTTGCCAAAGACGAAAGCAATCCTAAAACAACTAAAATCTGGAGCCACTTAATATTTGTTCACATTTCATGGAACAGGATATGTACCTGTGTTCAGTGCTTCTTTGGTGCAGTGCCACCACAGACGAGGAGGAAAATATGTTCCTCAAAAGGTTTGGTTTGATTGACAAAGTGCACTGTGAATGTGAACCGCACCATCTATAAAAGGGAATAATTTTGCCATTTTGGTCCCCAATCAAACTGAGTCTTCCTGACTATCAGGGCGAAACAACCTTAGTCTATCCCATAAAATTCCAGTAGAATACCCTGGAGTTGGGGCTGGAATTTGACAAACGTGTAAGAGTACAAGGAGTATGAATACTTCTGCAAGATGCTGCAAAAAAAATATTTTAAAAAACATTTGAATATTTAATTATATAAACTAAGATTTAGTTACCTGAGTTTGCCTGAACATGCCTGGTTGGTATTCATCTAACCAGTCCACATGCCAGACTAATAAAGAGCCATCCAGCGGATGTATGCTGAACAGCATGTCAGCCCCTTTATTCCACTCCTCTAACAAAACGTCCACCTGATGTTCCGCGGCTACAGGACGCTCCCCAACTTCAGCGCCTTGGGATCCACTTGGCCTGTTCTCTTCTTCATCTGAGTTTTCTTCATCATAAAGCTCTGAAAAATAATACAGACCATTGTGAACCAACATGCTTACTGTCACAAATAAACTCCTTCGCAGAGAGATTCACTGCTTCAGAATAATTTTCTGAACCTTCATTAGAGGATTCATTCTTTTGGTCAAAGCTTCCTCCAAGCTGCTGCAGAAAGACTTGCATGGCTAAAGTGAAATGAAGTTCTTTGTTGTTGAGCCAATGGACAGTAAACAGACCGCCGTGTTCCTCGTCGTCCACCGCACTCAGAGCAGAGATGGAGGGAAGTAGAGGAATGTCTGGGGGGAAAAAGATTAGAGAAAAAACAACCAAACAAATGGTTACATGTAACCCTTGAAAAACACTAAATCTGTCAGAAAAAAATTATCTTAAATAGATGCAAATATGATTTTACAGTTTAACAATTCAAGCATGCAAATAAGTTCCTACAGCAATTATCAGCCTTGAGGCCGAAACATTCTAAAAGATTGTGCCCAGAATCAGGTCATATTAGGTTGTCGCACAAAAAAACAAAAAAGAAAACATACAGGCAGGGAAAAAAAATTGGTACAAGTACTATGACCATCTCTCTGCAATAAAACTCCCTGACAGGGTGAGTAAACAGCCAGAAGCAACATAAAAATTTACTTTATCATACAGTAAGACATCCATTGATTTTCACATCTGACGTATTAGACTATTTTTTTATACAACCAGATCTTAGAAAATATAGATTTCATTCTCAATAAAGTAAAATAGGCAGAATTGAATTTGTTTAAAGCTGCATTACGGATAATTTATTTATGTATTAAAGTTTTATATACGTTTAAAATTATGTGAAGTTCAGAACTATGATAAAAGGCAAGTGCTCCACAACATTTGTTATTTTTCTTAAGTCCCTCCTTCCTCCCATAGACCCCTATGCAATTCAGACTGAGCGCCAATTGAATTCAAGTTTTGTACTGTATCGCCTGTCAATCAACCTACATGCGTAGGGTGTTACGTCGACATGTGTCTCCCCCCATGTGTCAACATGGAGATATGCAAACATTGCATCTTAAAAGGCTTCAAACTGACGCAGCTTTGGACACATTTCTGCTGAACAGTCATATATTCAGTAAAGCAAATCGATATAATATTTTACTGATAGGAGGGGGGAGGAGGGGTGTTTTGAGAGGGGCCTTCGTACGTTGGTTTAAAAAAAAAAAAAAACTCACTCCCCGAAATAATCCGGAATGCGGCTTTAAATAATTCAAATCACAAAGAAAGGCAATACGATATAGATTAATTAAAGAAGGCCTGATAAAGTCAAAATCATATTTTCTGAATGAAAACTTAAATTCACTTTCACAGAAAATGTTATGTGTCCTATAAAAAGTGATTTTTTTTTTTTTATGGCCTCCTGAACATTATGGCGACATATTATATAGCATACGAGCTCAGTACGTAGTTTGGAGTCAGTTTGCAAAGCTGCTTTGAATGAGTCTTTCTGCTTGTCTGGATTGTTGTATCTTGTGTGTCTCCCCTCTCCATTTTTGTGTGCCTTTATTTCCAAACAAAATACAAATCCCTTATTCACACTGGGCGCAGAACGGATGCGGCCTGGTGTCTGTACGGCTGCCACACGGACTGCAATGCACACCGGCTGCAATCTGCATGTGGAAAGTCTCCGGAGGTTAGCTCCAGTGAGAGCACCAAATCTGACCTGTTCTTGTGATAACACTTACATAAATAGAGAAACAAAAGCCATGACTGAAAAGCCACTTATCTGCTCGTATTGATTTTATTTTGAAATATATCGGATTAACTTGGCTGGATTAACTTCTCACTTCCTGTGTGGCTAATGCAGTTTCTTTAACTTCATTAAAAAACACATCTGGGTGCGTCGCATAGCGTAGTGGTTAGTGCGGGCGCCCCATGTGCAGAAGCCTCAGTCCTCTAGGTGGCTGTCCCTGGTTCGAGTCACTCCCTACGGGTGACCTTTGACGAATGTCTTCCCTCATTTCTCTCCCCTTAGACAGAATAGACTGAGCTCCGCATCCACCCCCAGACCACACAGCAGCCGTTGTGAATGGCCTGAATGGAATCCATGTTTTTTCCTCCATGTGGCAGCCAAACAGTCCCTGGGCCGTTTTATGCCCATTCTGAAGTAGGGGAAAGTCTACTTTAAAGTTAAAAGAGAAGTTTGTACAGCTGAGAAACAGTTCAGTTAGTTTCCTACTCAAACCAGGTAAGAAGGATGTTGTTTCTGGTTCAGGGGTGGCTTAACACAATGAATGCTAATTTAGCAGCCCATGTACCAGATACATCTGTGTTTTCGCCCTTGAAGCCCTGACTACAGCTGCACTACACATCTTATTATTCATGAACGGGCTTTACTTCACAGTTGTCTTAAAGCTTGGTTTATGCTTGACGCATGTACATTCCGCGCGGAAATGAGACGTGCAGAACCGGCTGAGAAGCCTTCTAGAAGCGTTTATACTTTTTGCGGCTTGTCCCTGCTGAGGACCAATATTCTCAAAGACTGTAGGGGGTGGTGTAGGGCTCTACAGCATGCATACAACACTACACCATAGTAGAAGTAGTAATCACTGTTGTTTACAACTCTTGAAGTATACACTGAGGACAGGTATGACATAAGGTGTGGTAGTTTAATGCTATATGTTTGTATCATTCTGGGTTGAGCAGGACTAGCCATGCACAAGGCTGTTGTCCTTGTTAACAGCTGCATTAAGGATTCTACTCTCATCCTTTTAATGAAGAATTTCGACAACAATATGGGCACCCAACATGGGGTCCAAGCAAGCAGATGTGGAAGGTGTCATTGACTGCCTGCTGGTTAACCTTCAAGTCAGCAGTCTTTCCTATAATTGCTTAGACCAATGATTCTCAAACTGGGGTACATGTACCACCAGTGTTACTCAAGCCCTTCTTAGTTGTACTTGAAGAAAAGTTCTAAATAGTTTTTGAAAATAAAATTAATTCAAAAGTGTATAATTCACACACAGTGTGGCTGTGACTGGCAACAATTACTAATAAATAATCCTTATTAGGAGTAAATAAACCTCCTTTGTTAATGTCTATAGTTAAAAGTGTAAGCCTTCTCATGATCGTGGGACTTGGAGAGTTCAAAATTTTTTCAGGTGGTACCCACTGTAAAAAGTTTGAGAAATAATGGCTTAGACCAAATCATTGCCACAAAATTGAAAATAAAAATTGAATTAAAATTCTGCTTTAAAATAAAAAATAAATAATGAATAAATATACAACTGTGTGTAAGGTTAGCTTTTGAAAGCTTTTTGAAAAGCTTTTAAAACTGTTATATAGTACCAACAATAATTTGAATTGATTGAAAAATGCCAGGATGTCCTGACTACTACTCTACTATAATGGTTCAACTTTAAATGGCCCACAAAAAAAAAAAAAAGACAAAAGAAATTCATATGAAGATGTTAGACCTGTGGCTGGGTTAATGCTGGCTGCAATGTGGAAGTGGCAGAGAGCGTTTGCATTAGGTGCCCCACTGTTGCTGCTCCTCTTGTGGCTATGGTGTCGGTTCTGATGGTGAGGCAGGGAGCCAGTCAAAGACGGCTGAGGAATATCCCGATAAGATGAGGACTGCCATGATTCTTGGAAACTGAACTGCAAGGGACAACATCAAACGTTTAAGTATATTGGTTTAACTTTTTATTTTAATATGCAACACATTAGATGCAAGATGAATAAAGACTGATTATAGCATCTAGATAAATTACCCTGAAGTTCTGATAGGGGAAATGTGCCTATGTTTTTGCTTCTGTAATCTTGCTTCCATCATAGTTTGTACAAGCTTCTAACTTTCTGTATTGTACATTGATACCATTCTTGGTGAGAGAAAATCATTGTGGGCTGATCTGTAAAGCTTATAAGCTTATAATGAATAATTCTTTACAGGTTCTCCTCCAGACTGTCCTGGGCTCTGTTTGATCTAGGATGACCATAAGCGTATTAAATATCTAATCTGGAATGAATGTTAGGCTTGTTTTTAGGACCTACAGCAGTTAGGCTGTCAGCTACAATCAGCTTCAGATAAAAACAGGAGAGGATCAACATTTAAATGGCAACCTGAAGCAGTGTTTCCAAACCCTGCAGCTCAAGGCACACTGCCCTGCATGTTTGTTTCTCTGCTTTAACCTCCTAAGATCCTAGCTAATTTTTGAGATGCGATTCTTATTTCTCTTTGCTATTTGGGCTCATTTCAACATAGTAAGTATAAATACTAAGCATCATCTATTGACACAATGTAGTTTTAGAGAAATATGTCCACATGGACACGGGGTTTGAGTTTTCACAAAACACAATGAATTCACCTTTTTATAACAGAGTTAAACACTCTTTATTTTGACTCTAAAAACAGTTTTTTTTTTTACCTTAATGGTTTTGAATGCGTTATAAAAACAGTAGATGTACCCAAGCGGTGTTTCGTTATTGGACGTCTAAGCTCGCCATGGATTGTCCATAATGAACACAATGTTCAGGCGAAAGGGTGTCCATATTTGCTCCTGTACGCAGGACACCTAATGCCGCAGCACAATGATTGACTTTGTTTTCATTCAATCAGATCTGCTGACACATGTCGCACAGCTGTCCATTGACCACTACCTGGTGGTGAGTAGGCTCTAATTGTGGACGGGGATTCCAAAGAGACCTGGCAGGCCCAAACATGTTTGGACTCCACCAAGGTTGTCCTTTGTCAAAGATTCTGTTCATAACATTTATGGACAGCATTTCCAAGGTGTTGAGGGGATCCGTTCTGATAGCATATGGATCAGTTCCCTGCATTTTGCAGTTGATGGTGTTTTGTTGGCTTCATCAGAACACGATCTACCACTTTGCAGGAGCAGTTTGGAGTAGAGTGTGAAGCGGAATGAGCACCTCCAAAACAGAAACCATGGATCCCTGGCCCATCTCTGGGTTGGGGATGAGGTCCTGCCCCTAGTGGAGGTTAAAGTATCTTGTGGTCTTTGTTCACAAATGAGGGGGGAAAAAATGGAGCAGGAGCTTTATAGATGGATTCGGTCTGTGTCTGGAGGAATGTGGGCACTGTACTCTCAATCTACGTTATTACCCTCATCCATGGATACAAGCTATGGGTAGTGACTGAAAGAACAAGATCACTGATACAAGCGGCTGAAATGAGTTTCCTCCTCAGGGTGTCTGGGCTCTCCCATAGAGATAGGTTGAGAAGCTCAGTCGTCCTGAAGGGGCTCAGAGTAGAGCCACTGCTCCTCCACATTGAGAGGAGGTGAGGTAGCTCTGGCATCTGGTTAAGATGCCTCCTGGATAACTACATGGTGAGGTGTTCTGGGCATATCACACCAGGAGAAGACTCAGAGGAACCCCAAGGACATCTTGGAGGAGCTGGTCCAAATTGATAGGGAGAGGGAAGTATGGGTCCCTGTGACTGATCCCACATTAGTGGAGGATATTGGATGGATGTAGTTATTTGTTCATTAATTTCAATTTAATTGCAATTTAGCTGCACTAGAGTTATCTCTAAGTTGGTATAGTTCTGCAATTGTTGGGTAGCATGTTAAGTCCTGCTGTACACATACGTGTACAACTTATTTAGCAGCATACTACATCTTTACTGTAATTAATTTGTGTAAAATTTGTATGTCATGAGAAACGAATGCAGTGCTCTTATGAATCTCTAAGTATTAGCAAGGAAATATGATTTGACTTCTTGATGATTGTTTGGTCTTAGAGTAAATATCCTGATTTTTTCCTGTGCTCTATGCCATTTAGACATTTATCTATAGCGTGTTTTACTTTTCTTGCACAACTAGATGACAAATTTAAATGTCAACCAACATGGCCAAAACCCCCCCCCAGCTACACAGAGTTAACTACTGCAGTAATAAAACCTAAAATCTACTGTCCATGTTTACACCAGGTTAATACACCTGATCCAGAGGATTGCAGTTCAGCAAACGCCTGTTAATAAGCCAACAACTGAAATCAGGTGTGCTGCAGGAGGGAAAGGTCAACAACATGCATGACATTATACATTGAGGAGCAGGGATGAAAAACGCTGAGTCATGAAACAGCCACCAAGATGAAGGCAAACATTCTTCAGTTTCTGCTTCTGAAATGTTGCAGTGTTTTTCCGCCATGATTTTTCTTTTACAATTTCTCTTCTAAAGTTACTAAATTCTCAAAAATATAGATTTACCAGTTTTGTGACTATTTTCTGTGACTGCTGCCAGTAATTACAATTACATACTTCTTGTGATGACATTCCAGATGTTTTCCCGTTGCAGGTGTGTTTTGAAGAAGACCAAGTAGAGTTGCTCATTTCCCCGTTCGGGCTAGAAAGATGGTTGCTATGATAACCAGAGATGAGGCTGTCCCCTGGCAACAGTGTCTCTGCCCACAGCCGGCAGACGCTGTCCTTACAGCAGGTGAGCAGAACATTACATACTGCCCCTCTGTAAGAAAAAAAAAAAAAGAGGAAACAAGGAAAAACATTACAGCACAAAGTTTTTGAAGGGTTCAAGGAAACGTTTTTTTTAACAGGAAAAGGCGCTGTAGGACATGATCCAATAGTCAAAAGATTAATAAGTGAGTCTAGTTTAAAATGTGTCTTAAATAAAGTACATTCATGTGCAAAACTTTCAGGTCCGAAAGTGGCCTAAAGCAATTTTTTTTAGACTTTCTACGCGTCTTTTAAAGCTTTATGTTCACATTCTTACTTTTCATACCAACTGTTAACTCTGTATTTGGTCATGTACAGCAAATATTTTACAATTTTACGACTAAACACATTTTTTAGGTTTTATACTTCTTATTTTGTCCCCCAACTTTCTCTTTTCTTGCTATCGAGGAACCCACTTATTAATATGCTTTTATAAAAAAATTATAGTAGTTTTCTAAGCTAGTATTGTAGTTTTTTTACGTTTTCTAGAGATTTTCTTCTGATTCCAATAAAAAATAAAACAAACAAAGAACTGCCAGCCAGCCTTTGGTAATAAAAAAGAAATAATTTAATCTAGAGGCGTAAATGTTTCTGGACCAAAAATTATTTTGTGCAAAGACACTCAACTAATTTAGCACACCTAATATGTTGTAGTGATTGCTTGGACTACTATTAAACATAACAGCATTTTCACGCCTTTCTCAGAAACACGCTGAATGCTTTTAGACAATATTGCATTTGTTTCTGTTAAAACCGAGTTGTATACCACTAAGATTTCCAAAAGGTTAAACCTAAACATGAATTTAAAAAACTGAATAGAGCTGGGATAATCTTGCAAACACCCCCAACAAAAGATGAGTCTAGTTGGATTTCTGTTAAGAAAAAAACAAATCTAAATCTAATTAAGAATCTTAACTTTCTTCTTTTCAGCCCATTTATGTTGAAGCAAAATCTAAACTGGTGTCAATCTTTTTCTTTTTCCCACAATTTTTTGTAAAGCAAAAAAAACAACAACTAAATTTTAAAAAACATAGTTAACTAACGTAACAAAACTATGCAAAGTAATAATAATGTGATATTTTACATACTATTTAGACAAAATCGTAACTTATTTCACTCTATATATATATATACTGGATAAGAAATAAAAAAAAAAACTGCAGAGGAGTTATTTAGCATATTTAAAGGGCAGTGTTTTAGCATACGGTCACCACTGTGTGGCAGCATAACAAGAGAAAGAGAGCTCAGAGTACCAACAGCAGTAAAATGGCTTTCTGCTAAAAAGTAAGCAGTGGAATAAACTACTGACAGGATACACAAGGATTTTTTTCCGCTGAGATGGACCAGTAGCAAAAAAAGAAAAAAAAAAAAAAAAAGAGTAAATATATTGTCTGGACACATAAGGAGTTGCATGGGCAAAAACTGTGCAACTAACCTTTACAAATTGAATCGATTTAAAAGACTTTATATGCAGCAGAGACCATATTTACTCTATATTTCACATAAGACTAGCTTTAACACATATTACAAACCCCCCCAGATAAAGACATGAAATGAAGGTCTGTTAGTATTCATACCGTGGCATGTACTTGCTGGTCTTTCTCCAGGAAAAACCAGTAACAGAGCGAGGATGGGCCAAGTAGATGAAGGAAAAGGCCAGCTCTCCCTGCATGCTCACGCTGGCATCTGGAGGAGTAAATAGCTGCGCGACACACGACTTCCACTTGTTTGTGCTATACCACACCTTCACTAGACAGTCATCCTGAAAAAAAGTCACATCAACTATTCTAAGCAATGCAGTGAAGGTTTTAAGACAAATAAATATGCTCTTTTTTTTTTTACACTAATACCTGTCCTGCAGTAGCAAAGAACTGTCCGTCAGGTGAGAACTTCATAAAACTGACAGGAGAGGCAGTCCTTAGGGACAACAACAAGAAGAAAATTTTTTTTTTTTTTCTCACAAGAATGTCAAAAAATTAAACACAAACCGGGAATCAAACAAAAGCAACTAAAAGTTACAATCAATGACACCATAACGCAAGTAATCCTCCAAAAAGAAAAAGGACTTTTACTTGTCATTTCTTACTTGCTCTGCCAGATACACCTCCAGGTAGAATTAGAGTCTCGTTTGGTGTTTTCATTCTGCTTTGTCCATTCTTCACCATCATCTTTTCCATCAGTGTTGGACCACAATTGAAGGCTACCAGAGCCAGTTAACAGAGTATCACCTGAACACAAAAAGTAAATTTTCTCTTTCAGAAATTAATTTAAACAGCAAAAAAACCCAACAAAAAAAAACAAACAAAACAAAAACAAAAAAATATATATTATATTTTTTAAGTCATTCAGTTCAAAAGGTGAAACTTATATGCAGTCATTGCGAACAGAATGATGTAGTTCAAGCGTCTAAATACTACTAAATTTGATATTCTGGGCCTTACCGCTAATAAAAGTCCAATATTTAGCTTCTTGGAAAAGCTGAGTATCACATGAGGTTTAAAGCAACAATTATATTTTATGACCATATAAAATTTCATAAAACTGCTGCAGAGACATTTACTGACTTCATCCACAAAGAGGGTAGGTCACAAAAAGGTCATTGGTAAAGGAGCAGACTGAACAGGACGCTGTACTTAAGCATTTTCAAGGAAAGTTGCATATCAGCGTGCATGGGAAGTTTAATGTAAGGCTGGCAAAATGTTCATATATCTTTTTTTAAATCAATAACTTTGACCGTATTTTTTTATGTTTCTGTATTAAATACATGTTAAATTCCCTGGCCTGATGTGAGACACTGGAATTATTTTTCTTTAAACAATAATTAGCTAAAATAACACAAAAAAATGAATGACATCCCTGTAATAAAATCTAGATATTGTTTTTTTAGTTAATAACTGAAAAAAAATCCTGTTTGAGAATAATCCAATTTTAGGTATCAAATGCAGGTGTATATCCTCTTTATGAAGAGTTACAGTTCTTAGGAAAATAATTCAAACAGTGGATCTAAAATTCTAAACATCTTGCCTTAAATGTCTTTTTAATGTCATGATGAAAAATGTGTCAAAGTACCTGTGGGATGCCAAGCCAGGTTTCGTACCACTGAGTCTAAAACAAACTGACCAGTCTTCTGCCACTGGCAGCTTAGTTTCTGCAACGAAAGAATTAAAACATTGACATTACAGACAGAAAGTAATGGGCCCCTTCCTTTTTATTTTAAATCAGATGTGCCGAAAGTTGAACAAAAACTAACAGCTGCGAGTCAGTAAAGTCATTTGATCAAACGGCATGGGCGATAACATAAAACCAGAGAACTTCTGGAGAACTGTTTAATGTGGTCGATATTGCTTCACTTCTTCCACCCTTTCATGGTAACTCTGAGCTATGTACTAATCTGATTTTGAAAAGATATTCATAGATTATCACTGAAATTTAAATTACAAATAAGAATCAAAGATTGTCTGTGCATTAATGTAGTGCTCTACTTTGGAGGAATATCTCTCTGATTGGTTTCCAATATTTATCAGACTACACCAGATCTAAACCATCTAAATACAAGCATGACTGGAAAAAGGAAGAAAATATCGTAAACTACTTACAGATAACGAAGTGTACTTTTGATCCAAGCTTTGAACTGGCTCAAAGACACAAACAATGCTTCCATAGGAAGCTGCAATCTGTCAGCAAAAGAAAGAGAAACATTATATTAGACCTTTTTCCCTACTAAAACAAAAACTGAAAATATATGTACCTTACTCACATTATATTCCATTTTTAAACTTAAATTTGCAGAATATATTGGATTATCATAGCTCCACAATTTCTCCAACAACTAGGAGTCTAAATGTTTACTTTCAGCAGGCATTATGAAGGGTCTACGAAGGGTTTTCCCGAAGAAAGATATTCATGTACTCCACGTACAGCTGGTGATATACTAATGAAATGCACATTACTGCCACTAAATATCCTTACTGATTACTATGTTTACCTTTCTCTCCCACTTTTTAACATATCGTTTTTGCTGGAATCTTTAAACCTCCCGAATTTTCTTATATAATTTAAAGATTAATTTAGATTGCAAATCTGCTTGGTATGCCTTTACACTAAGTGTCAGTAACGGAGTTTCCAATATATTTTCCCATCCAGAAATAAAGCTTTGTAAATGACACCGGATTTGAAGATATCCGAAAATATATTGCTGTTTTTTTAAGTATACTGACTATTTATTGATTCAAAGTTATTCAAAGTCCCCTTATCGATAAAAAAAATCCCAAAAATAAAATGACATTTCTAATGCAATGCCTGCGGATATTGTGTTTTATAGTGTAAATAATGTGCTGAAAGTCAGGAGGAGAAGAAAAGAGACTGAGTGATCACATGCATGTGTGACTGCGTGTAAGGAAGATACAAGTCTACAAGCAGTCATGTGTCAAAGCACGGTCACACGGAAATCCTTCTGCATGGACACTAGATTAGACTAAAACAAATTGAAGCTCTTTGTTTAAGATCATCTGTGTAGATTTAAAATTAAAACATTTAATCAAATTAAAAGATCTATTCACATGTTGGACATTTGAAGCTTTAAAAGAAAGCTGTTTTTTTAATGTAAATACACATTTCACAAATGATTCTAAATCAGTTGCACATTCCTTTGAACCGAAAAATGCCCAATTTCAATAACTGGATAGTATTTTGTTGTGAATTTGTCTATTTAGGTACAGTATGTTATTCTTAATTCTGTTTTCATATTTTTATCTAAATCTACATTATACGCTTCAACTGGCCTGTTATCTTTCTGCTGGTGCACCTGAATTATCTCCCCTAAAATACAATAAAGGATTTTCATAAAGTTTATTTTGTGTTTTCTGGTATTTTTCCTGGGGGCTAAGTGTCCTTAAAAAACATTTATCATGCTGTTTTTGGTGCAATATTAAGACAGTATCATACCGCTAAACTTCAAGAAACCTAATGTGGAACTGTAAATGTATTTATTTATTTATAAAGCAGATTTATTCTCACAGGTTTGTTACTGTTACATTATTCTGCATTCATGCTCAATTAAATAAAAGCTAAACTAAATAAATTTAAGAAGGTCACAAAAATAATGAGGTTTTCTGTTATTTTAACAAATAAGAATGATCTAGAAAGTATACATATCAATTCATGTGATCAATAATGGCTAAACAAATGCCATAATAATATACCAGGAATGAGGTTTGATTATACTAGACCACTCTGGAGTCACGTGCAGATATTTTTGACCCATGATAATTGGATTAAACATCACGAGCAAAGCAGCAGAAGCATGACCCAGCAGTTTTTATTCATTTGAAATCACATCACGCTGGTCTGCTGCTTAACCCACCAACCCTTCACAATTACAAGTTGCACACTACTGATTGTTTATTACTTGTCTTCTCCTATATAATCCTTGATTTGCTCTTGGCAGTCAGAACACCTAAGTTACTCAATAAAAAGGAACTGAGAAGGCTGTCAAAGTACCAAGAATTAAGGATAGGCAACTCTGTCACGCTCTGAAGAAATTCAGGGGATTACCATTCTAGTTATGTGCAACTTTACCTAACAACCAGTTATTATTTAGACAAAAATAAAAGGTATTTATAGAGAACAATTCAGTACCATGGTAACAAAAAGCACTTCCAAGTTATATTTTGAATTCTCCAACTTTTGTACTGTAGCTATAGGAAATCTTAATAAATCATAACGGTGATATATTTCAAGCATTTTTAAACTTTTGATGATTGAAAAACATTCTATTTCGCTTAAAACTAGTGTAGAAAGGAAGATCAGCCAACTAGTGTAGAAAGGAAGATCAGCCATAAAGCGTAATTTTTAAAATGTAAAGTATACAAGAATAATCATGGAAAGCTGAGTGGAAGGGAAAACTCTGGTAGACAAATGTCCACAAGCTACAGAGGTAAATTTAAAAGAGTTTGGGGTGATTTACAAGGCAAGGACTGCAGCTGGAGTTGGAAAAAACGCAGGAGCGTATTTGGCCTGGAATATACTTGTGTTTATCATCATGGCTGCCTCACGTAGCTTGTGTTTGTTTGAAGCATCATATGTGCATTGTTCTCTGAAATTAACCTGTCCTCTCACTGCAATATGCTAGTAACCGCTAAGGGGACCGGCTTTGAGCAGCTGTAGGTATAAAAGGGTCAACAGCGGTAAAGGCAGAAGGAAAACAAGCAACAATAGCGGTAAAAATGATCTGACATTCCACCTACGACACTGCTGTCGTCTTTTTCTGCCATAATCTGCAAATCAAAGAGCTAATCATCTCCTCTATGGTCGTCAAGTTTGTTTTGTTTCTAACCTAAAAATCCAGCACTCTGTCCGGTCTGAATTATGTACTCTGCCTCCTAGTGAAACCCTCCAGTAGTATGTGCAGTGGTCAAGCAAGTAGTGTCCAAGACGCAGCCTACAGCTGGTGTCAAAGCGAGGTTACGAAAGGTTAAAAAGCAAGTATATTTCCAACCATTCTGGGACTAATTAGGAAGAAAAGCATGGGGCTGTTGGCGCTCTGCTTTTATGTTTTTTTGTTGTTGTCCAAAATAAAATTTGTACTCACAACCTTACCATGTTGATAAAAAAAAGAGCAGCAGATTCTCATGTCCAAACTCATCCGTTCAAAAAACACTAATTTAAGGCATAGAAACAACACGTGGTTCAAAGATGAAAGAAGCAATCTACGTAAAAACACGAAAAACATTTAACAGAAAAGGTTTGACTCTTCTCCTCCACAGTCTCATAACCATTCACACCTTGTAACATGCGACCATAACACTTCACATATAGGCTTTGATGGAAACCTTCTCAGTAGTGAGAACAAACCAAACAATTCACTGGAGAATGGGTGAATCAGTGACCCCCCTATCATTCTAACAACTTTTAGCACGACTATTGTACAAATGAGTTGTAGCCCCTAAACCCTAAAAGGATGATTGAAGATGTTTGAATGAAAGCTGAAACCTCTTCATTTAATTTACTGTATGTTATTTAAGCAGCAAACACTAATGTCAGAATTTCTAAATCCTCAAACAAGAAATTCCTATACAAGGTCTAAACATCCAGCTCAAAAGAGTCGGCCTCCAAAAACATTATTTTATGGAAAGAGCAGTAAATAGATTATTCCACCTTTTCCGTAAAATAAAAAAAACAGTATTACCAAATTGGAACTACATGTTTTTCTTCATGGTATTCTTTAAACGCATTGAATCTAACATTTTTCCAAAATGCTTTATTTTCAGGCATTTAACCTAAACTGGCTTCATCAAATGAGTATGATCTCTTCAACCAACAAACAGATAAGAATAAAAAGGGGAAAAAAGAAAAAACTCCATCTCACCATGTCTCGTTGGTGCCCTTGACACTTTTGTATTATATTAGATAGCAGTTTTACTTTTAACATGAAAGAAAAATTATAATCTCAGTTGTTATAGTGGTGTGGGTGGCTCATTCACTATTTAATTTAATGACTATTTCAAAGTTATAAAAAAACTATTATTTTTCATAATAATTAAACGATGGGAACACAAAGTCTGATGTGCCAGCTACAGATTCAGCCACGCATTGCAAACTTTACTCAGTTTGCTTCAAGGCAAATGTTTGAATGCTGGTCTGTCCTCTAAAATGTCCGGCAAGCACAGCGGAGTTTTATGTTCTTTTCATTTAAGTATTATGAAAAATAATAGGTTTTGTAAGTTATCGTTTAGACATGCATTATATCGAAATTACATGAATAAATTAACTGATTAGTTTGATATGATGATTGAGTGCGCATGATCACTTTATATAAGCCTGGAACTAACCCTCAGTTATTTTTTACCATTAGTTTATTGAAGACATATTAATTTTAACTAAAGTGTAAAATCATATTTGTATGTTTTAGCAACTGAAGCAAGGAATGGATTCAGCTTTTGGTCTAAAGGAAAAAAAACGTGTAAATATTCAACCCGCGATAAAAAATTAACTAAAAGATTTCAATTGAAAGGAATGAAGTTATATTACGTGAATGCTGTATTGTCTGCAACAAGTAAAAATCATTGAAGACCCAATGGACACAGGCAATTAATAACTAAATGTGCAAATTTAGGAACAAATTAAGTAATATTTTATAAACGACAAAGACTGTGCTTTGTGCACATCCTCTGAATTCTTACCTGTCCACCTCGCTGTGAGCAGTTGACGCAACCGACTTGGATATTACCATGTTTGGCCCCGGGGATGATTTGCAGCCGCTCAAAATTACTCCCTAAAATCACCACGTCACAACCAGATGCATAGGCCTAACAGAGAGATAACAAAAGGACAGAGGGATAACTATGGCACACTGATATGTATGAAAAGGGTCAGTTGACCTAGATTTGTGTTTGGAGATGGGACAAATTTATTCCTCAGATTTAGTGGCTCTATTTCTGTAGGTCTCAAAAGGAGATCCTCACATGAGCTGTGATTCACAGTGACCGAGCCTCACATATAGCTGGATCTAAGGCTGGAGTTTATATTCGAAGAAATTAAACACTGCTTCTAAGCAGTGTAAACTGTCATTATCAGGCAATACTTACTCAGATCATCCAGAAAAACAACTTAAAAGAAAATTCTGGATGTTAAAAAAACTAAAGCACAACATAGTTATTTTCCCTACAGTGAGTAAAAAATACTTTTGGCTCCCTTTCTGATCAGTTTGGCCAACACAGTGTGGATTAGAGAGTCAAAAATGCTGAAATGGAAATATTTCCAGAGCTTGAAATATTTTACCGTGAAAGGCACATTGTTGACACTCCCAACAGAGAAGCAATTGTCCCCTGGGTTAACTGCCCCTGTAAGGACTTGATGGAGATTCATGACTGCTGCTGCTGATAGTCCACGTGTGGTCCTTCCACTGCTCTCCTTTCATAACACGCTCCCGCTCCAGGTAAGATTCATGGGAAACCATGGGAGGGAGCCGCTCATCCTTGCTGGTGGCTTATAAACTCACGCCGGTATTCCTGCAGACTTGCTGTGAGGACAAGAAGTAAAGGATGTAAAATAAAATAAATGCTTTCCATAAGGACTCAGTTCACAATTACCTATGAAGAAAATTTCACATAAATAACGATTAACACAAAATTGTCAACGCTAATAAACTAGCTATTGAGACTGTGGCAAAAGATGAACTGTGCAGCTATTACCAAACTTACTCCTGAACCGATTGAAAATGCCTCTAGGTGGAGGTGTCTAAACACAACAGAGGAGAAAATGAAAAGAAGCTAACTTTCAAGGAATCACAGCTGAGTAGCGGCATAAAAGCTTCTCTTCCTTAATAAAATGCATACCTCTGACACATTCAATGCAGTTAGAGCTTTTGATCAAGGGCTGTTTACTTAAAGTATGCAGCAAGCTTGATTAGTGAGAAACTGGTGAGCATGTATTTAAAACCTGAATGACTTGAACTAGAAGGTCGAAACAAAAGCAGAGTTTTTTTTAAAAGAGCTTTTAAAGGTGAAGCTGTGAAAGCAGATGCTACCAGAGTGATAAAATACACAGGTTCAAGACGTGTTAGCATTCATCAAAACAAGCTTCTGTGAATAGATTACCTTCAAAAGTACTCAGTGCTTGAACTTATACAGATTACCTTTCCTACTATTATGTTTTTAATGCAATTTAGACCAACAGTGTAGAAGAATTGAATGCAGTGTTTTCATTAAAGATGTACTTAGAACCTCTCTTTGCAGAAAGTCCTTTGTCTCTACCAGCTTTGCACCTCAGGACACTAAAATGTTTGCCCTTTCATCTCCCCAAAATAGCTGGAGCCTTAAAGATTAAATGTCTGTAGCAATCAATTTAAATCTTAACACAGATTTTTAGTTGGATTTAGGTTTGCACTTTGACCTTCTACATGTGAATACACTTTGATCTAAACTATAAGTTATAATCCTTGTAGTTCTGCTTGTAGTTTTAAATAGGTTACTGTACAGTTAACAGGTGAACTTTGGAGTAAATCTCATATTTTTCCATGGTGTCTAACAGGTTTTCTTCAAGGATTCCTCTGAATTTAGCTCCAACCATCTTTCTATGAACTAACCAGCTTCCCCAGGGGCAGCATCACTCATAGCAGGATGCTGGTATCACCCGTTTCTAAATGCAGTGTCTCATACATGGCTGGGGGCAAACTACACATAAGACCTACCTTCTTTACTTATAAAGCACTATAAAGCACTATAAAAATCAACCATTGTTCACAAAGTGAACATACACAAACACAAACATACATACACACATACACAAATGACATACAAAGAAAAGAAAAACATGTTCAAAACGGAGTCAACCATTTTAAATGTCTATTTTTTAAGGTTCCTAAAGAGACAAACCGGTTAGGAGCTGGTTTTATTGTGAGGAAAGTGTGTCTAAGGTAATGTGCGGTGTTAGTTTCCTACAGCACAAAGGATTTTACATGCAGTCTTTTTATTACCCAAATGGATACACACAAGTTGATTTAGTTTAATAATTATGGCATTTCTGAAGGAAGCTGGCATTTATTTAAGGTCACCAAAGTACAGGGGGGGGGGGGGGGGGGGGGGCCTGAATACAAATGCAAACCTCATTTCTCAGATTTGTACTCAAAAGAAGGACTAGTAGTAGGTAGAGTAAGCAGAAGTATTGATATTTCATGATATTAACAAATGTTTGATTTATGTATATATATATGGACATAAGTCGTTTTACATTAGACCTTTAGATTAGATCGAGTTTGATTAAAAATACTAAAGCAAATATAGGTAAACTTTTATGATAATGAAGTAACAAAAACTGATAAATATCTTCAATCATTAACGTTTAGTGTTCCGTATGTTTCAGAGATGAGGCGAAAGACAGAATCAGTATTAATGGGTGGGCAAAACATAAAAAAAAAAAAAATAATAACTCCAGAGCAGGTGTGGGACAGCCAAACTGGCTACACTAGCTACACCCTGTTTGTCCACTTTGTGCATAAAAAAAACACCTTTGCAAACCTTGTCAAGAAACCCTGAGTAGTATTACAATACAGAGTGCAGGAATGGCGTTGATACGCTAGCATGAATTGAGGTCACTTATTAGAGCAGTGTCACTTTAATTATACGACACAAGACGACAAGTGTTTATTAATATTTATGCAATGAGAAGCTCAAAACGCCGGAAAACATTTGATAAAAATGCAACAGTGATGATGAAACGAGTTAACCAGAGGCTTCCTGTGTTGTGCCATCTCACGTGATAACGTTTCACAAGCTAACTCATTAAACATGACAACTGACGCCATACGTGGCAAACGGTGTCAAGCAGTCTTTGTTTAGAAATGTGAAAACAGCAACGTAAAACCTCTCTGTTTCAAAGTAAAAACGCAACCATGTTCTCATGTTCACTCAGTTAAAACATGACGCTAACTTAGCTGTCAAGTTTAGCTCATAACCGCTGCTTTTAACGACCCGCCGAGATCGAAACGCAGAGAAACAAAATGCCACCCACCTTTTGTTGCTACTCTGTGTCATAACGTTATAGATGTGAAGCCAACATTTCTTCCTGTCAACGACTGTTTGATGAATGTACCAGCATCGACGTTATGAGTCTCCTCACTTAGCAGCGTTAGCTGCGAGTAGCTCCTAAAGCTCTCTATGTCAGCGAGCTCTAAGGTAGCTCCAGACAACTTATGGCACAAATGAATTTGTGGACAGCATCTGCCTGACAAGAAAAGAAGGTGCTTGCTCCTCAAACTCCAACAAACTGGGTCACCCTTACTCCAAGGTTAACAAATAAAACGCTCATACAGAGAGGAAGCTTTCCCTTAGGTTGAAGATGTGTCATGATAACGGCTGACTACCCGCAATGCATTATGGGCATTGTAGTTGCTTTTTGGACAGCTAGTAAAAAGGGGATTTGCAACTGAACTGTCTTGTATTTTGTTTGGAAATGTACTGTGATCGAAATATACAAACCCAACGGAATGATATCTGTTGATATCTGATTGTAATTTTAAAAAATCTGAATTGAATCTGAATCCAAATACTGAAAAATAGTCAGAATTCCAAGGAGGGAAAGGAAAGTAAACAATTCATGCTATGTTTGAAATCTGCAGTGTGGACATGTTTTCACTTCTTGTTACTTAAATATCCCTAAAAGATCCAGGATAACCAAGGATTATCAGAAGTAATCTAAGTAGTAAAAATAAGTGCACCAGTACAATTTTTATCTCAGAAGTTTTACTGTTTCCCATCGGTGCCCATCTGTATATAAGTCAGAATCTCAAAATTAAGGTCAAAATCCTGCGATTAAAGCTAGATTTCAGTGGCCCCAAACATTTTCCACGCAAACCTGAAAGAGGAATGAAAAATTAACATTCTTTTCAAAAACGGTAGAGTTCACATTAATTTGTTCCTCCAGACTTTTTCTTATCCCTAAATAAAATTCCAGCATAATGTCTTCAAAAGTCACTTCATTAGTAAACAGGGTCCACCTATTTGCAATGTAATCCCAGTATAAACTCAATAGTTCTGTGAAAGTTTGCTGGAGAACATTATTGAACAAATAGCTTAATCTAACACAGTAGACAGGGCGGGGGAAAAGCTGTGGATAAGTTTAAAGCAGAATTAGTATCAACAATATTCTATTCTTTGAACATGTCACAGAAAAATGGATTTCCAACTAATTTGAAAGGCCATGTAAGGCAATTCATAAGAATAGCCAACAATAGTTTGACAGTTTCCCTGGAACAGCTGCAGAGAACCACCCCCAGTAGTGATTTTTATTGTGGGCCACATGGGCAGTTGCAAGCACCAGACAGGAAATATATTATTCAGTCATGCATTGAACAGGTTTCCTGTCGCTTTCATGCACCTCCAGTCAATTGATAATTGTTGTGTTTTGCTTCTTGATGAGAGTACAAGACAGTTTTAAGTTTTTTCTTAAATAAATTCTAAGAATCAAATTGATACACAAGTTCAAAAATCAGTTTAATTGTTTAACATAGTTTTTTACAGCTAAAATAGGAATTAAAAATCTAGTCGGCCGTTTTAAGGCTTAGTTCTGAAAAAGTTAATAAAGTTTTTCCTGGTAAACTGTTACTCACCCAGTGTTAAGCCACTGAATTACAGGCATATAATTAATAATAATTACAGGCAAATTAATAATCATTAAAAGCTAAAAATAAAACATTTTTAATAGCACTAACCCCTATCTATATCAAACTGGATCGAACTTGATTGAATTGAATCGGATCATGACAATCGATTCTAACTCTTCAGAATTGGAATCGAATCGATTCTTGAAATTTGTTTCGATATCCAGCCCTAGCCACCACCAAATTAGACTGATGTTATAATATCCATCCATCCACAGATCCATCCTGAATCTGAGGTTTGACTATCCGTAGCACCCTCCTCTCCAGAATCCCTGAATAGACCTTACCAGGGAGGCTCAGAAGTGTATTGGAGTCTATATTGGAACACACTCTGCGGTCCCCGTTTTTAAATAGGGGGACCACCACCTTGGTCTGCTAATCCCAGGGAACTGCCCCCAATGTCCACACAATATTGAATACTGCAGACCCGGATTAACCAACACAGCCCAACAACATCCAATGCCAGCCTTGCAACCAAAGAGCTTTTTAATGACCTCGGTGACTACAGCAACAGAAAGTGTAGGGGCCGACTCAGACTCTGCTTCCAGACTGAAATGGCGTGTTGGCAGGATAGAAGAGGTTTTCGAAGTATTCTATCCACCAAGAAGTCCCACGTTAAGGTCAGCAGCACACCATCCCCACTGTAAACAATGTTGGTGGCAGAACAACAACCAACTGAACATGGTTGTCTGTATAAGACCCAGCAATCTGAAGTTTGCTATTTTAAAATACTAAATGACACTACATGAGCTAGATGACCAATAAATGTGCGATGGGGCCAAACACCTCAGAGATGTTGCCCTCTTTTTTCTATATATTTTTTCTGAAATTTTCTTTCAAGTTTACTGTTTTTTTGTGAGCATATTTTTGTTCACTCCAACGTAAATATATCTGCTTTGCATAAGTTACACTGACTTGTTTAAATTAATGTCTCCACAGCTGGGGTGCACATCTGCAAATATCTACAATTGGAACTATTTTAGTATTATGGCAAAGTGTAGTCAAGAGAGTGCTTTTCCTTATGCCTAACAGTGTGTAGTTGGTTTGAGAAAAATCTGGTGACATGAATGAAGTGTGTGCTGTTAGGCATTTCAGGGACCAGTTGGACACCAGGACAAAGGTATACAAATGATTCTCCATTTATTTTTCCAAAAAAGATCTTTAACAAAAATTCATCAGAACCCAAATCTTTCAAAAATATCAAAAAGAAAAGGGCCCAAAAGAAACTGATAAATTTAACTAAGACTTACAAACACAAGACTGACTAACAAAGACTGACCTCTCCTAATGAAGAAACAAAGGCAAATCTACAAGGACGAGGAGGGGAGAGGGGAAAAAGTCTAAGACAAAGAGTAAACATACATAAACTGATTAAGTCAGCAAATTATAAGTACAACACAAATACCTAAACAAATAAATTCTAACAAAACTGGCATATCGGTATTAGAGCTTTTGGTGATCTTGGAGCTTCTTAAAAATGAAATCCTGTGCTTCCAGCAGCCAGATGGATTGCTTTACTTCCTGGAGTTGCAGCTTAAAGTGTCATCTCCCTCAGCCAGTCATTTCTATCTCAGCAAAAAAAATAAAATAAAATAAAACAGTTTATGATCAAAATGAGATGTCAATAAATGTGTGCACCCATGTTAGCAAACATCTTCAAACATGGTAAAAAATAAATAATGTCAGTGAGAAAAAGAACAAAACATTTAAAGAAATACTAACACTGAGAGATGGCTCGAGGAACCCCCACAAGGTGCAAAAGTTTGATTTTGATGTTGCTATATGTAGTTTTGGTTGCAGTGCTTCATGTTGCAGGATATATTAGGTATTTCACATTATGGGCGTGTGGTTTTTTTTCCCCCAAGTATTTTGATAAAACCAGCCTAGTTTGGAAAATTGTGTTTTAGCACTTGAAAAAAAATGCAACAGTAGAATATTTTAAAAGTAGAGAAATGATGGGATCAATGTAGATAAAAAATAAATAAATAAATACTGTAATTCACAGACTCACAATAGTGTAATATAGTTGGCTAGATTTTATCAGTTATGATTGTTCTTGTTCAACCTCGTCTAATTTCTCCTCGTTAGCCACCCCTCACATCCTCCTCTACCTCTCCCTGTCCATTGTAGATTCAAATATGTCAAAACACATAATCAGATATACAGAAGTGGACAAAATTGTTGGTACCCTTCATTAAATCAAAGAAAAACTCATAATGGTCACAGAAATAACTTTAATCTGACAAAAGTAATAATAAATAAAAATTATATAAATGTTGACCAATGAAAGTCAGACATTGCTTTTCATCCATGCTTCAACGGAATTATTTAAAAAATAAATGCATGAAACAGGCCTGGACAAAAATGATGGTACCCACAACTTAATATTTGGTTGCACAACCTTTTGAGGCAATCACTGCAATCAAATGATTCCTGTAACTGTCAATGAGACTTCTGCACCTCTCAGCAGGTATTTTGGCCCACTCCTCATGAGCAAACTGTTCTAGTTGTTTCCGGTTTGAAGGGCGCCTTTTCCAGACAGCACGTTTCAGCTCCTTCCAAAGATGCTCAATAGGATTGAGATCAGGGCTCATAGAAGGCCAGTGTTTTCCTCTTAGCCCTTCTTGGGTGTTTTTAGCTGTGTGTTTTGGGTCATTTTCCTGTTGTAAGACCCGTGACCTGCGACTGAGACCATGCTTTCTGACACTGGCCAGCACATTTCTCTCTAGAATCCCCTGATAGTCTTGAGATTTCATTGTACCCTGCACAGATTCAAGACACCCTGTGTCAGATGCAGCAAATCAGCCCCAGAACATAACCGAGCCTCCCCCATGTTTCACAGTAGGGACCGTGTTCTTTTCTAGATATGCTTCATTTTTCCGTCTGTGAACATAGAGCTGATGTGCCTTGGCAAAAAGTTAAATTTTTGTCTCATCTGTCCACAGGACATTCTCCCAGAAGCTTTGTGGCTCGTCAGCATGTAGTTTGGCATACTCCAGTCTGTTTTTTTTTAATGATTTGTCCTCTCCTTGTTCGTCTCCCATGTAGCCCTCTTTGGCTCAAACAGCGAAGGATGTTCCGATCTGACACTGATGTTCCTTGAGCATAAAGTTCAGCTTGGATCTATTTTGAAGTCTTTCTAGGCTCTTTTGTTACCATTTGGATTATCCGTCTCTTTGATCTGTCATCAATTTTCCTCCTGCAGCCACGTCCAGGGAGGTTGGCTACAGTCCCATGGATCGTACATTACTGAATGACATGTGCAGCTGTAGTCACAGAAACATCTAGCTGCTTGGAGATGGTCTTATAGCCTTTACAGTTAACATGCTTGTCTATGATTTTCTTTCTCATCTCCTGAGACAACTCTTTCCTTTGCTTCCTCTGGTTTATATTGAGTGTGGTACACACCACGTCACCAAACAACACAGTGACTACCTGGAGTCCTATATATAGGCCCACTGAGTGATTACAGGATTGTAGACACCTAGGATGCTGATTAGTGGACATACCTTGGATTAACATGTCCCTTTGGTCACATTATTTTCATTCTTTTCTAGGGGTACCATCATTTTTGTCCAGGCCTGTTTCATGCATTTATTTTTTAAATAATTCCGTTGAAGCATGGATGAAAAGCAATGTCTGACTTTCATTGGTCAACATTTATATAATTTTTATTTATTATTACTTTTGTCAGATTAAAGTTATTTCTGTGACCATTATGAGTTTTTCTTTGATTTAATGAAGGGTACCAACAATTTTGTCCACGTTTGTATGTGTTGAATCTTGTGTTATTGTGTGTATGAAAGGTTTTAACAAAAAGATCCAACGAGTTTTGAAAATTGTGTATTAGTACCTGAGCAGTATTTAAGGATTGGCCAAATTTGTCTTTAATTGAAAAACAAATGGTTTAGGCCACTAAGAGTTTGATTTAGAAAATGGAGTAATGTTTTGGCAATTAAAAAAAAATATAATTTAGGATTTAAAAAGGCAGTAGCATTTTTATTTTCACATGGGGATGGGCTGGTTGGATATTGTTTTTCCTCTTCATAATTTGGAAATTGTATTTCCTCAGATGACCTCTGTCTGGCATCAAAGCATGTTTGATGATACGAATCATTTAAGAATCACAATAAAAGCTAAAACGAAACAAAACGACTCTGTAAGTGGAGCTAATTTGTTTATACAGCTTTGTAAGGCGAGAGAAGTTTATTTGTATAGCAAATATCAGCAACAACTCAATTCAAAGTGCTTTTTCGTTCATGTTAATCAAAGGCAACTCGAAACAGTGGTTTTTAACCTCGATTTAAAGGAAATCATTGTTTCAGTAGTGTTGCAGTTTTCTGGAAGTTTGCTCCAGATTAGAGGAGCATAAAAACAGAATTCTGCTTCTTTGAATTTAGTTCTTATTCGTTTGGTTCTGATTGTAGTTGTTGAATTAAAGTGACCCAAGAAAAGAGCCTTAAGGACCTTTCTTCATTCAGAATTACAATAACCAAATGACACAAAGTAGTCAACATCTGCCAAGTGAAATTTGAAGCACTTTACAACAGTGGCAGTATTTACCTTTTCAGTCTAACAACAATCACCATTCTTAATAACAAGATAGAACAATCCATATTTAGACATGGTTCTGTGGTGAGGTTGAAAACCTGACTAAAAACCACCAAAGAGGTTGTTTTTTTAGTCAAACAGAACAAATGTGTTTATCAGCCACCTTTTCAAAACCTTAAACACAAGTACAACACTCTTAGCAACATTCATGGAGCCCCAGCGTTTTCTGTAAAATCCAAATATCACCTCAAAATCAGTCATCATGTGCTCAATAGTGATGGATGGATATTGGATGCTATTTTTACATTTATTTGAGTCTAACAAATGTGCTGCTGTGATTTTTTTTTTTACTTGCTGTTTGTATGAGGTGATCGCAGAGCTTGTTTTTAAATACATGATTTTTATTCAGAAGTCATAGCTTAATTCTGACAGAAAATTCTGGGGTTTGGTGAATATACTTAAGATTTTTTGGATTTGTGTTTAAGGTTTATAGAAAATGGGTGTAGGTTTCAAGTAATGTGTTTTAGCAATTCAGAAAAAAACTGTAACGTTTTCAGTGATCTTACATTATCACTAACTACCACAAGGTGTCACTGTTGTCTAATGTGTTGCATTTCAAATTAAAACAGAACAGAAATCATGTTTATATTAATACAGTGCATTACGCATTTCTACTTATTCTTCTATTTATTTATCTGTATAACAATACTACTTTGAACAGAAACAACTATGTTATGGTTGTCTATTTGCAGAAAGATGGCTCTAAAATGCCATTTCCTTACACATGCCACTACGCTCCAATTTATTGCAGAAATGTCGCCACATTAGGAATAAAATGAGGGATTGTAGGCGTCAAGCTGAATTAAATCATGTTCAGATGTTATGTTCAGATGGGACAGACACTCTTCATGACTAATTAAAAATGCTGACATGTCGGTGACATGGCGGATGACTGGTGACAGGCAGCAATTATAAAAACGTTTACTTCCCAAGAAGTAAGTAGGTCACGACATTGCAAACCGTGTTCCCTCCCTGCCTAACTATGCTAAATGTCAATCTGCCTCTAACATTGATTTAAAATTGCCAATTAACTATATTATAACATAACAGTGTGAAAACGGACATGTTTTTTTAGCTTCCCCTATAGACTTGCACACATGTGGATACACACACACATAACACACACCCACACACACACCCCATCCACCTTGATGTTGTAATGTTGCACTATTGATTTTTTCATCCACTCAGCTCTCTTTCGATGGGTTTGACTTTAAATGACATTCACAAAGAAAACAAATGAAGCATCTTTCATGGGCGCAGCATTAGACAGATGTCACTTTTTTTGTTCTGCTCTGTTTTTTGTAACTGGAAGTCTTTTGAAAACATGGATTCATTCAGCGCTGACACAAAAAGAAAATCAATCATTTAGAATCAATTTACATGGCTTGTTATGTCGTGATGCCTTTTTATTAATGTAGACATGGACCAATGTAAAAATAGCCATCAAACTTATTTATTCATATTAGATTACCCCATGCAAAATGTTGGCTAAGTAAAGTCTGCTCCTCTGCTCCTGAGAAGGACAAATTTCTCCATTTTACTTCACAAGACAACTCAAGCTCAAACAGAAAACATCTGTGAACTTCTAACACAAATATGCATTCATCTACCATTCCATTATAACTCAAGAAGTATATTTAATTTTGGTGTCCTGGTCGAAGGTAACCTCATCTCCAGCTACAAGTCTTTTATACCCTCAAACCAGTTTTCTTCCTTTATTGTTGAGTATCCTCACCACCATGTCTGCTATATATATATATATATGTATATATATTGTTTTATTTTTTTAAATTTTTTTTTTGTTTATCACCCAGTGTCACTACCTGAGTGCAGTCCTCTTTCTTGCCTGAGGAGTGAGCAGGCCCTTCTTTTCACCTGAAGGGGGAGCGTTTCCCCAGCCGAACATTGTGCGGGGGTGTGGGTGCTGATGATATGGAGGAACACACACACCCGCTCAGCACCCACAGCGTCCCCAGCGGGAATCGAAACCAGGACCTTCTAGCTTTGGGGTGAGCTGCACCACCGTGCTCCTCTTATGTCTGCTATGTTTTGATTGTGTCAAAAAGCTAAACCTTCTTCCAAAGGTTCACTGACCTTTGTCTGCGTCATTCCTATTTTTCATAATAAAATACTTTCTTAGAAAGAAAAGTTTGTGATCAACTCAATTACCTAAAGGTGTCTAGGTCCTGTTATTTCAAAACAAGCCAAATCATTCAGTGGTGATGATTCTTAGTCATCCAGGAAAATTCATCAGCTTGTGTTTGTTTTTTTGTCACCAATATAAAATCTTAGCGATGTTGCATATGGATCTTAGTCCCATGAGGAAGATTCAGACCCTTACCCTGGAAAAACAAAATAGCAGAATGGCCCAATACAACAAATAAACAACTAATCAACATCCCCTTATTAAGGGATAGTTTGCTTAAGTTAGCAATGTGACCATTTTAGACAGGGAACAAAGGGCAAGTGATGGATGGAGCCTTGACGGCCTCATTAGTAATCTTAACAACCCTCTTACTGCTATTGTTGTGACTACGATTTCTGAGCCTAATACTTCCAATTATTTACGTTATGGCCAACACCTGTTTATTGATCTCAATTGTCTGAAGGACATTGCCTTGAAAATCTTGTGGATTATAGTGTTGATATGTTATTTTAAAGAAAATACTCTGGAAATTCTCCAAATATAAGAAATAGTTGTTCAGTCTTCCGCAGCAACCTGACCCAAAACTTTGTATTGGTCTAATTGGTTGAGTGAAATATGCCTAATGGAAACACAAGAGGGCAGTATTGAAACACATAAAACAAGCATTTTTGCTTTTGGTTTCTCTCCCCAAGCTGTTGAGGCACCAAAATTTAACCTCACAATCTAAATTCACTCTTGGCTGCTGCATAATCCTATTGTGGCATGAGAAATGGGCTCCACATTTTAAATGCGAAAACACAGTCGGGTGAAAACAGCTCTCACCAGTGGACCCTTTCATGCTTAACACTGAAATTACACCAGCATAACTCTATTATCAAGGTATTTTTAGGGTCTCCGTCCAGTTGAGCTTCCCACTGCTCTGGAAGGCTGAATCAGTCCCTCCTTATGCATAATCCATGAGTTTTTATTTTCCCCCCGAAATGAGTGTTGCCTCTTTGAAGTTCTTTGTGGTATTATTACACGGTGGTTCGACGAGTTATAATGCTGATGTTCCATATAAGCTGTAATTACTGGATCTGGAGGTATGACGGCAATTCCAGAAAGGGCTTGAAGTTTCTCTGAGACTCCTGCTTTGATGTTTTGCGGGTGATGATGTTAGATGAAGGAGTGTTTGTGAAGCTCGCCGCAAGTTGCTCAGCTTTGTCTGGCAGGACAAGGACAAGGTCAGGCGACTCTAGTCTTAATAACAAATTAAACCCTTTTGAAGTTATTTAGCATTAGGCAAGCGTAATTAAAAAAGTAAGTCATTAGGCTCCTATGACAGTTATTTATGGGCTTTACACTGATAAGCTCTTGTTTGGATGTTTGTGGGGAAATGAGCACTGAAAGAGATCCCAGGCTCTATTTGTGCCCAGCAAAGTAAACATAGCTGCACATCACTCTATATAAGTTTTCCTCTTGCCATCCCTGGCAGACTGTCTGTGTCCGGCTCATGTCCTCCGTTCTACAGTTTCAACACTGTCATTCAGGCCTGCGTAATGCAGTGACCTGAGCAAAAGTGTCCTTGGATGTGAATATTGAGTCAACTGGAGGTGTGTTTGAGTAAGTGAGGTTTTTTTCTTGCTGTCAGCATGTGCGAATGGCTGTGTACATCAGAGCGTGGTCCTCCATCTGGATGCGTGCGAATGTGTCTGTGTGTGCGTCATCCCAAGAGGTGTCTGTGAGTGTGTATTTGCCAGCGCAGTCATCCTGCAGAGGTGGCTGTGAAACGATGGGAACAGACATTAGCCGTCAGAGGAAAAGGGGTTAGGAGGCAGGGCGGCAGGATATCCCATCGTGTTAGGTTATCCCGCTGCACCAGCTTCCTCCAACTCTTCCCAGCAGCTGAAACTAGGAGGTCAGGAGGGGTTAGATGAGCTCCTCCCTCTTCCATTATCCTTCCATCACCTGCCATCATATCCTTGCTGACAGCAGAAGTTTCTCCTCTGTCTCCTCACCCTCTGCTCTGCTCTTTATAAGCCTCACCACCCTTTTCTCTTCTTTTTTGAAATTGGCCCTATGATTTTCACATCTTTTTTCCTACTCCATCTGTTCCCCAATTCTTCTCTCGTCACAGCCTTTTATT
Source organism: Apricaphanius iberus (assembly GCA_028564705.1). Taxonomy (NCBI): domain Eukaryota; kingdom Metazoa; phylum Chordata; class Actinopteri; order Cyprinodontiformes; family Aphaniidae; genus Apricaphanius; species Apricaphanius iberus. The sequence goes on from JAPXFQ010002051.1 coordinate 1,144,894, forward strand.
TGTGTCTTTGCTCTTTTGATAGCACATCAAGAGTCTCAGTTTCTTTTCACATATACAAAAATCCATTAAGACTTTCTCTGCTGTGAGTTTCTGTCTGCAGCAGATCTACAGATTGCATGTGATATGCTATTGGGACTGTAATTTCACAAAAAGGCAACAGAGACTGAACCCAATTCTCTCGGAGAAGAACTTTATCTGAGTTTTCAGAAAGGATAGAAAGACAGCCCAGCACAATGTTATGTGTGTCAAGAGTACTGCCAAAAACTGGGGCAACTGATAATGCAAAATAGATGTTATGTCGTGATTAATTTTTCACAATTCAAAACATTGGACTGTGATAGAATAATGTTTTAGAGTAAAAAAGAGGTCAGGAAATGATGGTTTCATTTTAAAACCTGTGTCACGAAAATATAAAAGCCAAAAAAATTTTTCTACTTCCCCAAAACGAAAGATTTACATCCACGTTTAAAGATTTCTAATATGCAAAGCAACATTTTGACAGAAAATTCATCGTCAACTCATTTTTACTTTGTCATTTAAATACAGCTATACACAAAGCCAAAATTATTTTTAATGGTAAAAAAAGTTCATAACAGTGGTGTGATTTGCAGTATTTGTCTCCAAAAAAGAGACATAGCTAAACAAAAAAGCCCAGAGCCAGAAGTACTTTCTTAAAGGAAGAAAATAAGGACAAAGATACAGCTAATGAGCTCAGTAGCTCTGTCAATGCCTCCATTCAGGAAAGAGACACAGATAAACAAATATCTCAGATCAGGTATTATTACAGTAAAAAAAGAATTTACAGTACAAGTACATGTTGTCTGACTTGGTCTAAGAAAAAGATTCCTGCAGCTTGAGTCAATACTTCAAGAACGACCACGCACCGACGCATGCAAGACATGGGTTAGCTATCCCATTCCTTGTGTCAAGCCACTGTTGAATAGAGTTCAAGAGTGAGTCACCTATACATGCCCTACTTGTACGTATTGATGAAATTTGCAGCCAGGGAAGGTTCCTTGAAGTGATAACCCATCAGCTACTACTAGCTAGCTCCAAATCATTCATTGTGGTTCCTTGAGCATCTGGCACACGTTGCAATCAATGGCCGCTGGCTGCTCTGCTTTTTGACCGCATGCCATGGAGGCCGCCATTGCTCCTCCCTTGCTGTAGTACCTTCATTTGGCCGCTAGGCCCCCATTGAAAAGCATTGGACTTTAGACACGTTAAAAACAACTTTAATGCCTGGTGCCCCATTGTTTAAAACTTTCTATGGCTACATATTCTTCCTGAGATAACGCTGGGCTCATAAAAAAACTGGGCACCAGGCAGGTTTTCGTAAGATAATTTTTTGAAATCTTGCATAATTAATGAGGGGGCCGAGCCAAGTTTAGTATCAGAGCTAACGACGCTGGAGCAGAATGGGCGTGAGTACGACCGAACTACACGCCCATACACGCCCCGCGAGGGCATAGTCTACAGTGAAGATCCTGCCCCTATGCCCTTTTTAGGAACATGCTTCGTCAGAGCTAGGGAGGAGGAGTCTGTGAATCCGCCATGAATTCCCCCATGAAAGTGTGTCATTCTGGTAAACGGGGAGGAGTGAGGAGGCGCTGTCTATTCTTTTTACATTCTATGGTTGCATGGCTTCAACTGAGGCATTTAATTCTTGTCATACTGAGGACATGTCTTAAAGCAGCCCAGTGGACATGGAGTCAATCTTATCAAAAATATCTCTTTTCAAAGACTCCATTATGACTCCATCATCTTACCATCTACTGTAGAGGGGGAAAGGGTGGAGTTGGCATGTCAGATTTAAAAGACAGCGGTGCTTTGCGGTGTCCCGTCTGGATGTCTTGTTTTGGAGGAGTAGAAGTCATTTTGTGCCAAGAAAAAGTGAAAAAACAGGAAAACGATCATTATTTTTTTATTTTTTTATTTTATTTTATTATTTTTTTTAACATGTGCTGTCTAGCAGTATGCTACTCAGAATTGGTGTCTGAGTACCAAGTACAAGCCCAACAGTTTTACTTTCCCAAGCAGAGTATTACAGCTTCGCTGTAGTACGCCACTTGATGTATATGTATGAAAAATCTTTATTAGTGATTACTGTGGGTTCAATTTCCTGACGTCATGGACACTAAACCGAGACAAGAAGGGAGAAAGGAAGAAGGTGAAGAAAAGAAACCGGACCAACAGAGGCGCGAAATGACGACACAAGACAGGGAGGCAAACAAAGAACACAAGAAAACATCCCAGTCCTCCACCTCTGCCGGACGGCAGAGAAACAGTAATAGAAAACAAAAACAACAAACTGTACAGAACCAAACCAATAGTTCGGATCTAGTAGAATAAACTAAGAATTACATATTCACTACACACAAGCATGGATTAATGAACATAATACAAATGTTTCTGGTAAGCTCCTGTGAACAACTAACTAATGATGATAACCTCAGCTTAAGATATACCCGTCCACACCAATGTCCCCACACCTATGTGTGTGTGCGAGCAAGCAGGTCGGAATAAGATTTCCCCATGCAAGTGATTGATAGCTGGTGTAAGGAACCGTCAATCCGTCCTACAGGAATCGACACAGACATGGAAGAGGCAGGAGATGTATGCATCCAGGGTCCCACAGAGTACAGAGGCCACAGGCGGATCAGCGCAGGGTCGATCACCCACCAAGAGAGGAACAGATGGAAGCCCCAGGGGAACACCCACCAGCCGCAATGCTGGGGCTCGAGAGATCGCAGTGACGAGCCCACGGGCTCCGCCGGAAACCGGCTACGCCAGGAAGGGCCCGGGTCAGGATCCGGAGGCCACGGGGACCAGGGGCACCCCGCCCCCCAGCGGGGCCCCAACCAGGGACCAGCCGACAAGGGCCCCCCCCGCCGCCGCAGGCAAAGGGATCCGCAGCCAACCGACGGACAACACACGCCGCCGCCACCCCGGACCAATACCCATCACCAACAACCCGGCCCGCCCCCAAACACCCACACGCCAGGGAGCCACAGCGGATGTACGCCCTCCCCAGGCCGCGCCCAGCCGGCACCTGGACATCCAGATCTTCCAGCTCCTGGGTCCATATCCCGCCCCACGCAGGGCGCCAAGATCAGGGGTCCAGCCAATGCCGGACAGCCCCCCCAGGTGAACAGACCAGCCAGCAGAAGTCCTGGAACCGGCAGGAGGCCTGGGCGCCAGGTACGGTCCCCACTGATCCACCGGACGGCACCAACCTACTCTCCAACCCATAAGAGGTGCCCCAGTCAATCCAAGGAGGACGTCGGCCCGAAACAGCGGCCGCCCGACACACCGGACCACCCAGGACCCGCCCGACATGCACCAGGACCGAGCCGGGCCGCAACCGGGACCCCCGGCCCCAGGCATCGAGAGCCATCATCAACCAGCGGGCAGGAGCATCCATCAGTGACGGGGAGGGATGAAGATGCATCAGGCCAGAGAGCAGCCAAACACCCAACCTGACAGGTAGACATAGACAGACAGAGACACTCATACGTACCCTCCCTCTCATGATTCTTACAAATACAGGACATACGAAAAAAGGACGCTATACACTCATTCATACCCCCCATACGTACACTATACTCCATACTCCCAGGCCCAGGGACAGACGCCCCAATAGAGCACCCTGCCCCTGCACCCAGGAGACAGACCCCTTTGCCCACCAGGGCGGGGACAAGCAGACTGCCAAGGCCCCCACACCGGCAAGAGCAGCCCACCAACCCAGGACCTCGACCAGACGGCCTGATATTCTATCCGGGCTCCGACCCCTGATGGTCCAACGAACAGGGGTGTGGAAAGACCCCCCAGCCTCTCTCCCCCCGCTCAATGTGGTGTTGTTGCGTGTTGTTCTAATGTGCACTTAAAACAGAGGGGTGGGACATGGGAATACTGCCGGGTACCCCCATCTCCCCCCCCGGGCCCTCAGTGTCTAGATGCGTTTAAACAGTGGGTGCCGGCACCACAGGCGAGGCCCCCCACAGCGGGCCCCTATAAGGGGCCCCCCATGAGGGGTCCCGCCCCCAGCGCCAATGCGCCCCACCGCCAGGTCCCTACATGTGCGTTCCATGTAAATGTTGCAAGTGTAAGTGTCTAAGTTGCTCAATAAAATCGGGACCCAGGCCGCCACCGGGTAGCGAAGACGGAAGCTCCATCCCGCACCCCAGTGACGTGCCCACGTCCCAAGGCCTTGTGAATGGTAGAATGAAGGAGCAGGTGGACAGAGGCATGGGGATGGGGAGAAAATAACTGGGGTGACCATTGCCAACCCCAGGGAGCCAGCTCCCCTGCTGACTCCAATAGGCACCCCCGTTCGGCCCGATCCACCAGGGGTGGGAGGCCCCAGCACGTCAAGTCGGGGCCCACGGCAGCGGCACCCCCGAGCCCCATGGGGGCCCCGGCAATCCACCAGCCCCCATGCCAGGGGCATACCTAAATCCTTCCCAACATTCACACTGCTAACAAAACACATGTCACTAGACACCCAGGTTGAGTTTAGCCCCCCCTCCCCCTCAACGCCCTCCCCCCTCCCGTCCCAAGCGCACCCCGTTAAAAAGAGCGCCTGTGCTAGATGGTAAAAAGCCTCCCTGCCAATAAGAGACGCCCCAGGCACCGCCAGCGTCCGAGGGCCACCGCGCTGAGGCCGGAACCCGGCGCACCACCGACTCGGGTACCCAGGACACGTCGCGCCAGGCCCGTGAGCAGACCGAAGTCCCAGGCGGCCAACCCCCAGGCCGACATCCTCCAGCCTTGCTACTACCGCCCGATGGCCGGGAGGCAACAGAAAACGATCATTAAAGTGACCCTCAAGGTAGCTTAGGAATCTCACTGGACCATTGCCAAAAGGTTTCTCACTTTTGTGAGTTCTTGGTGGGGATTACATTCCAGAAGAGCAAGGAGTTCCAGGAGTAGGCAGGAAGGAGGACAGTTATTGAGGCTGGCTGAGAGGATGTGATGTGAGATGTGAGTGATCAGGTGTCTGTTTGTTCTTTGTTTGGTAGAGTAGCGTTGAAGAATGGACAGGCAAGAGATCAGCTGGAACATTAGCAGGTGAGTTTCTTTCTAGGGAGGAGCGGCGAGGAGGCTGATCAAGAGAAACAGAGGAATTTGACGTGAGTAAGGACTAAGGGAGGGCATCTAGTAATCTATAAGGAGAACAAGGAAGGTAAGCAAATCCTTTAACAAAAATAATTTTGCAATGCTCAGGAGAAACAGTAAGTGGCCAGTTACCATGCAAGGTGAGTAAACCATCTGGCATTAGCCTCAGGGAACGGCTCCTCTTTAACTCCAGCGCTAATATGGCTGATGAAGATCAGCTATTGCAGCTCACGCCTGTTAGACCCTACACAGAGGTAGAGGCACACATACACAGTGACACTCACTCAGGACACAGCAACTGAATCCTGACAGTATCAGCAGACAAAAACACACTCAGCCAAAAGCACACTGGATAGTAACATCAAACAAAAACAATACATACTGCTAATTGAATCGAAGGTTCCTTCAGTGGCTCATTTTAGGAAAGACACTCAGATAAATGAGTATACTTAGCTAGGTATACTTTAAAATATCTACATAACGTCAAGAAATAAGTAATGGCAAGGTTGCTCGGGAAATGCCTTTGTCCAGGAAAAGAACGCAACTAGACACAAGTCGGGAATATTTACAATGGGATATAAATAAATAGAGGATCCACAAAGTCATTGACAGCAAACCTTTGTCCAGTAAAGAGACAAATAAACATAAAAATACTGGGCCATGAGTACTTGGGAGAAGAAAAGCGAAACTACTAGCTGCAATGTCCCTGGTAATATTGTTTGTACAATTTATTTAATAAAGCAATGATTCAAATAATGCTCCACGTGACTGAACTTCATCCATGTCCTGTTATCAATTTTTTGCTTTGTTTATTATAGTAAGTACTCTTACATCAGTTCTTGTTGCTCATTCTATGTCTCTTCTCTGTCTTCTCAAAGCCCCAAACGGTCGTGGCAGATGGTCACTTGTAGTGAGCCAGGTTCTGCCTGAGGTTTCTTCTGGTTAAAGGGGAGTTTTTTTCTCTCCACTGTCGCTATATGCTTGCTCAGAACCATGGATTGCGGAGGTTGGAAAGTCTGCATCAAAGGGGCCCAAACTCAAGTCAATGACTTGATGCCATCTGCTGGGATTCCTTAAATAGAAAACATTTTTAACTGATTAGAATGTCTGAATATGTAATAACTTTTCTTATAAAGGGCCTTGAGATGACATCTGTCATGAATTGTCACCAAATAAATACACTAAATTGAATTTACTAAATAATTGATAAAAGCAGTAGCTTCAACTAAAAAAAGACACAAAATTAAACACAGAAACACAAGGCCAGATAGTTATTGCGAACGATTCATAAATAAAGAGTATCAAAACAAAATAGGAGCCAATTTAATTTAAAGTTCTCAAAGTTTGGTAGGTTTTTTTTACTTCATAATTGTCCTTGAAGCAGTAAAATTGGTCACTGCTTCCACTGGGGGTTCTTTTTCTTCTGTCTTGTGTCCACATTCGGCTCATGCAAGAAAGCTATTTTTGGTATTAAATATCCCTCTACTGTCGGCATAGCTCATGTGAGCTACAATTTGCTCGGTTACCAGATCTGTAACAGCTATTTGTTGAGTACACTTCACTTCATCTGACCTTGAATCAGGAATCACCTCATGTTTAAAACCACAAAACCCAAAGTCAAATTATCTGTTAGCAGTAAAATGTGCAATCCAGTATTTAGCGGCTCTGTGGCCGATGTAGGACTTATAGCTGTAACATTTACCTGTAATGGCTCCAGTTGGCCATTATCCTCCACGATATCTGGTTATTATCTCTGTCTGATTTATGCCGTTTCTGCCGACCCTCACACACGATGACCTACATTTTGTTTCATCTCAGCCATCAGTCATTTAGCGGTTCAAAGCTAAAGCCTGTCTGTGGAGAAACTCGTAGGGTTTGATCATGATGACATTAATTCTCAGGTGACGCTGTAAAAAATGAAGTGTTTTGCATCTCAACGTGCTGCTGCAGATAAACTAGCAACCCAGAGTGCATAAAGCAACTAAAGGACACAAAGCAAACTGTTTTGACTGTCAGAGGAGTCAACCCAGCAGTTAGCGAGCTATGCTGCAAATGCAGATCCTGTGGTTTTTTGAGGATAAGTGCAGTTGCAATTATTCTCCCTCCTACTGTTACATGGATCCAGGCCACTTTACCCCTACCAGCCCCAAACAAACACAATTCAATAAAAACATTCCACCATAGCCACACTGTAAATAAGAGGGTTTCCAGCCATTATAATACCAGATGAGTTTCTAATGATCTGCTGTTTAAACACTGAAATCGAAAGGCACGGAGATGCAGACGGTGGTAGAAAGAGAGAAAGATATCCACTGGACTGAAAAATAGATGAGTCCTAGGGGTGTGTTAGCTGAGGTTTGATGACTTATTCAGTAGGGGCTGTGTCAACACATCATTAAATTAGTTGTTAGACTGTAGGTGAAGTTCAAACTGGATCTCAGGAAGCAAAATCAAGAACTGGGTCTAGATTTTGATCTACAAAGCTTTGCAAAAGTGCTCATTGCCCTTAAAAATGAGTCAATTCTTTTTCAGGCAGCACACACATAATTCAATATGTTGAAGTAAAGGATTTTCTTTAGGACAAATTAGTTTGTAATTGTGAAGTGAAAGCAAAATAATGTATGATTATTTATTTATTACTTCTTTCTGGACTAAAAAAAAAGACAACACCTAGAGCAAAAAGCTCTTATCCCCAAACAAAACCTTCCAGTACATGCACAAAGATACATAACATACATAATGTGCGCATTACATGCTCCTGCCAGAGACATTGACAGTAATATTAAATAAATTAATGTCTGTCTTAATCATAACAAATAAAACAACAAGCAATTAACAAAACAAACAAACAAGCAACATCAAAGACCACAAAAGCTTTTTTGGTCCTACCCCCTTGTACTCATACTATAACACTAAAAATGGTCTCTTTACATAACGACTTCCATATTACAAACCCCAAGCTAAAGTAAGGACTAAAGAAAAATGTATGCTCCAAGCACTAACAAGTAAGACAACATGAATATAAAAGAAGGTTTTCTTTCTTTGTGTAAACGCAATACATTTGGTCCGGAAAGGGAGTAGGCTGAAGTAGAAGAACTTTTCGAGGCCCACCTCCTTCAACTCAATACTATAAAAGTAAATGCGGTCTGTCTGCATGGCTACTTCCATAATACAAACCCCTTACTATGTAAAAAAAACAATAATGTTCCAAGTATTAATAAGTGAACAAGAAGAAACCAGAAAAAAGTTAAAGGATAATGTAAGGAAAGGTCTACCTCTGTGTGTTGATGCTATATGTGTTTAACATTTCCATCTTCACCAGCCTTTTAAATTTACTTAATGTTTTACAGAATTTAACTTCATCACTTAATGTATTCCATAAATTAACTCCTCTCGATGTGATACAGTGATACTTGGTGTTTGTTCTGTTCACAGGCGTCTTAAAGATAAATGTCCCTCGTAGGGTGTATGCACCCTACGTGTTATCAATCCTTTTATTAGGGATGCACCGATGCTGATTCCTTTCTAATGTACTCGTATCGGTAAGTTAACCAAAACCATGAACCTATACTTAATAAGTGGAAAATCTGCAATAATATAACAGAAAATGTTTATTTTTCTCTTTTAAATCTGTTTTGGGTCATTTTTATGATTTTTTAAAATTGTATTCACCATAATTTGTTATAACAAGCAGAGAAGAAAATAAACATGTCTACCAGTACATTACATTTATTTGTGGTAGAAGAATCTTCATTGGTACTCGGTATTGGCAAATACTAAGATCCAAGTATCAGTATAGTATTGGTTTGAAAGAAGTGGTATAATAGCATCCCTACTTTTTATAAATAAAGACTTTAAAATGTTCTGTGCATTGGGGTTCAGCCTGCTTTTCTGGGACAATCATGTGGATCCATTAGTGATCCCAAGCTCAGACAATTTAAAAACAGGAGAACTATTTGGTTATACATCTTAAAAATGTGGTTGAAACGTGATAAAAAGTGGAAAGGTTCAATGGTTAAAAATGAGATACACTTTAAAAAAACATGAAATAAACAGGGAAACAAAATGTGATGCCAGGATGCATCTGCATCCAATCTTAATGCAGCTGTAGTATTCAAGTGTTTCTGTGCAGAGCAGCATCATTTCCTCATAAAATCTGTTTAACTCTACACTATACTACCATTATCGCTAGTACAGATGGAGCAAGGAGACAAAGGTCAGCCATGGCTTATGCATAGGCTATATTTAGTAGTGAACTCTTTCTACTATGAACCACTTGTTCTATTAGACTTAACAGCTGTTTTTGACACTGTAGGAAGCCAAAGTCCTTTTTGTTTTAACTTTTGAGAGAGAAGATTTTGAGTCAGTATCAATAACTTGATTTCCTTCTCTGCTGAACTCCAATTGGAGGTTCCACAAGGATCGATTCTTGGCCCTTTTTTTATTCCACTGGACCTGCTGCAATTGTCCATGTGATAGCTTTTAAATTGTTCCACATATAAACTGATATGGTTTGTGATTATATACTAAAAGGTTAAAAACATATACATGAAATAATTTTGTGTATATAGTCCTAACAGCAATTAGGCTTTTGAAGAGTTTGTGTCAGAAAGGTGTGTGGCAGTCTTGTGTTTTCCAGTTATGGTGCTGTTCCATATATGATAGCAAGATCTGAGGAGGCTCTGCTAATGCTTAAATATTTGGTGCTGCATCGGCTATGAAAAAGACCCTGAACATCTTAGCTCCCATCTCTATCCTCAACAGGGCCCTCTTGTTTGCCATCTTGCAGAAATTGCAGTAAAAACACATTTTCATGGAACAAATGCACAGAGCTCATGGAGAGGTCTTTGTCAAAGCCTTGGCTGGCTGTATTTAGTGTTTAATGTATGTGAGAGCTTGTTCAGAACAACTGTTTCTTAAAAAAACAGGAGGATATTCATGTTGATTTCTGGCAAGTAAAACAGTGCTATCAGCTAATAAGAATCTAAACTGTCGTCAGATACAGATGATAGGATAAGAGTTTTTTTTGCATGGGAATATGCAGTCCAATTAGAAACTGAACTCACAAACTCGTCTGCTCTGAGTTTGTCTCTTCTGGCTTGTTCGGCCAGTTTTAATCTGCAGTTTGTCTTGTTTAGATCAGTGTTTGACTGAGAAAACTGCTTTCAACATTTAATATGCCTTTAACATGTTTATCTGAAAAAAGCATATCAAAAACATTTGTTGGATTCATTTTTAGCCTTATGTTTTGTATATACTTATTTTGTTATATATGAAAACTAGAAATAAAAGATTTTCCTCAAAAGATATATAAAAATATATATTAAAAAATTATGAAACATGACAAGGACATGACAGGTAAAAAATAAAATAAATGCAACATTTTTTAAAACAAAGAGACAAAAATGTGAAAAAAAGTACAGAAAATTCACAAAGGAACGACTGGGTTAAACTAAATATTAAACTGAATTTAAAATATTCATGTAGTGGATTCTCCCTTTGTGTTTGTACTGAGAAATCAAAAAAGAAAATACTAAAAAGAACTCAAAAGAAGGACCTACTTGCTGTTATTGGAGTGATATATTTTGGCCTGTCAGTACAAGCAGTTTATCCAGATGGACACCTTTTTAAACAATTTAGACAAATAAAATCTTCTTTATATGGAAACTTTTTGGTTTAAGAAAGTATTATTTCTTTTAACAATCACACTTATTTTGTCTCGTCAGTCCACAGAATACTTTGGAATCATAGAGACTGTGTTGTGTTTTGGTCTCCCCCATGGACACTTTTTGTATTCAAGACTCATAAACTCTGACCTTAACTGAGGCAAGTAAAGTCTGCAATGTTTTAGATGCTGTTCTGGGTTATTTTTTACCTCTTGGATGAGTCGTAGGTTCTCTCTTGGAGTAATCTTTGTAGACCAGCCACTCCTGGGGAGGTTTTACCCATTTGTGGATAATGGGTCTCTCTGTGGTTCAATGGTATCACAAAGCCTGTGAAAATGTATTATAAGCATTTCCAGACTGGTAAATGTTTTTTTTTCCAAATCTGTTCTTGAGCTTGATGTTGCCTTTTTGAGATCTTGTAGGTCTACTTAACGTTATCAGAAAGATTCTGTTTCAGTGATTTCTTAATCCCAATGTTCAGAGAATAATCAGCCCTGGTAATGGAAAGAAAAAGTCATTTAAAATCATGAAAAAATTTGATTATTTGGAGTTAATTCATAAATTAAGAAGGGGGATTACTTTGTAATATTGGGCCAGAGTGGTTTGAATTGCTCTTTTTTACCCTCAGTAAAGCCGTTTTGTGTTTTTTCAGGTTATATTTGCCTCATATTAAAAGGCTGATGCCATGATTTCACACTTTTAAGTGTGATAAAAAAAGCAAAAATGTAATAATCTGTAAAGTTGAAAGGCTTTTTACTACAGTGCATAGCAAAATAAATAACTGAATCGTACATGAAAAAGCCATAAACTCTGCCGATCAACCAACAAAATATTGTGTGTTGATCAAAAGTTCAAGGCATTACGATTTTGTCTAAAAAACCTATCTTCACCACAATGACATTTATATTTTATTACTGGAAAGCGTATCAACCAGTATCGACTATGATCCTCTTAATCAGAACCCTTGGTGGTTCCCCACCTCTCTGGTCCATTTGCCACTGACGTCAACAACCTCTCTGTTGAGCATCATCAGCAGCATGGTTGTCATTTGCGTAGCGGCAGGAGGGAGCGGGGAGGACACAGGGGCACTCAGTCTCGCCACACCCCATCTCCAACTCACACGCACACACACACACACACTGAATCCCATCTGCAATTCAAAACACTATGCTCTCTAACTGTCACTCCTAGTTATAGACCTATCATGCAGAAATGCTGACTTATTCATGGCTTTCATGCGAACCTGGAAGCAGGAAGGAAACTGAAGCTGGTAGGGGTGGAGCTGTACTGGCTGCAGTGTGTCTGTGTGTGTATATTTAGGTGTGTATGTTTGTGTGTGTGTATGTCTATGGTCTCTCTTACAGTTCTTTATTACTGTTACCTTAGTCAGCCGTGCCATTACAGGTCACACAAACTGACACATACTGTAACACACACTTGCACATTTTGTATATACAGTAAGTGCTGACACAGATGCCTCTGGTTTACAGTCAGAGCCAATTTCTAAAGAGGCTTTTAATACTTTAGGTACCTACTAAAAGAAGACTGATGATAGAACAAGAATTGGAAGTAGATATTATACAATGTGTAGCTAAATTTTCCACACCCTTTAAGTTTTTTTTTGCAATGTGTCAGGTTGCATTAAATACTTCCATATAATTTATTATGATTTTGTGTGAGAGAGAATGGGTTGCTATCAGTCAGGATTTGGCCGTGAAGTTGATTGAGAGCATGCCCAGTCGAATTGCACAGGTCCTGAAAAAGAAGGGCCAACACTGCAAATACTGACTCTTTGCATAAATGTCATGATGAAACGTATGATGTGCTTGTAATTATATTTCAGTACATCACAGAAACAACTGACAGAAATATCTCAAAGCAGTTTAGCAGCAAACTTTGTGAAAACTAATATTTGTGTTATTCTCAAAACTTTTGGCCACAACTGTACAATTTTGTGTTAATGTATCACGTGAAATCTTAATTAGGACATCATAGTTTCTAGAAAAAAGTTTTCAGGGATAGGAATACTTGTGTACAGCATTTTATGGAATTCTTATACACACACACATATATATATATATATATATGTATATACATACATACATATATATATATATATATACATATACATATATACATATATATATACATATATATATATATATATACATATACATATATACATATATATATACATATACATATATACATATACATACATATACATATATACATATACATATATACATATATATTTATATACATATACATATATACATATATATATATACATATATATATATACATATATAATCATATATATATATAATCATATATATATATATAATCATATATATATATAATCATATATATATATATAATCATATATATATATATAATCATATATATATATATAATCATATATATATATAATCATATATATATATATAATCATATATATATATAATCATATATATATATATAATCATATATATATATATATATATATATATATATATATATATATATAGTAACTGATAGCAACTACAAAGCATGCTTCACCCTGACATGTTTTCAGATAGTCAAACAAGGCAGGACTGAATGCAAGCCAACATGCAAAAGGCAGAGTAGCAGAAAATTTGTACCAGCAACTTAAATGTCATTAATGATCCTTGAACATCCTAAAAAAAAGACAAACTGCTGAAAGCTTTCACACTTCAAACATCCTTGGCAACTTGCCATTCATGGCTGTTAATGTAGAGAAGTGAAAACAGTGTTGTGCTTCTGATTTTTAACCTGCATGTGAGTTTATTTATTTATCAGAGACTTATCTCTGAATACAAATTAGTTTCCCCAAACTTTTTCACTTCCACATAAAGTAAACCCAAGATAGAAGCAGGTAGAAATACTTTTCCTCCAGACCAATTAAAATCGTGTGAGAGTGTTATCTGCCAGGTAGATGGTGTTAAAATGGGTCTGCACTTCCTGTGAGGCTGACTACATTTCCTGAAATGATATAATTATTCAAAGAATGAACATGTGTGGTAACGCGTATAAGCACACATATAAGCAGGTGACAGTGACATTCAGTGAGACAACCAGGGAGAGTTCAGGTATGTGATGATCATTATTCAGGCGCTAAAGGGCAACAAAATCACAGATCATTACCGGTGCAAACTTTGTGGTGTTTTCGACTTTCCACAGTCTCTGTCTTTGTGAATAATGATGGAAAACTCCAATGCTGTAGACACCTATGGCAGAAACTGTCCCAGAAGTGACTATCAATTCAGTTCAAATAAATTAAATACAGTTCCGTTCAAGTCAAGCCAGTTCAACCCTTATTCAATTCAGTCTATTTATATAGCATCAATTCACAACAGATGTCATTTTAAAGCACTTAACAAGAAAAGTGATTTAAATTTATTCATAAAAACATTCCAAATAAATTTAAAAATGTTCTATTTAAGGAATCCCAGCAGATTGCATCGAGTCACTGACTGGCAGTTTTGCCTCATTGATACAGACTCCATCCAGCAATCCTTAATACTGAGCAAGTATGTGGCAACAGTAGGGAGGAAAATCACCCATTTAACAGGAAAAAAACCTGGCTCAGTACGCGTGGCTATCTGCCATGACCGTCTGGGGGTGCGAGGAGACAGAAAGAACAAAAGGAAATGATATAATCCCTGCTTTCCACTGGACGCGTAAGTGGCGTGTAATACAATAAACGCCTTGTACTCATGAATTCAGCATCACGTCCCTTCCCACTTGGGCCTGTTTTAGATATGTATCGCTAGCAAAAGCGATCCTCCACCTAGCTGGTCCTGGGAGATCACGGCATCACAGGAAAATTGCAATTATATAACTTAAACGTTTGCATACAGGGAAAAATGTAATTCTATGTTCATAAGTGGCATAAACTCACCATTCACTCCCAGAGCTGCAGGTATTTCTGTCCATGGCTTCTCATTTTTTATTGTGTCCTTGTAAAATTGATCACTGCCATCATATAAACTGGGTGATTCTTCACTTCAAAGGCTTAACTACTCCTCACCAGTGATAAAATCCAGCAAATTAGACCCACAGACCAACTGACTTCAACCCTTGTGTCAAAGGTAGCGATGTATTTTTTGTTTTCGCAGTCAAGCCATTTGAAATTTGCATGTGTCCTTTGTTTGGACACTTCTGGGTATTTTACTTTGCTAGCACCTGATTTCCTGTCTGGTCCGAACTAAACTTTTAGAAGTGTGGCACTTAAAAAATAGAACTGCCGTGTAAATTTAGGAGACGGCTGCGACAATGTTTCTGAGAAGCGTCCAATTCCTGCTGATTTGTGCCAGGTAGAAATACTATTGACTTTAATGGCGGCTATCAGCTGTATATCACGCTTCACTGACATTACACGTTCAGTGGAAAGGAGGTGTAGGAGTACTTTCTATATTAAAGAAAGTAAAAAGTTGATAACAGGACACAGAGGTTGAACAGTCATCAGAAGCATCATACCAGCTGACCCCCCTTATCAAACAAGGCATTGCTCAGTAGGATGCCACACTAGGTGTAGCTTCTGTGGAGAGAAAAAGACAGAACAAACAAAGTTAGCAGTGGAAATAACCACAAATAATGCAACTGGAGTGTAGTAGAAGAGAAAAGTAGCAGAGTAAAGCAGCAATATAAAGAGAAGTGGGCAATCTTTCCAACAGCACTCTACAGTATAAGCTTTATTTAAAAAGGAAACTTTTAAGCCTAGTCTTAAACGTAAAAAATGTATCTGACTCACTGACTAAAACTGGAAGCTGGTTCCACAGGAGAGTAGCCTAATAAGTAAAAGATCTTCCTACCATTTGCTTTTGGAAATCCCAGGACCTACCAGGAAACCTGCAGCCTGAGAGCAAAGTGCTCTGTTAAGGAAATATGTAACAATCAGATCTCTGATGTATGATGACGCTTGATTATTAAGGGCTTTATACTCAAGAAGGAGGATCTTATATTATATTCTGTATTTAAAATGGAGCCAGTGGAGGGAAGCTAAAACAAGAGAAATGTGAGAAATGTTAAAAGCAGATTTTTCAAGAACTTTGGATAATAAAAAAGATTAGATGTAGGTCTGTAAATAATTAATCTTTATCAACCCTCAATTCATGTGGTACTTATTTATTTACTAAGGATAGATTTATCATATCTAAAATTAGGCCAGTAACCAAAGGGAACACCTCCTTAAATAACTTTGTTTGGGATTGGGTCCAAAATGCAAGTTGAGGGTTTAGATGAGGCTAATAGTTTGAAATCAAAATGATCCAAGTACAAATGAGGTTCTACATTTCCCTGTGGTGCTACTTTTGACAAGGTTAACTACTCTCTCCTCCCTAAGTGAACTCCATTATTATATATATATATTGTCAAATCAGTGTCTATAGGGTTCGAACTCTATGCTGTATACATAAAGTGTTCCTACATTCTGTTTTCCCCCGAAATTGTGCTGTGTGCATTATAGTTGAACACCTCTACTTTAGTCTCATCAGCCTAAAAGACATTCATCCTACTGGACTGGATGTGTAAAGGAAAAAAAAAAATCTGAAGTTTACCAGAAATGTGAAAAAGTGGCACACAGGATTAGCAGGTTTTAAGTCTCCTAAACAATAATTATAATATTGTTCAATAAAGCACATTAACTAATTGCTTTTCATGTTCTTAAAATGGTTTTTAAAAGAATGTATAACATTTCTGTGTATTTTAATAGAGTAAGGGTTGTGTAATGTTTGTCAGGTAGTTCATTTTCCTGAGAACGCTGTTATTTACCTCAATTAACACTGTTTCAACACAAGGTAAAACCGTTTTATTTCCATAGTTCAATGTTATTTCTATCATTTAATAAGCCCCATGCTGCAAACAGAATTCAGCTTTCAAAGTGAGAAAATACAGAATCATACAAAATCATTTTCCTCTATTAGGCCTAAGTGCTAAATTACAGCTCTTTCCCCTATGAGAGACCATTGATCAAAATGTCCCACTATTTCAGATTGTGCTTCATTTCGTATGCTCCAGTTTTTTATTTCTTATCATTTGCAGACACATTCAGTTCAATAACTAGACTTCAAAGCTTACATTGGTAGCTACAGGCAACAAAGGCTATGGTTCTTTCCAGCTGTGTTTATAATCCATGGGTTAGCTGTTAGCTGCGAGTGTAAGCACTTGACAAGCTCCAGCTATGGCAGTTTTAACAAATGATTTGATTCTAGTTGTCCAGCTGTAAAAAACAAAGCTCAGTAGCCTCTGAAGAGACATCTGGAATAGTCAGTTGCTCTTCTGACACAAACTGAACCCTGGGCGAGCCCCTCCTTCTAAAAGAGCTTCCATTTATGTCTACCTGCTACTAAATTAATTTCCAGTCGTTCCTGACTTATCAAGTCCAGGTTTTAATGTGTTATGCATTTCGACTGAAAGCAGTCAACAGCATAAAACATGGTGAACTTTTCTTATGATTGTGTGCAAGCGAAGCAGTTTAGCAACATAGCAATAAAAAAATGCAGCTAGCAAATAAAAACATGGCAAATATACTGCATATCTTGGTTTAAACAACTCACTGTGTGAACCACTGTTTCCTTTTTGTCATTTTGAACCAGTCCACATCCTCAGCAAAGGAAATTTGTTCATGCAAAATTACTTTTTGGATTAATTTAGATACTCTTATCCCCATCCTGGTGCTATGTTTGAACTTCAGCAAGTGCTTGATGGCTGTTACAGCAACATGACTGAATGAAGCCTTTTGTGGACCAGAAAGTAATTGATTGAACAGGTGAACCTAATTAAGTGGCCGGTGGGTGTACTTTAGCAAAGTCACATGATGACAACTGGATGGCAGTTGGTGGGCCAGTTGTCACTACTTTCTCGACATCATGTCAAGAAATCTCAAGATTGTTTTTCACATGTCTTGTCTATGTATTTTAGGCATGCGATATAGTGAGGCTGGTTGTCTACTTATTCCAGGGCAGCTTTGCTCAACAAAAAGGACGTACAAATCCAAGTCAGAAAAAGAAAACGCAAATTAAAAAGTAAGCAGTTATTTCTAAATTTACTTTGACGTACATTTTGTTGCAGACAATATGAACACAAAATATTTCATTTTTTCTCTGGTCAACTTAATTTCATTTGTAAATATACATCCTTTCCTATCATTCAGAACTACAACACATTCCAAAAAAGGTTGGGACGGGAGATATTAAGGGCTAGCAATCAGGTAGACTGTTTAATTAAAGATGTGATTTGAAACATGCACTGTCAACAGGTGATTGTAATTTGATGTGACATAAAAGCAGCATCCAGGAAAGATCAGAAGAGATTTGGATATTACCTATACCTTCAACAGTTCATAACATAATTAAAAAGTTCAAGGAATCTGGAGGAATTTCAGTGCATAAAGGACAAGAATGCAAGCCTAAATTGAACAACCATGAGCTCCCTTCCCTCAGGCAACACTGCATCAAGAATCGTCACACATCTACAAGTGATATCACCAAATGGGCTCAGTATTACTTTTATTAACCCAAGTACCACAATATGTAGTTACATAAACTATGCCAGTTAAAACTGCACTGTGCCAAAAAGAAGCCATATATTAACAGTGTCCAGGAGCGCCATTGACTTCTCTGGGCTCGAAGGGAGCCATGTACACCAGACCACACCGGGTCTGTCATAGTTTGGGATTGTGTTAGTGCCCTTGGCAAAGGTAACTTGCACTTCTTTAATGGCACCATTAATGCTGACGCCCATGTATATTTCAACAAGACATCTCAAAACCACATTCTGCACAGGCTGCAAAGTCCTGGCTGAGGAGAATTCAGGTATGGGTACTTGACTGGCCTGCAAGCAGTCCAGACCTGTCTCCAATAGAGAATATGTGTCACATTTTGTGCTTCAAACGCTTCAACGAAGACCCCATACTGTTGCCCACCTTGAGACTTGTTTGCAGGATGGATGGGACTTAAAAAATGTATCACTAGGTGTCGTCAGTCTCTAAATGTCTTTCAAGTGTTGTGAAAAAGAATGGCAACATTACAAAGTAGTACATGCTTTACTGTTCCAACTTTTTAAATTTATGTCGAGAATTTTTTTTTGAATACATGGTTAATTTTGAAAAACAAGAAAATTCATAAGGAACACATTAAATAAAGGGCTTTTGAATTGTTTTAAATGTAACAAAGGGCAAAGATAGTTTATAAAGTACTGTTTTCAGTTAGAATTTTAATTTAACATACCTTCCCAACTTTTTCTGATTTGGGGGTGTACAGCAGACTTTGGTATTCATGGAGGTCAAGGACCACAACCGCTAGCAAATAGCTGAAGTATACAAATATTTGAGACCCAATCTAAAAAAACATTAAAAACGTCCTAGTTTATTAGTTAAAACATCAAGTATTCCTTAATAGGCAACGATACACACAGTAGAATTCATCTTAACGATACAGCAGAAGCAAATATCTTCAGTCCTCTATTTCTGTTCTTGAGGGTACAGCTGCAGCGGCAGGAAAATTAATGGTGTCTTGTAATGATATTTCAGCTTCCCAAGCTGTATTTGGAAATATTTTAGTTGTGCTTTATGAAAACAATCTGCACATTTGAAGTTAAATTTCCCCATACAAATTCAGGAATACTGAGCCTCGAAGAAGTGTGTGTGTGTGTGTGTGGGGGGGGGGGTCCCACTGTATAGATGGTATCCTACTTTACATTAATCACTCAAAATTGTATCTGCAATCAAATTATAAAGGACACTGTAATGGAAAATAGACCCTGTGTCTGAATGACCTTCCACCACTTTAATTATTTGTATGGGTGGGTGGTCCGCTGCCATTTTCCCCAATGCAGGCCAATCCCAGACCCCAGTCACCCCAGCAGTCAGGCGCCGGCACAAGACCCCAACAGCAAGACTGCCTAGCACAGAGGAGGACAACCCCCTCCCCCAATAACCTCTAAAGGACCAAAGCAGGCAAGACATAGTGGCATTTTACATGGTGAGGTCAAGAGGAAGCTATTTACACCAGAGACCAGTCTCAACAGTCTATGTGCTTAACTTTAAAAAGAAATGTCTTGAATTTATATTGTGCAAGCTCAAGATCCCTTTCCGCTACCATCGCCATCTGTAACGTCTCTGTAACCCTTGTGATATTCTGAGCTAATATAATTACAGGACTCTTCCTAATTGTCTTGATTTCTAGTGTCTCAGGGGGGTAATTCAGAGGATATAGGGCAGTTGCCACTAGGCCTATATCTCCTGAGCAATATTTGTTTTCGTCCTGCAGTTTGTGTTAAGTTGTTAGGTTTTTCTTTCTGTGTGTGAGTGTTTTATTTAATCAAGCGTGTCCAATAAGTTGTAAAAGAATGGTATTATCTTGACAAAAAATACCCTCTCTGCAGTAAAACAGAAGATTAGTAGATTTTTATGAGACAGAAGGTTTCCAGAGGTTGGAGCGACGACTGCTGGGATGACTTATAGTTATTTATTCAAGTAGAAAAAAAACAACCTATATATGAGCTGATTTAAATCTCTGAAGAACTGCTGTGGTGCTACTGCTGCTTGTCCCAGTCAGGGGTCTGATGGTTGCTCCATTCATCCTCCTCTTCTCTGCGCACCAAGCTCAAATGCTTCTGGGACAACTTTGGCAGGATAAATGAAATAGGCTCTGACACAGAGCATATTTCCAGAGCTCAAACTAACTCGTGTGCATCTTGACATTATTGAGCTCAAATTATACCCTGCCTGCCTCCCACACTTTGCAACACTTCCACTTCAAAGTGTGTGAGAGTGTGTGTCTGTGTGTCTATGTATATGTGTGTGTGTGTGTGAGAGAGAGAGCTAAATTGGAGGATTTAAAGACACACTGTGTAAAACACAATCTGTCTCTGTGTTTATTTGATTTCGTTTGATTTGTGCAACATTCGAAAAATTACTTTTGTTTGCCTCTGTGTAGGCAATATTCCTCCACCAGTGTAATATAACCCGAATTCATGCACATATGTCTCAGAGCATTTAATGAGCCCAGAGAAAACTAATGCAAATTACAATACTTGTATTTATAGTCATCTGTCAGAAAAGGTCAAAAGCTGGTTTTGGAAAATGTGTGATGAAAACAGATTGATGGGAAGTTTAGCAGCAACAGCTTGATGTAAACACTTCCTGAACAGTTTCTCCTCCCTTACAGCTGAATTGAACTGAATAATTTATTGACCAACAGATCATTTTGAATAGACGTTTTCTCTTTATAACTTGACTTTTTAGATTAAAAAAAACTTTTTTTCTTCACTTAGTTTGTCTGTAAAATTGGTTTGATCATCGTGAAACATCAAGTTATGACAGAAAAGCCAAAAACTGCATGTAATAACCAGTGTCTCACACTGTTGGGGAGGAATTTAGACCCACTATGTAGTTGTGATTGAGACATTTATTTATTCATTTTTACTGCATATCTTAACTGAACATCATCTGTATTGCTATAATTAACTGTGTGCAAAATGGCTGCAGAAAATATCCTGCCTCTGATTGTTTGGATGGTCTGACTATTGTAGATATCCGCTATCTTACCAGAACAATTGCCTATGGTTATAGTTCCAGTGGCTGTTCTAGGATGAAACCATTGAACTCCTGTTTAGTTTAGAAAATACTAAAAACATAAACAAAATGTCTAATGTAAATGTGATGAACAGTAAAATGTTTTTGAGTATTTGCCTAAGATCTCTGAAAAGTTTTTCCATTTCAGTGAACTTCAGAGTAGTTGGGACTTTTTTCCCAAGTTCCTAAAACCCTTTTTAGTCTATTTCCCAGGAGTAATCAAGTAACTGGTTAAATTAATTGAAGACACTTTACCGTTGCCTAAATATTATGGCTGAAGCCTATTTTGACAGAAACATAAACACAAAAGAGAAAAGAATTGTAGTGCTAAATGAATATTCATATCCCATAAAACTGGCAATAGGTTTATCAATGAAACGATGATCTACAACAGGTGCACCTACCGAACAGAGTTTAGCTCTAATTTGGGTTATAAGATTTTGCAACATTTAAACAATTATTAGCTGTCAATTTGAAACAACATACTGGCTGGCGAACCAGCACCGCACAGTATATGCTTACTTTTGAGATGTTGCAGATTTAAGAATGTACTGTTTACTGTTTAGTAATTAACAGAGTGTAGGCCTACTGTGTTTTTTTCTTTTTCTTGGAAGACCTGGTATAGTGGTACCATAGTTTTCCCAGTTTTTGTTGTTTCTTCTGTTTTTTGGAGTTTCTTCCTTATGCTCATAAATACGCTTATTTCTGTCAGACATCCTTTATTGTTTTAGATAACTTGATATCATAAGCTAAGAGATTGGGTTGTGTAACAGCAATAGTCATATGGACGGAACCTTATCTTAAGCAAGGACTCCATTTTCCTCTGGATGGACAATACAGCCCTTGCTGTATCCATCCATCTGTATTGTCCATCCATTATTCAGGGATGGATGGACTGATGGATGGATGGATGGTCCAAAAGTTGTGTATGGGGCGCACTCTCTATCCCTACATCATGCTCCATCCCAAAACAGCCATTGAATTGCAGATAACCTTATTCAACCTATAATAATCAAAACATTACTCAAGCTAATTAAGTACCGATTTGAAAGTTTGAAGTTACAGGTTCCCTCAAAGAGAACGGTCAGTAAAAAGAGTGTACTATATGCCATCTTACTTTAAATGTTTTGGAAAATAACTCAAATCTGGGTAAATGGAAATACTGTAGTAATGTTTCTCCGCAAGTTGCTCTCTTATAATTCTTCACTGCAAAGTCCCTTGGGAAAGCTAACCGACCACTGATCTTACACAGCCTAGATGAACACGCCCCATTTAACTTCCATTACTACTTCCGTTTACTTAAAATTGCACGATGCAGGAAAGTAATCAACATCTTCCATTGCTATTTACAGCTACACTAATATTAGCCCTTAATAAGTTAAATTATTTCTCAAAGCATTGGATAACTGACAGTTGTTATGTTTATACTATACTGGAGTTTAGCAATCAGCGTACAACTGCTGCTGATCTGATGCAAGATAGGGGAACAAGCACATTGTCTCAACAGTGAGTGAAACCCAATAAGGCTGAACTACCACCTAAAAATAACTATTGTTTATGTCAGAGAGCTGATAGAGCTACCTGTGTTAGGCTACAACTTTAATGTGTTTTATTTCGCCTGGGTTCTTTGTTCTAAGCATTTTCCAATGCATACAAACAAATCTGTTGAAGCAACTGTGGAACAGTAGAAACAGCATAATTTCAATAATATTTATATGACCCACCCATTTTTTTGCTGGGCTCACTTAAAAAGCAATTTCTGGCTATGCCACTGCTTCACTGGTATGGTGGTGAATGAGCCATTGTTCCTGTGGACGCACTGCTGTGCTTTACTGTTACAGTAAATAGAAAGCCATTTTATTTGAAAGTTTTTTTCTCAGGAACACAAGTATGGCAACACACACACACACACGTACACACACATACACACACCCCTATTTATTGTTTCACAGGTGGCTTGTTGTTCTAATGATAAGTCATCACCCCCATTAGCTTGGTCCCCTTGGAGCTCATATAGTGTTGTCTAGACGTCCACACAGGTGCATGCTTACTGTTAGGCAGCCTGACAGCATCTGCAAGCAGTTTGTGTTTGTGCTTTGTTGCAATCTTGCAATTTTCAGCCAGGCAAACTAATGTTTACTTTGAGTTGTTTAAGCCAAGTACTTTTTGTTGGAGAGCAGCCATCACGGGCGTGTGATTGTAGATGGTGAGTGAAATGGTTTTCTGCCAAAGGTGTCACAAACAGGGGCTGTGTAGTAACCATTAATGTAATATTGACGATTTTAAATTTCATAACTCCCAACATTTTTTTATATCTTGCAGATAAGGTTTTTCATGGTATTAACATAATAATTAAGACCAATAATGTAATCGAGATGAGTCATTACTGTAATAACAAATAAACCAAATTTTTTTATATTTCCATTTTTGTATAAAAATAGATTCTGGAAAATGATGTCATTATGAGCAATCATTCAATGATTTTCACTATACAGAACTGTCTTTAAAAACCCATTTTGAGAAGTATTTGTACTAATTACCCTTATTCATACTATTTTCCATTATGTTGAAATTTAAATGCATAATTTCATCCATTCATCCATTGTCAATACCTACTTATTCTTGCAGGTTAGCGCGGTGCGGGTGGGAGGGCTAGTGCCTATGTGTAGCGTTTATTGGGCAAGAGGTGAGGTACAACCTGGAGGTGTCGCTAGTTTATCACAGGGCAACACAGAACAGATAACTCTATGCAGCCATAACTGAGGGATATTAAGAGAGACCAATGAGTAATGTGTTTGGACTGTGAGAGAAAGCCTGGTTACCTGGAGGGAAACCACACATGCACAAGGAGAACATGCAAACTCCATGAAGGCTGAATTCAAACCTTCTAGCCCCATAATTTCTTGTCAGATAAATATTTTTTTTTTGTATTTTCAAGTAATCACTGTGATGTCCATTAAATCCATTTATGAAATTTGCAAGAATTTAGGAAGATAACAGTGGTCATCGGAATAAATGTGTTACAGAGCTGTTAGGTCAATGAAATCCTTTTCTGGATTATTATTCGTTTTATTACACTTAAAATGGCCAAATGTATTACGTTATAGGCAGTTACTAAATTAGTGGTCGCTTCAGAATATAAAAAAAGAGTAAATTCGTCTGAGTTATGAATTTATCTACATCTCCAGTAAATGGGAATGGGCGCCATCCTGTGGTATACACAGCATATGTAGGCTACTAAAAGGAAAAACTCCTGGGGCGTTCCTAAGGCTGCACAGACCAATTAAATACGTTAGACTATTATTTAAAAGCTAATTTATTTTAGAAACTGAATTCATTAAGCCAAACAATTATATAGATTTTTAACTCAGACTGGTGTTTTCGAGCCTTTTTTCTGTTCATTATGAAGATTGTTTTCCTTACAGCTATAAAAACAAATGTAAACGTTTACATCAGACCTTTGAAAACAGTTTTAATGCAGAGATGAGGACTTAATAAATAGTATATTTTGTACCTCGTAAAGGTGATCTCTAAAATGTTAATTTCACAGACGACCCTGATCAGAAAGCATATTCTATTTTATAGATTGTAACTCTATATACATACTGTCACAATCAGTAAACTGGAATATATAAATGTATAAAATAGTTCTAATGTAAAACGTCATGTTTTCTTGAGCTGTACGCGGAAAATAAACGTAACTGATTGACACTTTTCCATAATTTCATAACTTTTTGACAATTACTGTGAACATTTTCAGAGTTTGTGTGATGACACGAACTTTATAGTGACGCCAAGGTTTGTAACTGAGAAAAACGTACTTTTCTCTGTGCGCGTAATAGCGCGTTCCAGCGCCAGACCAGGAGGGACCACCAGGAAGGAAGAGCGGTCCTGAGCGCGGAAGCCTTGGGTTCCAATCCAGAGCAAAGTGGGGCGCTACGGTTAATAAAACAGATTATGTAAACCTGAGTTTCTGTATGAACATTAACTTCGTTATACATCGCTGGTTTCTGTCCTCCTCAAGCTTTCCCCGTTCTCTCCGACGCACATTTTCCCTGAAAGACTGCTACGTAAAAATAGAAGTACAGTTGTCCATAACTGGCCCCCATTGACACAATAGCTCCCATTCCTCCGAAGTAGCTCCTCCCTGTATGTGTGAGAGCGTGTGTGTGCATGTGTGTGTGTGCAGCGGGTGGGTGACAGCTGGGCTCGCTGCGCTCCGCTCCAGTCTAAGCTTCTCCAAATAGGATGACCGTCGGCTTTTGTAGAAGAGGAGGACTGCGTACGTCTCCGTAGCTCGTTCTGGGACACCCTGTCGTTTCTGTCCGCCCGGTCTCACCTGAAGAGAGGCTACGAGCTAGAACATCGCTTATCTATTTAGTGTGGATTTCTGATGGATATTCCGATTTGAAGAGGTGCGATTCGAGCGCGGCATGTAACAATAAGAAGCGCAAGAGAAAAGTAGCGCTCGTATTGTTTTTCTGAAGCGAGCTCCCCTATCTGAACTGCTTGAAAGGAGAGATCTAATGGATTAATAAAATAGAAACCACAACTAGCAAATCCATTCATGAGGTGAAGGTAAGATATTTCTTTATTAATGTCAAACTTTATGCGCTAAAAACTGCCTCCTCTAGTCTTTTTCCACCGGTCTGTTCAGATGGGAGACAAGTGCACAAGCTTTACTGGACTCACTCTCTTTACCCAATGCGTTCACAAAACATTATTTTAAAACAACCTTGACACGATTCTATATTATTTTTAGATTAATAAATGGAATATTGGGTTTTTACATGAACATATCATGAAGGAGGCCAATTTCATGCATAATCCCTTTTGTGGTGTTTACTCATATGGAATAAAGAAGGTCTGTGGTCTCTAAGGTGCTGTTTAGGATCTCATAGAAGCAAAAGAGAAGGAAGGCGATGTTTGAATCATCAGCAGGTACATGAAGGGGCATTTTTATGACCTCACAGACAGTTTTCTTAATTATAATAAATCTTTAAAATTTTACATCAACATTTTTTGGGAGATCTCACAAAGTTGATTCTAAAATTACCTAAAGTTTAATTGCATATATAAGCTCAGTTTTAGAGATTCCTCAAGGCTCACAGCACATTGATTTTCATATGACTAACTTTGGTTTATTTAGAAAAGCAATTCACATGGATTTCTAATTATGTTACTTATGTTTACTAATCTTTCCATTCAAATTAGAATTGTCAAGTAAAGGTGCTGTTTCTGTTGCCTGTGTTTCACATGCATATACGCACACAGAAGCAAATATACACTGGTTAGGGTGTGTTCAAGGATTTCAAGCTACCAGGCGGTAGAGTGGTCACAATTACCCTTGTCCAAAAGGATCAATCATATGTTTGCAATTGTAACCCATAGCCAAATGTTTGCCATTTGACAAAATGCCTCAGTAGCACATTAGACTAAAAATAGGACCAAGACAGTGTTATAACATTAAACAGATTTTTATTTTAACTAGCACGACTGCCAACACCGTTACTCCATTGTTGCCCCTTCCCCTTTTCTCTTTTCTCTGCTCCAGTCCTCTGCTCTCCTTGTCCAGTATTAAATGTTTTCCCCCCTGAGACGCTGGGAAGAGCTGGTAGCGGGGAGAGGTTTGAAAACTCCAAATGTAGGTTATGAGTTGTGAAGTTTGCAAAAGATGGGGCGGGGGGTGGGGGGAGAAAATGCCTCCCATCAGCTGCTTTTCAGCAGCAGCACATGGTGTTTGGGAAATGTAATTTTGGTATCAGTTCTGAAAAAATGATTTTCTTCCCCAAGGTATTAGAAAAACATTTTGCTCATTTTAGGATCCCTTTTGTCTCCGAACAGAAAACGCTGGATTGAACTGAGTAGATAAGCATGTCTTAGGGAGGAAAAGTGCAAGTACGTCAGACATCATCATTTGTACCTGGGCATCTCTCTTCATCATAGACTTCTTTAAAATTCTTTAAAAAAAATCATAAATAAAAAATTTTTAAAAAGCTGATCTTAAGTAAAATAAAGCTTAACAAATCAGTAATATATAATCAAATTTTAGAAATCTGCAAATAAAATAACCAAGAGATGCTTTGAGAGATCATCTGGTGTCTGGAAATATCTGATTTTCTGCTTGATCGGTCTTGACTCCTGTCAGGCTTTTGGAAGGTCCTAAATCCTATCTATACAGTTTGTGCTGACATTGTCATTATGTGAAGAGGTATTTTCAATATCCGTAGTCAGAAGTAGCAGAAAAAGCTGTAAAAAGGTATTCAAAAGGAATTTTCGTTTGCTATGGACATTGCTACAACAGAGGGCTAGACTTCAGCTTGTGTCGGTTAGGTCTTTTCGTACATTTCTACCTTGGATGTTTTGTTTAATTGGACAACCCCGCCTGATAACTCTGCATGGGACAGACTTGAAAATGCTCATCATCTGTCCACAGCCTACACCACTCTTCCAAAAACATCGGCCTGAAGGCAGTCAGATGTTCTGTAGTCAGTTTTTCTTATGATCTTCGCAGTCTGGAAATCCCAAACTGTTTCTTTCATCACGGCTGTTCGACACTGGAAACCCAGAAGGCTAATCCCACCTTTTAACACTTTACATAAACACTCTGTCATGCAGAGGTGTTGATACATGCATTACAGCATGATTACCTTTTGTGACAATGGCCCGCCTGTTGTCCTCTTGGAGAAGCAGAACACGGCAGAGCGACCCGAGCTGATGCTTGTATTTGGAGCAATGCTCCATGGAGCGTTTGATCCGCCGATCCCCTAACAATGGCAGTGGGGATGGCTTTGTGTGTGACTGATGTGAATTTGTCACAGTGTTTGTGCGTGTGTGAGTGTTGGAGAGAGAGAGAAGCAGAGAGAGTTTGTCTCTACCTTTGCCAGTTAAGGACACATGCAGATGCTGAATACAGAAACTCTGAATAATTGATAAATGGCTTTGCTCCTGTTCAAATGAATTGGCCGTCTATTATAAACAACAAGAGCAGCCAACTGCTGTTAACTACTGCTCCTCGTTCAGCCAGTGTCAATACCCAGCATTCAGCAGTGTGTGTATTTATGCATATTTTATAAAAGCCATGTTTTATTAATGTATATCCATGGTGTGTGGGCTCCTTTTTTTTCTAACAATTAGAGTACAAGGAAACATCGGACCCATTTTCCTCCCGTGGATGTGTTTTATTGATGCTTAACCTACTTTTCAGCTCCATGTTTCTTTAAATTGCTGCCTTAATGGTGAATGACAAGCTCCTTCTATAGCTGGGGAAATTTGGCATGCTTTGATTTTGGAAATACAAGTCAGAGTCATAAAAATACACATTCGTGGACTGGTCTTTCACATGTAAGGCATGGCTCATTTGCTGACTTCAGCTGTGTGCAGTCGACTTTGCTCTGCTGTGATTCAGAAGGCGAAAACAGGACGATTTTCTAACCTGCATTACACAACTCCCCTCTGGATAAACATTTTTCTACTTACCCTTCCTCTGCTCCATCTCTTTCATTTAGGCTGGCTACCCTCTGAAATCAAACTCATTATTTGATAAATGGCTGTCATTTTTGCTAAGGAAAACATACAGAGCATATTAGCAGGATGAAAGGAGATTGTAGGATGGTGGGTATTTGGTTTTTCTTCAGAACTAGAGGTTTATTTACTTACATCCTCTTGCTTTCAAGTTGAACCAGAACATTTTTGATTTGCTTGTTTGTAGCCATTTGTGACTATGGATCAGCCATGCAATTTCAATGAAATGTGTTGATTTAAAAAAGTCCCTTCTTTTCAGCACCAGAACAGCAGCGAGGATGTAGAGAACATATCTGTGTTCAAAAAGTTGCTGTTGGACACTATTTTTAGTGTCAGCTACACTTTAGCCAAATAGATGGACTCAGTATGCTGCTTTCATTGATTTCTCACTTAGACATTGATCTAACTGTTGCCTCTCTGTGGTGATAATTCAATGTCTGTGATAAACCTAAAAAAGAGAAGAAAATCACAGTTTCCTGGACACTAGACAATAAACTGGCGTCCATTTCGCCCTTTACATTGTTGAACATGTGCTTCTGTGAACTGAACTTGGATCATAGTGAAAAAATAATAAAAACACCTTAAAGGATAGTTAACTATTCTTTGACAGAGTTTCTCCTGAGACACGTTAAACAGTTATTATCTTACTTGACAAAAGACCAGAGTGAATTTTGTTCTGTTTTAACACAACTCTAAGTTAAAATGTTCCCATAAGTTTATGCAAATATTCTTTTATAACCCTTTAAACACTCATTAGGTGTACATTATGTGTGTAATTCCTAATGGATTGATAATTATTTACACAGAAAACAAGGGTAAGAGGTGGTGCTCCACCAATGATGTGTGTAAAACGTTTCCAGGTAGAGTGGCACTGTAATTCAAACGGAAACATCCTTGGAAAAAATAAAAACAATATAAATAGTTTTTACTTTTACATGCATTATGTAAAATAGTTACTCTGATTGGAAACAGTCTATGTTTCACACAGGAAGATATTTGGTGGCACACAGCTTCCAACCTCAATTTCCTGTAAAATTAATCCTCAGCCTTTCTGAAAATAATCGTCAAATTCAAATATACAGATGATGGTTTAATGTTTCATAAAGTAACATTATCTTTAACTACTAAGACATTTTAGAAAGTGTTTTAAGAAGGTATTTCTGGGTTGGTTCTGGCCCCTCTTGGATGATCTGCTTGCCAACTAATCTGGATCTATATAAAATGACGATACTATGAGTGTTATCTAGTCCAGATAATATATTAACTGGTTTTGATCTATTCACTGAATCTCACTTAAAAATAAGGAGTTATCCTTTTGAAAGTCTTTTTCTACCTATTTTCTTCTTGTCTCCTGTAAAGAAGGATCTTGCCTATTGTGTTCTGCTGTTCATCTAGACATCCTCATTTAACAGCAGTGGTTTCATGGATTATGTGGCCCCCTTCCGAGAGTGCCATGAGATGAGGAGGGGAAGTGCCACGAGTGGTTGAAAAAAGTTATTTTAGTGCTTATTCACATGTCCAGGAATTAGGTTGTTTAGCTTTTTGTTTAGGCGCTATGAGAAATAACGTTTGGTAAATTAGGGTGATGTTTGCGTCTGACTTAAAGGTTCTAAAAGGGTTATTTTGCTGATCTTTTCTTGCCTACTTGTGGTCTAATGTAATGACAGGTTCATATTCCATGTGCAAGGTATAGTCCAGTGTGCTCTCTACCAACTGCATGGCTCATTGAGAATGTACTCACGCTCATATCTTTTCAAGACGCTTTGGCGTCTCGTCCTAGTTCGTTCTGCCTTTGACTCCCAAACACAAACACAACCACCCGCATGGATGCAATGGTATACAGGTTTCATTGTGTTGTTCTAACTGACTGCTTTCTCACCAATTAACCCTTCTGTGTCAATGAGTGACTGTTGGATTAATTATTCATTTATTCAACAGTCTTCATATTCTTAATATTTGCATAAGTGATTTTAGTGAGTTTTTTAATCTGCCCATAAAAAAAGCAACAAAAAAAAGCCAGAGGCATGGTGGACCAGGCAACTGGTCTGCTGCTGACTTTAGGTCCTTGGCAATGCTTTGTTGTTGGAAATTAAGTGAATTAGAAAGTGATTGCTAGCCCACCACCTCCTCTGATGTTGGGAAAGAGAGCTGAGAAGCCAGCATGCTGGATGAGACAACACAGATAAATCAGATTATACCATCATGGAATTTTTTATTGTTATTTCTATTTCAAACACTTAAGCATATTCCACAATAACATGCTGTAATACCTTTGTCACAGATTATCTTTTATTTTTTTTGTTTGTCATTACCCAAATGGAAATGAAAGCAAATGCATTTGTAGAGATAATCCAAAGCAGCGGGGGCTTTTTGCCTGAAAGTCTGGCTTTAAAAAGAGGCTTGCCTCGTATGGTGCTGATCAGATAATGTAAAACAAGGTTCGCGTTGTTAAAATATTATGTTCTATTTCCTGTCCTGCTGTTGCTTTGCTTTTAGACACGAGTTGTGTGAGTCACAAGGACGGCTGAGATGTGTGCGTGGACTCATTAGGGCCACATCCGCTGCTTTGGCTGCGGTCATGCCTGTGGTTAGTTTGTTTGTTCGCAGCCAATAAGCAAAATTTTGTCATGCGTATCAGTCTCTTCATTTGCCTCTCCAACCCTAACACCACTGATGGCTTGTGTCCGTGTGTAAGTCAGGCCTCTGTGACAAACAGACAAAGGTGGCTAATGATAGAGGTGGTGGAGGTGTGGATTTGGGTGTGTTCTCTGTGACTGTTTGCGTGGCGTTGTTTGAGTGCATCTGTCCCTCCTCCCCAGGCCAAGCGATTGGCACCGCATCTCTCATCTATTAATCATAGAGAGCACTTGCTTTTTCATTCGGTTGCCATAGTTTCAGGACCTGAGACAGTATTGGGGTGCCAAGAGAAAGAAAAACTGAAGGAAAGAGACAGAAAGGAAAGAAACAGAGAGAAAAGGAAAGGAAGTGGAGAGATGTTAGAAGTTCAGAGCTAAATTGTGTAAAAAGTGTTGGAAAAGGGAGAACAATTTAAATCGGTGCTGAGGAGGCAAAAAAAAGGGGGGGGGGGTGATGTGAATGACAGAGCAATGGCAGGCTAACAAACCAAGCAGGTCCTCACACTGTGGATGTGAGTGCTTCAAGAACCAAAATGGATTCCATTTTTATCTCGGCAGTAAATCCTCTATCTCCCCCTGCGAGTGCATCTCTTCAATTTCACTCACTCTCTTCCCCCTGTTCCACACACACACACAAGCCTAGGCATACACAAACTATTTCCATCTTTGTGCTCTCTGCCTCCTAAAGACACCAGAAGAATATTTTCACAGTAGGCATCATCTTGTGAACAGCACGCTCGTGGGGCTGGTGCATCTTGGTGTGTCACAGTAGATTGAACTGCTGTTATTTTATCTTACTTTACAATGGAAATGCTTTCCACTGAGCTGAGATGGAAGACAGGCCTGGGTCTCTAGTTTTATGCTCGGTTGGATGCTTTGATGTTAAATCATGCTTAGGTGTGTTTATTATTGTGTTATTTTGTTGATTATATGAATCAACCACGAAGAAAAATTCCTAGGCAGAGGTTATCTCTTGTTATCAAGCTTTTTGTTTCTATCTTAGTATTTTTCTTCTTATCAAGATTTTCTTGTGTTTTTACCTTTAGATTTCGTCTGCACCGATATGATTAGGGTTTGAAACCAGATATCCAGCTCTTCAGAAAAGATCATATGACACACGATATATAATTCTCACGAATTATACAAGATTTTACCAATATTTTGGTTTGATAAAGAATAATAATAATAATAATACATTTCTTTCTTTTTGGAAAAGTGAGCATTAAATATTTGTCAGGGTTTTACTCTTTCTGTTAAGTCTATTAAAACAAACATTTTTTCAGGGGTCTTTGTTTATTTTACACATTTTAGTATATTTTAATTATACATTTATCATTTTTTGTTTTATTGTATTACAATTTATGACTTGATTTGGTCCGTTTTATTACTGTACAATGCTTTGGTTAAACAAATCTTTATTTTTAATGTGCTTTATAAAAAAAATGGAGTTCAATTTGGATTCTTGTTTGTTTTCAAAAAGTATAATTGTCAATATAAACTATATATGTATATATATATATATATATATATATATATATATATATATATATATATATATATATATATATATATATATACATACAGACTCAATAAAAACTTAAGTTGTCTTTTAGTTTAGCAAAATAGGAAACTATGATGATACTGACTTTAAAATGTTTAGCAGCTAACTGTTAGCCAGAAGCAGCATTCTCGGCTTATTTACCTCCTCTTCTATTATTATCTACTATTTCTGTTTTCTACTGAGTTCGCAAAATCCTACCACAAAAACAAATACAAAATTGGGTGAGATTTGTTGGATGCTTTTATAAAAAAATTCTTGATAAACTCAAGACCCCCACTTTTTTTTCTCCAGATGGTAACTTTATTTTTGTGGGCAGCTAATCGAAGTATTCTCACGGTGCTCAAAGAGTGCATCTTCGCTGTCATCACCTAATTTCTTTGCCTTGTAACCAAAATGCCACTGCACAAACTTTCTAAAAACAATGAAGGCTGCTTCACTGCTTCTTGTAACCAAGTTTTGATGTCAACTCGTTAGCCGACTCTGTCAATATGAAGGGGTCAAAGAACCATTTTCTTTATTAGTTCTAGCCCTAAACGTTTCAAACATTGATATAATAGGGTGTCAAGCTTAGCATAACTGATACCTCATTATACAAGCCCAAGAGATCATCAGGCAAAGTCACATGTTAACAGCAACTAAATTGCTTTTGTGAAATAGACTTCACTTTGAAGAGGAATAAAGCATTATACTCTTATGTCTTCCTGAGTTTTTCCTCACTTTCCTATTGTTTTTCCTCTTTCTCTAACCTTGGTGTCCTGTTACTTCTACAGAAATCAGCCATGTTTTTTCTCTAGGGTTTCTTTCACACATATGACCTCATAATCTCATTTGAGTCTCTTAATGTCTAACCATGCACTACTGTGGCGGTTATATTATCGCTTTTTCTCTCTTAATAGTACCCGGCTTTTGAGTGTTTCCATTGGGAGGTTTTTGGAGAGCGGGCAACTGCCAGAACTGCAATCATGGGATTCTCAACTGCATTCAACCACCTTTCACTTGAAAGCATGCACACAAATGGACATGGACACACACAGGCACATTAAAGTGCACTCAATTTCATGTGGCGGGGCATTTTCTTTCAAGCCGGTAAGACTGAAGAGGAATAAAGAAAGCTTGTCATTTGTATTGTGGTTCATGCAGTTCGTGCCAGTGGGCAGAAACCCTAGAATATCTGATAGAAGAGAACGCTGTAATTCTCCCCTGTTCATGTGTGGACTTTCTGCAGGGGAATTACCATTAGGAGACAGCAGGACAAAGGAAGAAGCGAGAGGTCGCGTTTGCTCTCTGTGCTGATGGCATTGAAGTGCTTTTGTGCCTTTGAAGTGATGGGATTGCAGGTGACATCATAGTGCTTGCATTCTTAGATGCAGCAGGTGAATAATTCCAGCTAGAGAATGGGGGTGAAGGTGCATGTGTGTGTGT
Source organism: Apricaphanius iberus (assembly GCA_028564705.1). Lineage (NCBI taxonomy): Eukaryota > Metazoa > Chordata > Actinopteri > Cyprinodontiformes > Aphaniidae > Apricaphanius > Apricaphanius iberus. Next base: position 1,179,421 of record JAPXFQ010002051.1, read on the forward strand.
TTGTGCTGATCTGAAATGCGCTCGGGTATCAGTGGACAAGTCATGCATGCGCGGATGAGTGTGTACATCCGTCATCAAAGTAGAGGAAAGCCAGTGTGTAAGTCGATCTGTATGCTCATAGCGGAGCAGTAGTCGTACTCTCCCAGAGGCTATGAGCCTCGCTGAATGTGGAAGAAGCAGCTCCTTCGCAGAAGTCCAGCTGCTAGTCTCCATGCGGGGGCCAGACGAGGGCGGACAAATTTAGTTGATCCCGCTCATTTCTTGATTTTTCTCCTCAGCAACACTCCAGGTCAAAAATATATCTCAGAGGAGACACAGGATCACATGATCTAATATTGCATACTACATCATGATGTAAACATTTACGAGGCTAAGTGAACAAGCTCAGCTCAAACAACTGTCAACGGATACCCTAGACACTGGGTAATTATTAGAGCAGCCTTCTTCAGCTCATCTGACACACTGATGATGATCATTGTTGTAATTGGTCCTGGGTGAATATTGATTATTTCCAGATGTTTTACAAATCCCTACACAGACATTCAAGTTTTACTCTACATAAACCTCTAAATGTAAAAAGGAAAGACTTTAATCTGTTTTGGGGCCATCGGAAATAGAGACAGTTCTTGTTTCTTTTAAAGGAAATATAAGTTTAAAAAATCTTAAACTATGTATAAAATTTTCTTTGTTCAGTTAAAAAAAAATTCTGATTTGGATTTAATATTTTAAACGGGACATAATAATGATTCAGTTCAGATTCCTTGGGAAATAAAATAATGAAATAGTCAGCTAATTTAATGCTAACTAAAAAATCCTTCGTTTTTAGATCATTAGCCACTAGGGGTGTATTACCACAACACAGAGTGGCACTGTAAAAATCAACAACAGCTACAAGAAAAGTATATTAATTTGGGGTGCAACGGACAATTTTTTTTACATTTCAAGTGCTTGTGCCGTCCTCTAGTGGAACGATGTCCTGGGTTGAGAGCCACATTATCGTATGAGAATTTGCAAATGATCTAAACAACTACCCCCAAAAAATTTTTATTATCGACACATGAAGAGGACAACATTACCTTCCACTTAATACAGTGTTGAAGTGAAACAACACATAGAGACATCTAATGAAGGCCAATCATTTTGGAAAGGATTTTAGGACTGATCCAATGGGCTAAGTAAACTTATCCAATGTATTTATTTGGGCTAAATAAAGAAATGACTGGCCAACCTTAAAGAGCCATAAAAATGTTCATAAAAGTCCAGTGCGGGAGGGTGGACCTCAAAACCAAAGCCCATTCTGCAAAAAGTGGTACACGTACAGCTAAAAAAACTAATAAAGTTCATAATTTGACCAGTAATTTTATGCTTCTTTAACTTTTATGTTGTTCCCAATGCCAAAAATGTATCAAAACACTTTTTATATCTTTGTAAATTAAAAACAAATCTGCAAATTCTGTTTTAAAGCATCAGCTGAGATCTCACCAGTCATAACGTAAGATGTAATTCTGTTTAGACATGCAAATAAAGTAAAAATAACTTGTTGGGGTTTCAACTGCAAAATCTTTTGTTCTTTTTTTTTGGGAGGGGGGCGGTTACTCCTAGACCATAACACCCAGTATGGTGAGCCATTTCCTCCATGTAGGAAAAAACCCAAAAACACAACTTGTTTATAATTCACGGCCTGTCTTTCTGCAATTAGACAAATGCTGAAAACGTGCACATCCACAGAATTTGTCTCAACCCTTGTTAAGAAATCCTCTCCGTCACAGTGGTTGGCAGACTACAAGAAATTCCCTGGAGGGTCCTCCTTTTCACAATCCAATCAGCCAGAATTTCCAACAATATTACCTCTTTGTGTGTGTGTGTACATTTATTACATAGCTAATGAACAAATTGCAGCCATGTGGCATGGTCTGGTGGCGTGGATGGTGATGAAACAGAGCACACACACATAACACAAACCCCACCCCAGTCCCCAGCCACTGACTTCCCCCCTCACCAACATGAATACAGACACACACTCACACACACACAAACACACACACGCTCAAACCACAAGGCTTCCAGTGTTCTTGGCCTGTCTGTCCATCAGCTCATGCAGAGTGCTGGGCTGGGAGTACTTATCACCACTCTGCTGAGTGGAGGCCTCACAAAGGCCCCCTCACATCACACACACACACACCTACACACACACGCACACACACACACACACGCATACACGTTTTTACTACCAAGTGGGGTCACCTGACTGGGCACAGTATGATGGGATCCACCTTTTCTAAAAGGTCTGTAGAGCTAATTTTAAGTGCTAAATTCAGTATATTTTTTTCAAAAAAAGAATATCACTTAAAAAGACAGAAATTCTCAATTGATTTTTAAACCTGATTTTGAATTCCTATTGGGGACCAAAATGGCCAAACACACAGAAAAGACAATGTTACAAATTCAAAATAAAGTCTTGCTACCCAAAATTCTGGCCACATAATCTTTCAATTACCAAGCAAATCAACAACTCTACGTACAATTAATGCTGCAGAACCAAGATTAAATTCAACAATAGCTTTATTGCTTTTTTAGAACTGGTAATAAACCAAGTGCTCAACAATTAGGAAGAATGGCATCCTTTGACACTTTCTTTGTAACTTTCTTCAGTGAGTAAAACTCACACAAGCTACTCTTTTTTTCAGTGACATGACCGGAAAACTGTTACCCAGTTAAAACAAAATTACAGTAGAAAATCTTCTAACCATAAAAACATAAATCTAAGACAACTAGTCTTTGCAGCAAAATTAAAGGAACTTTTAAATAAAATATGTGGAAACTCTTCTAAAAGCAAAACTTAAAACATAAAATGAACTTTAAAATAACTTAAAACATTGTAGAGACTACTCTTAGTAGCTCCTTTTAGCAAGGGTACGCTGAAGGGTTGTAATGCGGTTTTTTACATAAAACTTGATAGCCTTCCAGCTTCTTTCTTTTAAAGCCTCTGGTGAAGCCTTAATGCATGCAACACATTCTGCTTTTCCTGGAACCTTTCCAGAGGTTATGAAAGACAAAAGAGTTTTTTCCACTGCCTGGGCTTCTTCTTTTGTCCACTTCCTCTTCGAGGGTTCTAGGAGAGAAATAAAGTTTTAAAATAACTACATGTCCTGCATTTTAAGGCATTTTTCCAGTGAACCAATTTTAAATTGTACATGTAGTTGCGGAAAAGAGCTTGGTAAAAATATATATTTATATATTAGGGGCGTCACGATCCTGATTTATTATCAAAATTGATCGAAATTACGTCACAATCTCGCAAAATCCATAAGAAGATCGACAGGTTTACATACTGTAGTGCAACTAGCATCCCACTTGGACTGCATAGCACCAGTTAACAGGCAACCGTCTACTCAGAACTGATATTTATTTCCTTATACCTAATTAGTTACTGTTACAGTCGGAACTACGGATTGCATTTTTCCTAAAAAGTACCTCTCACCAGTTCTTCTACAACTCCCAACAATTAATTAATTAATGCTTAATGTGATACATTACAGAAGAGAAATGGAAATTGAATCTCTTAAATGTAGTCCATCTTGTGAAACAAGATTATACTAAATTATGATTAAAACCAATTATCATAGACTAGACTAGTCTAAAAATGGCATAGGCCTCTGAGCTGTAACCAAAAAATGAATAAATAAAGAGGATCGGATCATGACCCGAAAATCAAATCGAGGATTCGGAGAATCATGACAACCCTGATATATACCAAATTTCTGCATCTTATAATACCTTTTTCTGGTGCGTCTTTGTCAAATCCAGTTAGTGAAAGGGGAGCTTCAACAAAAATAAATAAAACAATCAATTGACAAAAAGTTCCCTTGCTGTTCAACTTCTTTTTATATACAATTTGTGAACTTTTAGCCTTTTGGACAAAAGGCAATTTATAGCTCAGAAAACATACCTCCTATGGAGGAATCAGTCCTCTCGGCTTCCTTCTCTGTAGTCAATGGCCCTTGTTAAAAAGAGAAGAAAAGCACTTAAAATCCCTTATAAAACAAAAAATGAGCACTCAAAAAAAATGGAAAGAAAAAGCCTCAATTAGGAAGCAATTATAATGAGCTGCATGCAATGTGGTAAAAAGGAAAGTTTACATTTTATTTATTTTTTTTGTTTGGGCCTCTGAAGTTGCAACTTGGTTAATTTCTCAGAATTTGTACTGCTTTTTTTGTATTGAGTGAAATCTGATTGGATGCTGTGAAATTAATATAGATAAATTAAAGGCAATTAAAAAAAAAAAAAATCACACAATCAGCGTTTTGTTTCTGACCTGCTCCAAAATGATATTTTAGTGTTGTCTGTTACTCTGACTATAATACAAGAGTTTTTATTTTAAAAGGAACTTGTGCTCCTTTTTTCAACCAAGGATACTTCACTTTTAAAAATGTGTCATTTCTTGAGATAAAAAAAGCTTGAAAAGCATGATTACTGCTGCCGAAGAATCTAAAAAAATCCCTCATGCTTTCAAGAAAAGCTCATGAGTTTTTGTTAAGTAGTGAATTAAAATGACTTGTGAGTGTAGCACCATTAACTAACAACCAAGTTGGATTTACAAAAAACGGGCAACTTCTCTCAGGTGGTACGAATACGTTAAAAAATGTGGATGGCAGATCATTGTTTTAAAAATGTCCAAATGCTGCACGTGTATAATTTGGTCCATGGATATTACATATTTGTGTAAGCTTGGGGTCAGGTGAAGGTTTGTTGCTTCTCAATTATGTTTTTTTTCTGTTTGGCTGTTGAGGACTTTCTTTTGTAGCTAGATCAGTTATCACTAAACATTAGCCTACTGTGCCATCCATCCATCCATTCATTATCCTCCACTTCATCCGGGGTCGGTTCGCGGGGACAGCAGCTTAAGCAGAGAGGCCCCAGACTTCTCTCTACCCAGGTACTTGGTCCAGCTCCTCAGGAGGATCCCAAGGTGTTCCCAGTCCAGCAGAGAGACTTAGTCCCTCCAGCGTGCCCTGGCTCTTCCTCTGGGTCTCCTCCAGGTGGGACATCCCTGGAACACCTTGATGTGGAGGAGCAGCGGCTCTACTCTGAGCCCCCTCTCCAGATGACTGTGCTTCTCAACCTATCTCTAAGGGCGAGCCCAGCCACCCTATGGGGGGAACTCATTTCAGCCGCCTTTATCCATGATCTTGTTCTTTCGGTCACCACCCAGAGTTTGTGACCATAGCTGAGGGTAGGAACGTAGATCGACCGGTAAATCAAGAGCTTTGCCTTTTGGCTCAGCTCTCTCTTCACCACGACAGACCTGTACAGCGCCCGCATAACTGCAGACGCCTTACCAATCCGTCCATCGATCTCCCGCTCCATTTTTCCTTCATTCGTGAACAAGACCCCCAGATACCTGAACTCCTTAACTTGAGGAAGGACCTCATCCCCAACCCGGAGAGAGCACCCTACCCTTTTCCATCTTAAGACCATGGTCTCGGATATAGAGGTGCCGATCCTCATCCCAGCCGCTTCACACTCGGCTGCGAACCGCTCCACAGAAACCTGTAGGACCGCATCATCTGGGAAAAGCAGAGACCCGATTCTGAGGTCACCAGAACGGATCCGCTCACCAACTTGCCTGCCTAAAAATCCTGTCCATAAATGTTATGAACAGGATCGGTGACAAAGAGCAAAGTTGGCCGAGTAAACACAACTGGGGGTGGATAGATGTTCCTGCTTTAGCTCAGAGTAAATGCACTGGGCTTCAGTTTCCTGGGCTCCGTGTACACTCTGGAATAAGGGTGCACCGAAGCCAACAATTTCAGTCTCGATACCGATCCCTGGATTTTGTGTATCTGTCGATACCCGAAACGATCCAATACTATTGTTGAACTAATAAAATGTATAACTTCCACCCTATACCTTTCCTGAAGATACTAAAGACACCAGACTTTACTAACTAAACGTAACCAAGACAAAATAACAGATAATATAGAGAAAATATAAAATTACCACCAAAATAAAATTTAAAGTGAAAAATTCATCTGTTTGTGAATTTATTGCAGATTTTCCACATTCTGAGTATCGGTTAAGTTTAACCGATACCAATACATGACATTAGACAGTATTGGGGCCGATACCAGTATTGTCACAGTGCATCCCTACTCTGGAATAGGTAAGTAGCTGGTTAGCTCCAGCTTTAGCAGCTGAACTGAATTTCAATAAGCTTTATTGACAAACTAAACCAAAGGTTTCAGCCATTAATATTATGAAGTTTTATACAATGTGTAAAAGATTAAAAAGAGTCAAGATAAGCCTTTAATTTAAATTACAAATATTATTCAAAATATGTATAGGATCAATCACATTACTTTTCTTTGTATTTACTGATGTTACTCAGGTCTTGATTTGTTTCTGTTTCGTACAAACTTATTTATAATTAAAAAAGAGAAAATGACGATTTCATTCTTAGTTAATTTGTTCATTGAAGAATAACAAAATGAGTAGGGAGGCACTTAAAATACCTTTTCTACATTTTGTGATATTTTTAGATAATTATGGATATCGATCAATTTGATTCCTTTATTAATATGCTCTTTTTCTACATCGTCCAGCCCTAGTTGGAACACACTTTCTGGTCCCCCTTTTTAAACAGGGGGACCACCAAGCCGGTCTGCCAATCCAAAGGAACTACCCCTGATGTCGATGCAATATTGCAGAGCCGAGTCAACCCACACAGCCCTACAACATCCAGAGCCTTGAGGAACTCCAGGTGAATCTCATCCATCCCTGGAGCCTTGCCACCAAGTACCTTTTTAAAACCTTTCTGGTTTCTCCGGCATCCTTCCCCACCACTGGAGCAGACTCACCACCAGGTAGTGGTTGTTGGATAGCTCGGCCCCCCTCTTCACTCGAGTGTCCAAAACATGCGGCCACAGGTCAGCTAAAGCGACAACCAAGTCGATCACTGAGCTGCGGCCTAGGGTGCTAAGTGCACACATGAACACCCCTATGCTTGAACATGGTGTTCGTTATTGACAATCCATGACGACAACAAATGTCCGAAAACAAAACACTGCTCGAGTTCAGATCTGGGGGGCCATTTCACCCAACCATGCCTCTCCAGGTCTCGCTGTTATTGCCCGTGTGAACGTTGAAGTCTCCCAGCAGAATAGGGGAGTCCCCAGAAGGCGCACTCTCGAGCACCCCCTCCAAGGACTCCAAGAAGGGTGGGTAATCTGATTTACCATTCGGCGCATTAGCACAAATAATAGTCAGGACCCGTCCCCTCACCCATAGGCGGAGGGAGGCTACCCTCTCATTCACCGGGGTAAACCACAAAGTAAAGGTGCAGAGTTGGGAGCAACTACAGAGTAGAAGAGAGTCCAACCCCTCTCGAGGAGATGGGTTCCTGTGTGTTGAGGTTAGGCCAACGATGTCCAGTCGGAACTTCTCAACCTCGTCCACCAGCTCTGGCTCCTTCCCCACCAGAGAGGTGATGTTCCACCCCAGAAGAGTCAGCTTCTGTAGCCAAGGAACGGACCGCCAAGGTCCGCACCTTCAGCCACCGCCCATCTTGCACTGCACCCAACCCAACTCTTATGGCCCTTCCCACTGGTGGTGAGCTCTATGGAAGGGGGGCCCCATGGGTAAAGGCCGGCCCAACAGGCGCTCTCAAACGTGCCCCTCATCCGGGTCTGGCTACAGAGGGGGGGCCCGGCAACCCACGTCAGGGAAGGGGAACACTGAACCAAATATTGTTGCCCATCATAGGAGTCTTCTGGCTGCGCTTTGTCTGATCCCTACCCAAGGACCAGTTTGCCATGGGTGACCCTACCAGGGGCATAAAGTCCCCCAGACAACTTGGCTTCTAGGATCATTGGGACATTAAAACCCCTCCAGCGTGATAAGGTTAGCCCATTAGTATAAAAAAAATTAAACATAACTGGGATTGTGCTTTGGTCTGATTAGCTATCACCAGTTTTGGGTAAGTTACTTTTAACTAGTAACTTTGTTACTATACTAGTTACTTCTTTCAAAAGTAAATCATTACTTTAAGTTACGCATTACTTTTAAAGTAACTAGTTACTAAAGAAAGTAACTTTTTACTCAGAATTCTCTTACTAATGTATTGTTTATCTAAATGGATAGCCAGTAAGGCTGAATGAAACTGAATTATAAATGACAATTTCTGTTTTATGTTTAAATCTTTTATCTGTTTTTTTTAATCCATTTCTATTGTTTCAACCCTCTAGAAATGCAAACATAATTTTGCGGTTGATGCGGCACAGTGTTAAAAAAATCTAATAATTTTACTTAGTATAACTGTGAAGAAGCAGTGGATCACAAAATAGGACAAAGTATGTTGACATTTTTTATAGGTTATTTTTGCGATTGAAAGTATAGAAAGTATACTTTTAGCAGTCTCAACATTAGTCTGTGCCTCAGACCATTTAGGAGCTGTAGGAATCAATAATAGGGCAACAATGATTCAAAATAAACATGGAGGTTTATTCATTCTTTGTAAACTTAGCTGAAACCAGCTGAACTGCACCATGGAAGTTTGCATATTTGCTCACAATATTAGCACCGTAGATTTTTTAAATTGTGAAATACCTGCTTCAGTGAAGTGTTTGTCACATTCCATTTGGTGATACTTCTTCGATTTTGATGGACCTTAAACAAAATCATAACATACTCAAGAAAATACATTTTTAAGGAACATTTAAGACTGAATACTAAACTTACACATTCAACTAATCTAAAGAAGCTTTTAAATATGCAGATTAAAATTAAAACATAAAAAAAAATTCCTGCAAAGAGTCTTTGGGGTGTTTTTAATTTATTTTTGAAAAATTCTAATCCATATATATTAATCCATATAATTATAGTTATTAAGAATAATTGAATTTTAGAGTATTTATTTATCTGACTAAATAACAGTCCGCAGAAATAATGTAAGTTAAGAAATTAAACAATCCCTCCACTTTTTGGTGAAAAACTTTTTGTGTAAAAAGGTTGCAATGTTTTTTTATTTGATTTCATATCACACTGTCACATAAACCTTAGCAAAATAAAATGACCTGAAATTGTATTTTTTACAGATGAAGACAGCTCAGATTGTTTCCCCACTACAAGAACATCTATGCTTTTTATTTAGTGCTACAGTCCCATCCTGGGCCCATATAGTCCCTCTTTTTAACCTCCTGGACATTTAGGAATAGTCACTATTAATCAGTCCAAAAACTTGTAGGAGTCTCTGTGTCAGAGAGTGAGAAAGTAATTTTTTCTTAGTTTTGTCGCAGCACAGCATCGAGTCTTTTAATTTAGACACTAGCTGTTTTTGCCAGACCAAGTGCAATTCTGAAAACTTGCGGCTCGCTGATTGTATTCCTCATAGACATAAGAATCACGTAGGTGACCTATTTTGGATTCAAAACGGCAAATTTCGACAAATATGTGATGGATTTTCACGTCCGGAATGAAGAAATTTGTTTACATATTTAAAATGTAACACGTTTCATTCTCCATCCCTCTCACATTAGAAACAGGGATTGTACATGATATGCAACACTGTCAAATATCGGGAGAAATTCGGAAGTCTCCCGGGAAAATCGGGAGGGTTGGCAAGTATGCACATATCACTGATCATTTTAAGTGTTGGGTCATACACACAGCCATCCGGTGGCGCTAATCTGCTCTTCAGTGAAAGAAAGTTGGTGCCGATCGCTACGTAGCCAGCTAGGAGCCGGACCCAGGAGCTTCCCAGCGTTACGAGCACACTAACCAGATTAGCAATCCTTTGTTAACCACTGGCTGTAGTCATTGTTATTGTGCACTTACCGTTATCAAGGTGAAATGCTCAATATACCTTGATTTTAATTTGAGCTCATATCGCCCAGCCCTACTTCCTTCTTAGAGCACTGCATTCTTCAGGCCTCCTTTATATTCCACTATAGACACGTTTGTACTTGTCTACACCACACCGGACTGACCGTGCCATTTTGGGGCCATGTCAGGAACCAACTGGTACAAGTATGGAGGTATGTACTCTGACATTTTTAGAATAACTGATTTTCCATATAATTTGTAATCAAATTATTATTTTACAGAGGCCTGGAATATTGTTTCATTATACATTTTGAAAAAGACTAATTTGAGATAAACTTTCTATTAAAGGTTAGCATTGAGTATCCTGGGCTACACATTCAATTATGACGCAATAAGACTGCAGTTCTGCTGGAGCGTTCTTTCCACCAAAAGGGGGGATCTTTCTCACTACTATACTGTGCTGCGCTTACTCTGAACAGATTACTTTGAAGTGAAGATATATAATCTGCTGATTTCATTTGATCGGAAAATATATTTACAAGTTGACATTCATTTTCTACTGAATTGTATACTATTACAGTTGTATTAAATTCACTGTATATTATCTTTCAATCTCAGAAGATATGTTGATATTAATTTTTTTTTACTTTTGTATGGTACTTTGGGATGTCATTGTGAAATGATGCTATATAAGCAACTAAATTACATTTAGAGCGCATTATTTCCCCAAAAGTCTTCTTAAAACATATTTTAAGTGCAACAGAACGTTTAATATAAATTTAGTCATGCATAAAATTACATTTAAATTATGCAGGAGTTTAAAGTGAACCATTTAAGAGTTAATTCAAAATAAAGTAAAAGATATTTGCTAAAAAAAATGTCCACCCCCCCCCAATACAAGTAGCAACTTATAAGAATTGTTTACGTGAAATACCTGAGTTGGTGTCCTCACTGTCTCCCCATGGCACCGGTCGTCTTCTAGGTGTGGAGAACCCTTATGGAAAAAATAAAATAAAATCAACAAAAAGAAAACTCAATTGACGTTATTTATTTGTAAAATTAATCAACTCTCAGTAAATAAACTCAGATTGTTTGAAGGATCCTTTTGGATACCTATGGGTGAAGAATCTGCAGACTCATTAGCTTTTTGGCCCATTTTGGAGCTTGAGGATACTATGAAACAAAGACATAAAATAGATATAAAACTTTAAAACTGATTGGAATAATAAGGATAAATTGGAATGCATGTATGACTGAATTGAAACGACTTCTTTTGAAGTGCCTTGAACGTGTTGTGAATTGGCGCTGAGAAATTTATTACAGACTTGCAATCTTAAATGTGAAAACATGAAAACACGTAACCCACCTGAGGAAACTGAGCCAAAAGATCCGTGGCTCTCTTCTGTATCTGAAACATCGCTGTCCTTAAACTCTGGCAAGCTCTCTAGAAAAAAGAAATAAAAAAACACATATCATACCAACATCTACTACTGCATAAAACTGGATACATCAAATAAAAAGACTCTACCTTCAGGATCTATTTGGATCTCATCTATGCTCATTCCCTTAAAATCGGCAAGTCTCCCCTGTTCCAGGGCAATCAGCACTTTGCTAACTTTAGCCAACTGCTGGGTTTCCTCTGGTAGTCGATAATACTCCCTGTGGACACGGATATCATGGCCAAGAAAATCTGCGAGTGTGTCCATCTCATTGTCCTTCAGATTTAGAACTGTTGACAGTGTGGAAACTTGTTTTCTTAACTTTGTAGATGACAGTGTTTCTGGATACTTTGCACCACACGCTTTTGCAAATTGCCTGATGGCATCTGACCCCCTCAGATGAGTCTCCGCTTCCGGTCTTGAAAAGAAATACGGATTCTCATCTGGAACACCACAGATTCGACGATGTGTGACCAAGGTTTCCATCGAAGACAGCATATTGGGTGTTAGAAGGATGGGAACTTTGCGGTTTCTTTTGCCTCTTATCTCAATGCGCTGAAAATGCTTACAAAGTTTCTGTTCCAACTCTGACAGTCCGACGGACAAATCGGAATGCACACCTGTAGTGTCTCTAAGGGTGAATGCACTTAATGGCATTTTGGACACTTCTCCCTCCCGTCTTCGATTAAACAGGATCACTTCACACAAAGTCACATTTGCAAGCTTGCACCACATTTTCTTGTTTGGAGTGTTCCTAAGCTTGTCTTGGTATTCCTTTCTGCAGTCCTCAAGGTATGTGTGCATTTTCTTGACATCCTCAGTGAATGGGAGGAGTTGAGGTGTGTTCCATTTTCCCTCTCTCAGGGTTTGTAAGGCGCATGACGATACACTGACATCCCACCTTTTGTCAAAGAGACTTCTGGTCCTCTTCAGGTTTTCAAGAAGGGTTTCATTTGTGTGCTCTGCCATTTGGGCTTCACATTCCATAATGTCTGCTAGCTTTTTGAGACTGTGACCAAGTTTAAGAGCCAAAGATGGGGTTTTGTATACGTTTTTGTCTTCATCAAAGCCAGCGACATCCTTCACTGCTTGAACAACAGAGTTGAAATTTGAAGGAATGAAGAAGTCTTCCATCTTTAGAAGTTTGCCCAGTCTTTTTGAATGAAAAAGTAGTCTTCCGACCTCTCTCATCTTTTGCCTGATGTACTCATGTTTTGCTTTGTCATGTCCATGCTTTGCATACAAATGTTCTCCAAGTCTTAAAATGTTCTTCTCCTTTTTGATGATATCCGCGATCTCATCTTGGTGCATAACATTTACCAAGTCCCACACCTTCTTGCTGATACCAGCTGGAACTGGCTGTGCAAAGGCACAAAGGGATTGGACTCTGGTTCTGAATGGCTTCTGTTTGTGACTTTTTTGTGAAAGCTGACATCTCGACATATGCCTCCATAAATCCTTTCTTTTCAGCAATGCTTCACAATTGATGCAGTGCATATAGTCATTTGCTTCCACTGGACCTGAAGACTGATGGCTTGGAATTAGTGTTCCACTGCCTGATTTTAGGACCTCAACATTATGAGCACGATTTCCTTTGTTTCTGATCAAGTCAAAATGTAATTTTCTTTCTTTTGATTTCAATGGAAAGCTCATTGCTTTTGCTACAGCAAGTTCACTACTATGCTTGCGCACAAGATGTCTTGCCATTTTATTAGTGTTTACAGGGCAGAAGAAGCAGTAGTGTTTTTTGTTGTAGATTCTTGATCCATCTGCTTTTTTCTTCATCTTCATTACTGATATGTTTTCTAGATATGATTCAGAGTTGCTACCTTCCAGATTATTGTTTGTGTCAGAAGAACTACTGCACGGTTTCTTTCTTGAGTAAGTTTCCCTTGGCTTCTTAATTTCCTTTATTCCAACATCTTCCTCTGAAATATCTGATTCTTCTGAAGTGGATTCATGCTTTGAGTGCTGTGGTGGTTTGTATTCTTCATCACTACCTTCGATGCTGCTTATGGAAGCTTCTGAATCATTCTTGTTCTTTGACATCTTGTCAAGTAGATCTTTTGTTAGCTGAATAACAAAAATCACAAGAGTACAAGAGACGTCGAATTAGAATACTGGTTATAGAATCCCTGATACAACTTTGGCATTCCTGCAGTTTCATAAATTTTAACTACATATAGACCATACAAAATAAAATATAAATGGCAACCATATTCACTTTGTATTCTCTTGCCATTCGGAAACCAATGTCACATTCACACTGGAGGCTTTTGTGTTAATTTTTTTAAAAACAGAAATCTAAGAAATGTGTTGTTTAAACTGCCATCGGACTCCATATTTCCGAGAAAAATCTGCTGTGCTTATTAGGATTTAAAAAAGCCTTATATATTAATGGAGAGACCAGATAGCTGTGATTGTGGGAGAGGGAGAAGAAGCAGGAGAAGACGAAAGAAGAAAGACGAGTAGGAGGAGAAAGAAGAAAGGAGAAAGAAGAAAGAGGAGAAGAAAAAAGAAGAATGAAGGAGGAAGAAGAAACCATGACAAGAGGAGAGGAGGAAGAAGAAAGGAAAAAATACAAATTGTAAGAGTTTAAAAGCACGAGGGAAGCTCACAAGCTACATGCTAACTGCTAGCCATAGCACATATATTTAACAAGCAAGAAATTCCTGTGATAGTATGATACAGCACATTTTGACCCCATGAAAAATAGCTGAAACCACTTCAGCATGACAACATTCCCTTCTTCCCAGCCATATTACAGCGTTTGTGGGTCTGGGATTGTCACTCTGTGGAATGTCTCAACCCGGTATAATCTGAAATACATCACTTTCCTCTTCTTTAGTCAAATCAATCAGTAGTTTCTGCACAGTAGCTGCACACGCTGGAGCATATAGCTCTTTCTTATGCTTCATGGCCACAGACAGCCCTCTGCGGCAAATATATTTTAAGTTCGGCGACTTTCCACCATTCAAAATAATACATTTTGCAGCTTTCGCTGTCTTTATGCATGTTCGCTTATGCCAGATTGGGGTCTTAAAACCCTAGAATGCATTGCGCACATCGCAATACCGAAATGGCTTATAGCAGGTGCGATATATGCCCATTTTCTTCTTCACTCTCTCATCTGTGCCTTCAACACTAGAGGGTGACAATTTTTCGGGATTCCCACGGGTCACGGTAGTCAATTTCACTGTTGGTAACGTGATTGGGACGGGAGAGGAAATAATCCACGGGATCGGACGGGAAACCGGAAATTAGATTTTTCTTCTTTTTTCTCTTTTTTTTTTTACATCTATCTTTAGTTGAATTCCATCGGGTCTACTACACGGCACGCACCAAAACTGAAACTGCTACGTTGTTGCTACACCACCTGGATAAACTGGTAAGCATATGATATCCGACTGAAAATGTGTGTATCTTATGGTGCGTTCGAGAGCCTATTCAAACCAGTGGGACATGGACTTATCCTACCTACAAATCGGAAAAGTGCACTGGAATGCCTGACGAAGTGGAACCTCCTACCAGCTAACTCGGGGTGGTTCGACGTACCCCGACTTCACCAAAATTAAGTCGGAGGATAATGGCGGCGCCCACGAAGTCTCACGTCATGAGAGGTAAAACTTGAACGAATAGGTTATAATTTGTACTACTCTGCTTGTAGTGTTGTTTTAGACACTGTAATTTTAACACAACTTGTTTTTCATATTATGGTGTGAATGTCGTTATTATCTGTTAGCATGCCTCTTCATAAACAAAGCGACTATCAGTTTAGCGCGGCGGTCGTCCATGTTTTCCTCAAAAGCTTAGAGGTGGGAGCTAGTATCATTTATTTAGCGAATCATTTATTCAAAGACAATCAACGCTATCTCAATAAGGCTGGAGGAGGTAAATTACTAATCTAAGGGATTCGGGTCGGGACAGGAGTGTTTCTCTCGGGATTTTTTCGGGACAAGATTTTTTTGGGGGGGCTGTCACGTGATCGGGACGTGACGGGAGTATTTTTTTGGGATCGGGACGGGACGGGAGCGACAGTTGATTCCCGTGACACCCTCTATTCAACACTCTGTGAGCTTTAGCATTTCGGGCAATGAAATTTGTATCAAGTGTGAGCATCTCCTGTTATGAAAGTATGTCCAACAGACTAAATATTACATTACCAGGTAAAATGCAATTTCAGAACACTTTGAATATATTAGCCAGAATTCCTTTCTTTCCTGACAGTTCTTTGCGATATGAATAATGTGCACACTGATATTGTGATCATCTGTTCATATATTGTGCAGTAATAATAGAGAAAACCTGCTTTACCACTATACCATTGGTCATGTTGAGTTTTTGGGGCCGCAAGTAAGTGGAAATACCTGTAATCAAAGCTATTATCATCAATGTATGTGCTGTTGAAATTGCTTAATGGTCCTCTGGTTCTGGGCAGAAATGTGAGGAAGTAGCCCTGTGTCAACCAGCATGCTTAGATTCATTTTCCTCACATGCAGCACATTCATTGCACATTGTAAGATGAAATGCAGTTCAAGTGTTAAGACTTGACTGCTGAAGGAATGTAGCCGAAGCTTTTCAAGGAATCAAAACCAAAGTAGAAGGCAGGTTTAAATAATTTAAAAGTTAATGTAAGAGTACTGTGACTTTCATTATGCTGACTTACAAAGATGCTGTCGGTTCTTGTCAAAGGTGGTATGTCTGGATCGTTGTCATGCTCAGAATCAGTGCTGTCTGCGACACATGACACAGTGCTGTCTGAATTCTTGGTTGTTTCCTGTTTGGTGAGAGATGCACATTTGTATAGTATATAAAAATAGATGCAGAAAGATTAAAAATAATGAACTATACTTTGTTGCAACTCAAACGCATAAATAAAAAATTCTAAATTAGTTTTTTTGTTGTATTGTGCAGTGTTAGAATTTTTTATGCCTTTTTTTTTTTACAACTCATCTGACGAGCCAGCAGCGACTATCTTGTCAAATGGCTGAGGGAGTAACACATACATCGCCTTGTGAAAACTGTCAGATATATCAAAAAGAAATACGCATCCTACTGGACAAAATCTGTGCCTTGGAGACAGATGAAGGACTTCATGACATGCTCCCAATGGCATCCGGTAAGAAGACTAGAAAAACTGATACTTGCAACCTAAAGCTTATTAAAGTAGTGGCTTTAGAAAAACTCTGAATGTCCTGGAGTGGCCCTGCCAGAACCCAGACCTGAATCGGATGGAGCAACTCTGGAGAGATCTTAAATTGGCTGTGCAACAAATAAATTCAGAAAATTTCCACGTGTCATTGACAGCAATTATTACTGCAAAAATGTCTCAGGCATATAACTTCTAGTTAAATTATTTATATACGACACAATAAATTGTTTACAGATCACCACTTGGATTTAACTTAAGTAATAGGCAAGAGTCTTCTGTAGGATAATTACTGAATGAGGTGGTGAATGTATCCTGGGAGCTGAGTACTATTTTGCATATGGTACCAAAAAAAATAAAGGTTTTAGGGATTTTGTTATAATCAAGAAAAAGTGCTGATGTGGCAGTCTAGTGTCCAGCGTGATGCTTTCTTAGCCAGATTTATATAATCTGAACAAAATTAATACAAAAACATTTTTCACTCACCAAATCCATTGAAGCAATTTGCTGACTTGTTGTCATATCTAAACCAGAGGAGGGCTCTGCCTCATCTGGTGAATTTGGTGAAGCCTGAATAAAAGAACAGAAATTATTGTTTACAGCATTGGACAGACACAGTATACAGTTTTGACAATAACTCCATAAAACATGGTGAAATTATGTTTTTACAGAGTTATGTTTAGTGATCATTTTAGAAACTTTGCAGGGCAGGAATGAAATGAAGGTTTCATTAACTTTATGAGTTTTACTGAACACTATTTAAAACAAATATTTACCTAAAAAAGTCACAGAAGTGTTTTGGAACTTCTAGAAACATAATTAGCCACACATTTCATACAAGAACATATACATATCAACATGCTTGATCAAAGATATTCTCAGAAATCTCTTAAAAGTGTCATAACCTGAAATTTTCACTTTCCCATGTGGCCCCAAAGACTAAAACTGAATGTGGGTATCCACAGTTGTTATGACTCCTTTAATGCTATGTAGAAAAAAATTCTATCAACACTATGTATATTTCTCCAAAGTAACAAATTGTTATAAACAAAGTTAACATTACATTAATAGTACCTTAAGCTGTGCTTCTGTGTGCTCCATGTGCTTTGTCAAGCATTTTTCATGATGGGTTCTCAGGCGTTCCAACCGTGCCTTAAACCTGGTCCTGTGTCTGCAGAAAGTCAAACAACAGACACACTCTTAAGATATACTTAAGATATACACTTATTTAAGAACATAAGAATATACATCTATGCAATCATATGAAATTAATAAAAAAAATAATCACAAGCTCTGTCATTCTGATTTACCCAGAAAATCTTTTACAAAAAAAAAAGTTTATCTGAAATCACAAGATCATTTAAAAAATATTTTTTCATTGTGTTTTTCTGAGTTAGAGAGACAATAATAAATAAATACTTCTGCAGCGTCTAAAAAGATAATTTCCACCTTTACCATAAACAGCTTTTCCGGTGGGCCAAAGAAAAAAATTAGTAGACCATATAAATAAAATAAAATTTACATTTATTTGGAAGTTCAACCTTTGCTTCAATAGTATGTAAATATCAGAAACCAACAAAGTTTTGAGCAGTCATAGCTTAGAACAAAACTTTCAGGCCAAATTAAACACATTAAACAGCGTAACACCAGTAGCTCCTGTCAGATCTCTTACATAAACATAAAAAGTTATATTTAGGTGGTAGTTTTTTGGGCTTCATCACTGTGAGACAATGTGCTGGTTTCCCCATGCAGCATCATATCAGCAGTAGTATTATGCAGACTGCAAAACTCTACATTTTAAAAATAACTATATGGCCACTGTCAGATAACTCATCATTAATCAGCTCTCAGCAAAAACAGTATTTTTATGAGGTAATTAAAACATATTGGGATTCACTCATCAGTAACAATGTGCTTGTTTCCCTATGCAGCATCATGTCAGCAGTAGTAATATGCAGACTATTAAATTCTAACAATATGGGCACCATCATATACTCTATGCTTAAAATAATTACTTGATTCCATGAAGTGCTGATATTAAAGTGGAATAGACCGTAGATGATGATGGATATAGAAGCTGTTAATGTTGTGGCCGCATGGTTGCCCGGAAGTAGCACCGGAAGTCGACAAAAACGTCTTTAAAAAGCGCTTATTGCCTTTAAAGTTTATTAATAAATGTCAATAACCCCAATATCGAACTATATATGCTTTATAATTTCTAATATACTATATAAACTATCAGGGCTAAACATTGCTCACCAATTGACCTTAACAACCTAGCTAACAGAAGCACATGTAGCCTATAAAACTAACATCCATGTGGCGAAAAAAAACGAATATGCATTTTTCTTTGAAACATTATTAATTTCTTTAAACTGTTAGCTCTCAAACAAATTCTCTTTTTTAACGGCTAAATGTTCTTACCTTGTATACATCCGTTTGTTCCGCTCTGTCAGCCTCTAATGAACTTGCTGCGTGTCTGTCATGGCTGCCGTAGTCTTACAGAGGGGGCGGAGTTAACAAAGTAAATAGTTAAACTGAGGACCGCAAATGTCAGGAAAGGTGTGTATGTTCAAAGTTTGTCCAGACATGGAGGTGTGTGCCTGAGACTAGTCAAAACGGGGTCCATTAAAGTCAGGAAATGTGTAGTTTGTTTCAGTCTTGAAATGTAGCCCACAGAATTTAAAATAATAATAAAAATATTTTTGCCTTACATGAGATTTGAAGGAATAGATTAACATCTTAGAGTTGCACTTCAAAGCGTAACATTTATTTATCCTTTTTTACTTTTAGTATGTGGAATATATATATATATATATATATATAGGGTGGATAATAATAAAATCTGTAATATTGCTTTGTGAAATGTAATGCATTTTTGAGAGTTTTATAACATATCTGTATCTAACACACACATATATACATATATATATAGGGTGGGCCATTTAAATGGATACACCTTAATAAAATGGGAATGGTTGGTGATATTAACATCTTGTTTTTGGGACATTAGTATATGTGAGGAGGCAAAGTTTTTAAGATGGGTGATGACCATGGTGGCCATTTTGAAGTCGGCCATCTTGGATCCAACTTTTGTTTTTTTCAATGGGAAGAGGGTCACGTGACAGATCAAACTTATTGGGAATTTCCCAAGAAAAACAATGGTGTGCTTGGTTTCAACATAACTTTATTATTTCATTAGTTATTTACAAGTTTCTGACCACTTATAAAATGTGGTCAATGTGCTACCCTGTTCTCCCACTCTTCACACACTGATAGCAACACCGAAGGAGAGATTCCAGCAAAGGCTTCCAGCATCCGTAGTTTCAGGTGCTGCACATCTCATATATTCACACCATAGACAAAAGATAAAAGTCTTAGGGGGTCATATCGGGAGACCTTGGGGGCCATTCAACTGGCCCATGACGACCAAAGTAGCCCAAAAATCCTTTCTCTTAGATACGTTCCGTTTGGGCTATTTTTTAGTAGCCCGATTCCGTTTGGGCTACTTTTTAGTAGCCCGATTCCGTTTGGGCTACTTTCTTTAAGTGTGAAAAAATTTCTAAGTGTTGGGCTCCAGCATGGGGGGGTGATGGTGGCCGACATGTATCCGATTTTAGGGCCTTTTGCCTGGGCAGAGGTCAAGCTGATGGTCCCCTAGTCTGGAGGTCCAGAAAAAAATTTTTTTTTTTGTGCTGAGTGTGTGCAGGGTGTGTCCTGGAGCGCAGCAAAATTGATCCCAAGTCAGGGTTATCCATAAGAAAGCCTGAAATGCTTTCTTATGGATACATTCCGTTTGGGCTACTAAAGAGTACCCCGAAATGCTTCCTTTTGGGTACCCTGTTCCCCAACGCTTTGAGCCAGGGATGTGAAATCCGAGATTACGCATCACGGTTGGTGTCTCAGAATAGCCGCCGCGTTTCAGACCTCTACTCCATTGGGAAAGGTCAGAGATCAGAGGTGAGAAATCTGCGACTAGGCCTCAAAGCCTTTCCAGGGCCCCTTTTTTGGGATAATTCACCAACGCTTTGGGCCAGGGTTGTGAAACTTGGGATTACGCATCAGGGCACGGATCACTACACTGACAACAATTTTGAGACCTCTACGCCATGGGGAAGCGTCAAAGGCCAGACCCCCTACATGCGACTAGGCCTCCAGGCCTTACAGGCCCCTTTTCCTCTCTAATTGTCACCAAAAATAAAAACCGGGGCTTTTTGGATAAACAAAAAAGCAGGGGTGTGAAATTTGGATCTCGACATCAGGGCACGGATAACAATACACTGACAAACAATTTTGTGACCTCTACGCATGCGGGAAGCGTCAAAAGGTCAGACCCCCTACATGCGATAGCCATCAGGCCTTATCAGGCCCACTTTTCCTCTCTAATTCCCCAACGCTTTTGAGCCAGGGTTTGTGAAACTTGGGATTACGCATCAGGGCACGGATCACTACACTGACACCGATTTTGAGACCTCTACGCCATGGGGAAGCGTCAAAGGTCAGACCCCCTTAATGCGACTAGGCCTCAAAGCTTTCCAGGCCCCTTTTTCTCTATAATTCAGCGACGCTTTGAGCCAGGGGTGTGAAACTTGGGATTACGCATCAGGGCACGGATCACTACACTGACACCGATTTTGAGACCTCTACGCCATGGGGAAGCGTCAAAGGTCAGACCCCCTACATGCGACTAGGCCTCAAGGCCTTACAGGCCCCTTTTCCTCTCTAATTCCCCAACGCTTTGAGCCAGGGGTGTGAAACTTGGCATTAGGCATCAGGGCACGGATCACTACACTGACAACATTTTGAGACCTCTACGCCATGGGGAAGCGTCAAAGGTCAGACCCCCTACATGCGACTAGGCCTCCAGGCCTTACAGGCCCCTTTTCCTCTCTAATTCCCCAACGCTTTGAGCCAGGGGTGTGAAATTTGGGATTACGCATCAGGGCACGGATCACTACACTGACAACAATTTTGAGACCTCTACGCCATGGGGAAGCGTCAAAGGTCAGACCCCCTACATGCGACTAGGCCTCAAGGCCTTACAGGCCCCTTTTCCTCTCTAATTCCCCAACGCTTTGAGCCAGGGGTGTGAAACTTGGCATTTACAGCATCAGGGCACGGATCACTACACTGACAACATTTTGAGACCTCTACGCCATGGGGAAGCGTCAAAGGTCAGACCCCCTACATGCGACTAGGCCTCAAGGCCTTACAGGCCCCTTTTCCTCTCTAATTCCCCAACGCTTTGAGCCAGGGGTGTGAAACTTGGGATTACGCATCAGGGCACGGATCACTACACTGACATCAATTTTGAGACCTCTACGCCATGGGGAAGGGTCAAAGGTCAGACCCCCTACATGCGACTAGGCCTCCAGGCCTTACAGGCCCCTTTTCCTCTATAATTCCCCAACGCTTTGAGCCAGGGGTGTGAAACTTGGGATTACGCATCAGGGCACGGATCACTACACTGACACCGATTTTGAGACCTCTACGCCATGGGGAGCGTCAAGGTCAGACCCCTACATGTCGAATAGGCCTCAAGCTTTCCAGGCCCCTTTTTCTCTATAATTCAGCGACGCTTTGAGCCAGGGGTGTGAAACTTGGGATTACGCATCAGGGCACGGATCACTACACTGACAACAATTTTGAGACCTCTACGCCATGGGGAAGCGTCAAAGGTCAGACCCCCTACATGCGACTAGGCCTCAAAGCTTTCCAGGCCCCTTTTTCTCTATAATTCCCTTTGAACGCTTTGACCCAGGGACGGTCTGGCGGTCACTCAGCTCAAAGGAAGTGTCGGGTCAGAATGGGCTACTTTCGTTTCAATTTGGGCTACTTTTGGGGGTGGGGGATGGGCTGGACGGTCTGGCTGTCACTCAGCTCAAAGGAAGCGTCGGGTCAGAATGGGCTACTTTCGATTCAATTTGGGCTACTTTTGGGGGCGGGGGATGGGCTGGACGGTCTCTGGCGGTCACTCAGCTCAAAGGAAGATTTGGTTCCAGATGGGCTACTTTCGATTCAATTTGGGCTACTTTTTGGGGCGGGGGATGGGCTGCAGGATTCGACTCGGGCCACTCTTCCAAAAGTAAGTAGACGGTACCCCTCGATGGTCATTCCACGTCGGTGCAACTTTTCGGGCTACTTTTGATTCCGTTCGGGACGGGCATTCCGTTCGGGCTACTTTTCGGTAGGTTCGGGCAACAAAAAAGTGGCCCCAAATAGTTTGGGGCCACTTTTGACACAAAGTATGCCAAATTGAAGCGTAGAAGATATCCCAAAAAAACGCTTTCCCTCATTATCAATGTAGCACACATCGTTTTATGGACACCACATTGACAAGCAAAGGTGAAACGACAGCATACGGCTGTACATGTCATCGCTAGTACGATCAGGCAGGGGACCAGAAAAAATGACAGTCAAATCTTTTTGGCAGCCCTACACACCGAAGTTACGCTAATTTTATTGATCTCCGATTGCCGTAACCGGGTGTCATTGCCACCAGCATGGATAACGATCCTGCTATTCCATCGTTTGTCCTTTGTCCAAAAGCTTCAGATGGGACCTAATGTCCGCAGCTCTGGCCCCTGGAAGGCATCTGACACTGGTCTTTCGTGTCTCTGGCGCCACGTTCCTAAGTATAGAGCTGCCATTTACAAGAATCGGCCTCTCCTGCTCAGTGGGTGCGTCGCTGAGCGGGGCGAACCTATTGTTCAGAGAAAGGGGCTGGAAGTTGGCCGCGGGCTGGGGTCTGGTGCTAGGCTTCCTATGAGCCGTCCCCCAAGCTCGCCTCAGATCCCCGCTGCATGGGAGCTGTTGGAGGACGGCTAAGGGGTCCTGTCCTAACTGACTAACCCTCGCCTCCAAGGCTACAAAAATGCTGCACTTATTACACCTACCATCTTCGCTAAATGAGGCGGAGGAGTAGCTAAACATCTGACAGAGAGAGCAAGAAAGAGGAGGAGGTTCAGAGAGAGACGGAGGAACAGGAGACAAAGCTGCCGAGGCCATGCTAGTCGTGAAGCTAAGCAAACCTAGCGGTAGCTTACGGAGCCCAGAAAACCAGTGTAACGCTTAACGAGTCCCAAAACGTAGAGAACACCAACAGAAAATAAATGTTTTAATGTGTTTGTGTTTTAAAGTAACTCAGAAAAACTTCTGGACAGAGAATATTAGATCAGTTCAAGAGAGACACAAACACCGACTTGCTTCAACCGAGTGAGTCACCAAACAGGAAATGACGCGATACGCCTTACCAACGCAGTCTCAGCAGCAGCTACTGCTTTTATTTTTTATTGTCTTCTTACACAATTTTTTGTAACTATATTTTTGTTGGTTTATGTGAAGAGGCGGGATATGATCCAAACACAGCTGAGCACATACAAAGAGTCTGATTTATAAAGAGGAAATTGCGTAAAGCTGTGCATAAGTTTGAGAGATCAGAAACTTACTAGGCGTAAATAAATAAAAAGTTGCTGAGCTTAAGTACGGTTTTAGTGAGGATTCCACGCAAAGTTTTATAAATGAGACCCCTGGGCTGGTGGCTGTTTAGACCTTGTGGGGGCTTTGGCGGTCTGCCTGTCTCCATCCTAGAGGGTAGGGGGACCGCCTCCTGGGTCCAGGGGCTGGTTGCTCTACTGGGGCATCGTACCTGGACCTAGGAGTGTAGTGTGTGAATGAGTGCATATACACCCTCCTTTCTTGGGTGTCTTGGTGTGCCGGTGAGAGTCTATGTGCCTAAGATGGAGGTACGTATGACTGTGTCTGTCTATTTTGGTCTACCTGTCAGGTTGGGTCTTGGGCTGCCCTCTCGCTTGGCGCATGTCAGACCCTTCATCTAATGGGGGGCAGATTTCCCCTCCATCACTCCCTGCCAGTGAATGATGCCTTTGCCTGCTGTTGTGTTGATGCTCTTGGTGTCCGGGGCTTGGTGCTCGGGAAGAGGTCCAATGCCTCGGTTGGTCAACATGCCAGGTCGATGTCTTCCTTTTGTTGGTCGGGGTACCTCCTTTTGGTGTGCCAGTTTTTAAATCATTGGGTAGTGTCTGTTTGATGGCTCGGTGGGATAAGAATCCGGCATCTCCCCTGGGTCGATCACCTGTTTTGTATATTTAATGCTTGGTCGATTCATTGGTGGGTTTGTTTAGCCTTGGTTGGTAGCCTTGTCTCGATGTTCTGTTTTCTGGTGTTTTCTTTGTTCCCCTTCCTCTCTTATATCTTCTAACTCACCCTCTCCCTTAACTTTCTGTTTCTTAACTTTTTTCTTCATCTTCTTTCTATCGTCCTTCTTATTTTTGGACACCAATTGTGAGTGCCACAATGCCAGATAGGACATGTTACAAAAAGGAAAGGAATAAAATAGATCCACAATGTAAAAAATATTATATTAAGGCTAAAGCCCCAGGGATTTAATATATTTGAATAACACCTTTGCATTATAATGAATGTCTAACTCTAAGCCATATTGAGATCAGACCCTCAATCACATACATACATACAAGTACTGTGACGTAATAGTTAAAAGAATAGATTATAGAGAAAACTGAACAGCTTCAATAAAATTAACCAAAACTAGATACCAAAATCACCTGGAGTGACAAATTTAGTCTGTTTTGCACTCCTAGAGACCGTAAATGCACAACACTTTTCATTTAAGGGCTAAAAAAGTGGAATTTTCATGATATTTTTCATGATATGTCTCCTTTCATGATATGTCTCCTTTCCATGATATAACTCACTGATAGCTAATTAACATTCTTACGAACATGAGAGAACTGACAATAAACTTCCAAATATTTTAAACATTTTGGAGGAAATGTGTCTAATCTAAATACTGGTACAACATAAGCTTTTTTCCCTCCAGCTGTGAGCACATCTTCAATTTTTTCCTTTTCTTTTTAGAATTTCTTAATACCTTCAATGTGAGAAATATTAATAATTTGCTTGGCAGCTCTGTTGGATTTGTGTGACACATTATAGCAATAAGTAAAAAAGTCTGACCACTATTAAATCTATATTTTACAGTGTGACACTGGTCACTATTAATACATTTTACTATTCAGGTTTGTGGTGTAAGTCCTTTAATACGACTAAAAATCAGACAGAGCCAGGTATCCTAAATTGGTATTAACATGTCTAAATATATCCATAGTTGCATTAGGATCAGTAGAAATAATGTATTGTATTAATATTGAGACAAATGGTACTCAAAATGCTCATAAAAACTATTGTTTTATAGTCACAATGGAAGGCTGGCATAATGCTTTTTATTTATGAAGGGTAATAATGTGAGGAACGCATCGGGATTCCTCCCGAGGAGCTGGCCCAAATGGCTGGGGAGAGGGAAGTCTGGTTCTCTTTGCTTAAGCTGCTGCCACTGCGACTGACCCCGGATAAGCGGAAGAAGATGAATGGATGGCTGGATCATGTGATTTTGACTGGGAGTCTTGTGATTATTAGAACCTAAAATTATGGTCAAAGATGGATGTGTTGGTAGATGACATACCACAACCCCCTGCCACTGAAACTGCAGTAGTATGGGGCACACCTGGAGCAACTGGTCTGCCACTCAGGCTGGTGTCACATACAAATATAAGGGATGGTGCAGATTATCCTTCCACTTGTAGTTTATTCCTTCTTAGTTTAATGTGATTACGCTCAACATTTTATTCTTTCAGGAACCACTTGAAACACAATCATGATTGTGAATGTGCTAATTGCTAACATTAGTATTACATTACCTCAATGTGGATTCCCTCTTGAGGCTGGATGGAAACAGTGGGTGTTCCATGTCCAAGTGGCTTTGCATTAAAGTCTTGCTGTGTCGGTAAGAGAACTCTGGTTTACATTGGAGACACTCCAGTGTTTTCACTTCTCATTAGTTTAAAGTGATCAAACATTGGACACCAAGTTTGTGCACCAGTAAAATCTGTGCCTGTAAAAAAAACATTAAAGCTGCAAAGCGCTGTTAATGTAGATTTGAATGATTGCATTGAATACGGTAGCATTAGCAATTGGTGTGCCTATTTTAACAATGTCCCATGATACTGCATGCTGTCATGTTTGGCTCTTTAAAACACCCATTTTATTTTCTCATTTTGAATATGAAATTGAAACATATAACATTGAAAACATTGAAAACAGTGCCTTTTGGGTCTGATTATGGACTACTCACTGCCGAAATGGTTGAGATGTGCCGATAGCAAATCCTTTAAAGAGTCAATTTTGTATAGAGACACAACAGCTGAGAGTATTGGGTTAGTTGATTTACCTGATGATATTTTCCCTCCCAGAAATGTCCCCAAACCTGTATAGTGAAAATGTGCCTATTTTATTTCAATGGCTACTTTTACAGGGTTAATCAGCAGGAAACTATATAATGCTATCACAATTTTCAAATATTTTTTTCTTGTCTACCGTTTTTTCTGTAATAGATCATTTAAACTTTTCTATGTAGGACTACTTTATAGATGTTAATGGCTTTTATAAAAGGAATACCTTCATATCATGAAATTTTATCATGGTATTTTTATACCATCTTAAATGCACAAAATAAGGCCAAAATAATAGTTTGGTTTAGTCTAAGGCTGCATTCCCACTTGATAGTCCGGTAGACTGGGGACCAAAATTGCAACATTGTTGTTGTTTTTAACTGGTGCGGTTTACATTCACACTGGCTTTTTATTATCAGAAAGTCCGGAGCTTTGAGCTACATTTTCACCTCTCTGCCTGTGGTGGCGCTTTTGAGGAGCTGGGCTTCCTCCTCCCACAGCAGACACTTCCAGTACATTGGAATGTAAACAAACCCGCAAGAGAAGCAGATTGTAGCGGTTTCAGGATTCATCTGTTGTGTTTGGCAAATGTACCAGATAAATACTGCAGCAGTAACTCAGGATTAACATAGAATGAGGCAGAAGACTATGAAGAATGTTTATATAAGACGGCTGAGACGGTTCTATGAGCATTTTATAATGAAGAGGACCGCCTGAATACAACTTCCAGCATAGATGTTCTCCTTATACAGAATGTGAGCAAGGTATGTACAAGATCCAGCATTTATCTCTCCGGCATTAGTGGTTGTTTAGATTATATTTACCCAGGAAGCCCTGTACAATAGTCCGCTTCCTGCTTTTGGTGCGGCCCGGTCCGTTTACTATTCACACATTCAATCGAACAGAAGTAGGGTTTGTTTCAAATCAACCAAGAGCACTGTTTTTAGGCGGACTAGAGTTTGTTCCGAATCAGAGTTTGATTGCCCATTCATACCTCCACAAACGAACCGGACTTTCCTGGCAAACAAACTACAGTTTGTTTCAAGCGGACTAAACCGGGCTGGTATGAATGCTCCCTAAGAAATACAGAAAAGAGGGTTGTAGTTGCATGGTAATAACATTGTCTTTGCAAGTGAAAAACGAAACACTTTCAGAGGTTCCCATGTCCAGCTGTTGTAAACATCACAAAAGCTTTGTTACTTCATAACTTCAAATAAATCCACTGATTATCCAATTAATTTTGTGATTTCGATTTGGTTTGATTTACCGTCATTATTTTGCTTCATATTGAAATTATTTATATTTTTATAAAATTATTATTTATATAAATATTTTTATCTTTGTAAATAATACATTTATATTTTGGTATTCAAGATAAATTATATTCCGTCTCAAAAACAGCTCTGGTGGAAAATAAAAAGTTAAAGATTTATTTTTTACTTTAGAAAAAGTAATGAATAAAATGAAATATGCTATTCATATTTTATATTAAATAAATATTAAAGTTTACATTTTTACACTTTGTCAGAAAAATGTCCCCATTACTCAAAATGTACACACCGCAATAACTAAGATGACCTCTAGGGGTGTCTTTTACACACATCATGTCAGGAAATTTGTACTTCAGGGGACTTTTTTTTGTTTTGAAAAAAAACTGCACTAGGCACATTGGCATGCTGTTTTCTATTCATTTCTATGGTCGTCCTACTGGGGACCAAGTGTCGGTCCCCAGTAGGACGACTGGTCCCCAGTATGTGAGTGATATTTCATGTGTTGGACCCCAAAAAGATAGAATTACAAACACACACACACACACACACACACACACATAGAGTCTTATTCCTCCAAGTATCCCTTTTGTTTCCAAGCCATCAGAGTAGCAGAGTTGCTGCCATCATCAGGGCCAAACTGCCATTCAAACTAACGAGCAAAAAAAACACAACTGGGAGCTACCCTTGGTAAACAAGGCGATCGCTCGAACATAGCCCCGTGCCTTTCCGTGCCTGCTGCTGCTGCTGCTGCTGTGTGGCTGTTGCAGTGCGCTTTGTTTTTGCATCCATACCTACTCAGCATGCGTGGCTGAGGCCGCCCGGCGGAGAGCGTGAAGGCGCACAGGTGTTTCTCCAGGCGAAGCTGCGCACCACTGCAGTGCACAGGGCGGACGGCTATCGCTCAGCAACATCACAGGAACCCGCTCCAAATTGCACAAAAACGGACGGAACCGGGACTTGCGCGCATCCTACTGGAGGAAAAAACGGAAATCGAATATATCGGAACCGGTCCTGCCGACGGGCGGAATCCCTGCGGTGTCGGGAAAAGCCTTCAGAAAATATTGATGTAAATACTGACGTTTCTCTGGGGAAGACACCCAGAGTGAATCATGATGGGGAATGTCACCGTCTGGTTCCGCTTGCTCCTTTCAAAATAAAGGACCAGTTGGGAAAAAAGATAAATAAATAATTAAAATATAGATATAGAGCCCATCTGGGTGCCATTTAATCTAATTTAGTTTCATGTTTAGTATTTAAAATGGGACAATAAATAATAATGAACATTTAAATACGTGCCATTAGGGCCGGGTGGCTAATATCCATCTCTAATCCCAATTGCAGGTTGATGTTTAAGCACAGATAATGAAAACAAGGATGTTGAAATAGGGATTGCATTAATGGCGAGATTCATGACCAGAAAAAAATAGCTTAAACTATACCAGTTTTCCTAACTGGCAATGTACAATCAACTCTAGAGCCTGTCTTTGATCAACTGCCGGTATTCTTTTTGAACAAATATTTGTAGCAGGGATGGAGCATAGCTATGAAGCATTTCGTAAAGTAAGGCAGACTCGCTGTCGTTTTACAATACATGCTCTCATTATGTGTTGTGAAGACCCCTGAGGTTTATTAGTGAACATTGGTGAACAAACAATGCATAATGAAGACCAAGAAACACAGCAGACAGGTCAGTGAAAAAGTTGTGGAAAAAAGTAAAAATGAAGGTACGAACAAAAAGAATAAATATCACAGAAGCAGCCAAAAGTTGTTTGGATAACTCTAGAGGAGCTAAAGACATTCACTGCTCTAGTGGTAGAATCTGTTCACAGGACACCAACTGGTGCACTTCATAATTGGTATTCATGGAAAAGATAAAACAAAGTAAACAGTAAAAACCAAAAAGAGTGTTAAAATAAATACCCATTACAACAAAGGAAGAAGGTGCTCTTTGGTGCACACTGGTTAGCCTCTTGGTCAGCCCACTTTTGAGAAAGAGATTGTATCTTTAGTAACATCCTAGGTAATATAAAAATATGGCAAAAAAAATTGTTTAATGCTATAAAAGCCTTGAAACTGGCACCGAGGTTTACCTTCCTGTAGGATGACAACCCTAAGCATAGAAACAGTTATATTGGAATGGCTAAGATCAAAGCATATTCATGTTTCAGAATGACCCAAAGTTCAGACATGAATCCAAATGAGAATCTTTGGCAAGATTTGAAAATTGATGTTCATGCATGCTTTCCACTAGTGCTCTAATTGCAGAAGAAGATTGTTCTATTAATAACCATCCACAATATTTTCTTACCAAAGATGGAGATCTGGATCTGAAATATGAGAAGGTGACAGATGTAGCTAAGGAACACATTTTGCAGTAAGATTCCTGCTCAGTTTGACTTGACCACTTGTTCTTCTGACATATATGCTTATTTTCAGTCAGCCAAAAACTTGCCCAAGCTGTCTAAAATGGTTTCACTTTGAAAATAAATGTTAGTCACTTCCGGTTTTACACTAGTTATCGCTTCCGCAGATCGACTGGTTTTTCATTTGCGCTGCAAACAGCATTTCCCAAAATGCTCTGCGTCCTGTCTGGTTTTGATCAGAACAGTCATAATAGGGTGATAGTTCATTGCAAAGCAATATAATACATGCACCACAGTTTATCTGTAGTGTGATTAACTGTGTTTCTATGCTTAATTAACTTCACATTTCAATTAATTAAAATTGCTGGTGGGTAACAAACTGAATACAATGAACTATAGCTTATAAGGAACATGGAAACTGGACTTGCTGGGTCCACCTGAAATACTGGTTGGACTCCCAGCCTTCCTTTTCTCCTTCACCAGCTTCATCTGTACTGTTCTCTCTCTCACAGAAACCTCCTCATCTTCACCCTTTAAGCTTAGTTTTCTTTATCGTCATTCTTTTTTTTTTATACATTATTTTTCTCCTGTTACCGATTGCCTTTTTCACCTATGACTCCTGGTCTTTCTATCGTTCGTTCATCCTCAAATCTCTTCATTCTTTCTGCAAGCTAAGTAAACTTCTCAACTTTTACGTACTGTTGTCTGCAGTTTTCAAGTATCAAGATAAAAAAAAAAGGCATCCTACCGTTAGAGCCCCCATATCAATATGAATCAGGAAATATTTTGTCACTGTCGTCAAACGATTAATGGGGGATAAAGCCAGGTCTGGAGGATAGCCTAAATCTATATTTTACACAGAGTTGGGTAAATAATCTGAATAATAATCTAATCACAAAGTAAAATCTTTGCTTATCTGCGCCAAATGAAAGTAAAACCACAACTCAAAGACTTCATAAGGCGGAAATACTCTTGAAAAAAAAATCATCATCCGTTTAGCTTTGATCATAATTACCTGTTTCTGCAGTTTATCGGTGCGTTGGAGGTGGAGAAGGCCCTGAATTTGATCCAGCCAGGTGCGCACTTCACCCTCCAGGATCGCTTGATTTATCAGCCTGGTCACCGTGAGAGCAGAGAAGGATGGCGACACCTAAAGCAGTGTTCATTACTTGCGCGGTGCTGCTGTTTTTTTTCATTATCGTCGGGATTATAGCTGTCACTGTGAGGCTCAAATGCCCGAATGACACTTTCTACGAAGCTGCCGTGGCTGCGGACACAAAGAAATGCTCAGAGATTGGAAGGTAAGTGCTGATTAATACTTTATTTACTGTATAGGCGAAGCTGGCATGACATCCTCGATATGAGCATCATTCAATTATGTTTCTTTCGGGGGTGTATTCAGTTAAAAACTCCATTTACTTTTCTTAAATCATAAAAAAAACCCCACATGTTTCCGATAATTATTTCAGAGTTATTTGAGGAGGAAGCTATCGTGACACGGTCGGCTGCAATGTTGTTGGTATATACTTTGCAAGTAACGGGTGTGAATTCTACAGGGACATGCTTCAACGAGGCGGCTCAGCGGTAGATGGCGCCATTGCAGCGCTTCTGTGCACCAGCATAATGAACCCGCAGAGCTCGGGGATCGGAGGGGGCTCCACTTTCACCGTAATGGACAGTTCTGGTAACAAAAGGGCTTCCTTCCATGCAGCCAAAATCATTCAGAATAAGTGTTATATTAATAATTACCGCTAATAAGTAGTAATTGGAATATCTTTTTAATTAAAGGTAAGGTGAAGATAATTAACGCCAGGGAGACTGCACCATTAAAGGTGGACCCTGATCTGCTGAAGTCGTGCTACATGAGATCAGGTAGGTAGATTGTTGCTGTATGTCAAACGATGATAAACAGGTTGACCGCTTTTAAATGTGCTTTCTTATATCTACGGAGTGAAATTTTCCTATTTTTTCTTTCTTTCATCTTTAATTTATTAACTGTCAAGCAGGCTTACAGGCCACTGTGCTCTTGAGTAATTCACTGTGATTCGGAAAAATTTGGCAAGGTACATTTATTTTTATAGCACACTTTTAGCAATAAGGCGATTCAAGGTGGTATGGGTGATTTGGCATAGTCAAAAATGAAAGGGGCAACAAAACAATAACAGCAGAAAACACAACATCAAAGACATTACTAACATGAAAATATACTACTCTTATGACATTCCAGTTATTATTAATCAATTAATCAAAGGTAGCTCTTAACAGGTTCTTAGGAACTCATGTTTCACAAGCTTTTCCGTGGTCTGTAAGTTTGTTCCAGATGAGAAGCGTAGCAACTGCAAGCTGATTCTCCAAGTTTAATTCTGATTCTATTGCAGTGTAGAATGGAATTAAAGGACCTAAGTGGTCTGAGTGGATAGTATGATGATGGCAGATCTTCAACATACATCGGTGCTGAACCATTTAAATATATTCTAAACTAGTAAAGTATTTTGAAGTCCCTTTTTGTCTCAGTCCTGAGAGTATGCGAGCAGCAGCATTTTGGATCAATTGCAGTTCTGTGATGGACTTTTTAGGCAGACCTGTGAGGCAGTGGCGTAGCCAGAACAAAGACACTGGGTGTGCACATGCAAACAATGGGTGTGCCAAATTTATTCTCAACAAATACAATTTTTTTTTTTTTTACTGCACATGTAATGCCCCTCTGGAGGGGGATAATTTGCCTTAAGTGGAGCGGCAAGGGCAAAACTAATAATTTCAGACTAACATATTCAAAATCACTGAAATACTTCTGAAATAGATCATAATAACTTTTCAATCTTTAAACACAAGTTTTTAACGCAATTTAAATGAGTTAACAATTTCCAAATGTATTTCCTGTAACATTTATAAGTAAACCTGTTTATCTTATCCTATTTATTTCTTACTCACACTATCACATGTACATTTTTACTAAAGTATCTGAACTTCCCAGCTTCGGATTGCAGCTTCAAAAGGCAAGGCAGCGTGGCTTGGCCTTATTATTTCATCAGAGTCCAGTTTGTCTGCAAGCTCTTTTTTAAACAAGAGCAATAAGATGCTATTAAGTCTCTCAGTGAGCATTGTAGCTCTGCTGCTGGTTTTAATCCTGTTCACCACAGGAAAAAAGGCGCTCCACAGAGCGGCTTGTAACAGGCAGTGAAATGAGAATGCGAAGCAAACTGTTAATCTAGGGGAAAACGTCATCTTGGGAAAGGGGCTATCTCCAGCAATCATCTGACAAGTTAATCCCTATTTAATGGTATCTGTTAAGTAATATTCAGCCAAAAAATACCTGACCAGAGAACTACAGATAAAAGTGATATTTAAAACTTGTGTTATTATTAGAATATCTGATGTGGTTCCTGCACAGCATGGAATGAAAATGCTCACTTCTTCACTTCTTCTAATAGTCGGATTGTTGCAGAAGTTATTGACGTGAGGTTTTGGATTTTTTTCCATGGACAGAATAGATTACCCCCGTGGGTAATCATAGCTGTTGATCTGCAGGCAGAATCTGCGCTTAGACTGGAGACCGCAATCACATAATTCACTTCAGACTAAACGTTTAACATGAGGAAACATAATTTGAAGACTCTCAGAACGAGCCGTTTCCTGACCTGTAAACTACTGGATGAAAGCCAGCGGTTAAAGGGGAAGGAGGCGCTGCACAACATGTGGCACACATCTGGTTGTATGATGGCCGTCTATCTGGGCGCGCTGGGATGGATGTACTGCCGACCTGTCCAAGGTGCACGGTGCCTCTTACTCTTACCCGATAACCGCTGGACCCCCGCAACCCTTCAAGGAGAAGTGGGATAAGTAATGGATGAAATTTATTTACCTGGACTCCGTGTATAGAGTTAAAAAAAAAGAAAAAAAAGACTGCGCATCTCGTAAAGCGGTCAGAGGGAGGTGTGAAAACGAATCTGTAAAAATGCTAAACAGACATCAGATTTTTCGTCACCTCTCTCTTTCTCTCTTGCCATATATATAAATGCATTCAGTTTTTTGGGTGTGCCAGCTGGCTTTGTGGGTAGCACTGGCACACCCAGGCAAATCTGTGGCTACGCCAGTGCTGTGAGGACACTGTTGGCGTAATCAGTCTGAGTAAAGATAAATGCATTGATGCAATATAGAGTTGAATGTCATCTGCATAGTTATGGTAACTAATCCTATCAATTGTTCTAATCTGGGAGCAGGTGTTAAATAGGAGGGGCCCAAGGATGGATCCCTGGGGCATCCCACATGTGATATCTGTCTGTTCTGATGAAAAGTCCAATTGACACAAATTCCAATTGACACAAAGAAGTCCCTCTTTTTTAGTTAAGCCTCAAACCTGCCAAGTACTGTACCAGAGAGTCTGATCCCACTTTCCAGTCATTTTGATAGTATGTAATCGTCAAAAGTATCAAATGCTGCACCGAGGTCCAACAGTAGGTCTACCAGCACTGTGGTTATATCACAATCCATATATTTATGTGATGTCCTTGAACACTTTGACAAGAGCAGTCTCAGTCTGAAAAGTTTAATCAATGAAGTTGGTCATTGTTAGGCTATTTAACTGTGAAACAAAGCTTTTTCAATAATCTTACTGATTAAATTATCATCAGAGAAAGATAATTTAGCAAAAAAGGGAAAATTATTTTTGTTCTGCACCTGCAGTAATACTTCATGTTCAGTGACTTTACTAAGTATTCACACCTCTTGCATATTTTCTTTAGAGTTTATGCATAATACCAATACAAAGTTGTATGTCACTGGAAAGTGCAAGAAAATATGAGGAATGACATCATTTTCACAATTTTTTTCAAAGAAAACTGGAAAGTGTGATGTGTGTTCTGTCTTTTTCTCTCAGTATTCTGATACCCTTCCAATCCTCAACAGTCTCCACCAGAGCGGTTACTAGTCTTCCTGGAGTCCAATTAATAAAGTGTAATAACCATGTACAGTACCACAATGACAATTAGGCTACATATTACATTTTAAAAACAAAATTATTTAAATTTCAGATTACATATTTTCAAGATAAACTTATTTTGTACTGCAACCTGAGGCCATGATAAAGTGTCGTGCATTTCACCAGCATTAGTAAATATGGACATCTTAGTGACCTGGTTCAGGAAATGGTACAGCTTTAATAATTCTGGCTCTGGAATACGCTTTAGACTAACCTAACCGTTAAAATACTTGATTTTAGTCTAAAGCTTATTAAAATAAGTGAAATAATCTTCCATTGAAATAAGACAATTTGCACTCGGTAAGAATTCTCAAAATAAGATAAATAATCTAACACCTTCTGCTGTTGCTTAGTTTATAAGTCTTAAAACAAGATCAAAATACTTTTTAGGTGGAAGATTTTTTTTTACTTGGTTAGATGGACATTTTTTGCAGTGTAGTGGATCCCTAATTTTTTAATATTGAGATTTTAATATAACATTATAGTCATCATGGGCTCTAGTAAAGGCAAGGGAAGGCAATTTTATATGTATAGCACACTTTCAACACAGGGCAATTCAAGGTGCTTTACATGTGATTAGAATACAAATGAGCAGTTACAATAAGAAAATAATCAAGAAAATACAAAAATGTAGGGACAAGGGAGTAAAAAAACACAGGTTTAGTTCATTAACTGATCTTGCTGAAGAAAGCTCACAGTTTTAACACAAGAAAGCATTTAGAGTAATTAAGACAATAATTCGTGTGACAATTAAAAACAAGCAAGGAAAAACAGTTACTCATAAGCGAGTCTAAATAGGTAAGTTTTAATTTTAGATTTAAAAGAGTTCAGTGTCTCTGCAACTTTGTCTTCTCCCGGTAGTTTGTTCCAGATATGAGGAGCATAGCAACTAAAAGCTGCTTCCCCATGTTTGGTTCTGGTTGTAGGGATGATCAGTAAACTAGAGCTAGATGACCTGAGTGATCTGGATGATTTGTACCATGGTAGCAGATCTCTAATGTACTCTGGTGCTAGCCCATTCAATGATTTATAGAGTAATAAAAGCACTTTGAAGTCTATTCTCTGAGCTACAGGGAACCAGTGTAAGGACTTTAGAACTGGGGTGATGTGTTCTACTTTCTTGGTTCTAGTGAGAACACGAGCAGCAGCGTTTTGGATCAGCTGCAGCTGTCTGATTAATTTTTTAGGTAGACCTGTGAAGATACTGTTACAGTAATTAAGGTGGCTAGAGAGAAATGTATGGATGAGATTCTCTAGGTCTCCTTATGTCATCATTCCTTAAATCCTAGAAATTTTCCTCAGGTGATAGAAAGCTGACCTTGTTATTGCCTTTATGTGACCCTGGAGGTTCAGGTCTGAGTCCATTATTACACATAGATTTCTGGCCTATTTGGTAGTTTCTAGTTGGACCAACTAAAGATGCGTACTGATATTTATTCGATCTTTTTTGTGTCCGAAGATAAGCACTTCCGTTTTGTTTTAGTTCAGTTTGAGGAAATTATGGGACATCCAGCTGTTAATTTGCTCAATGCATTTATTGAGGATTTGGATGGGTTCAATATCACCTGGTGATATTGAGATATAAAGCCGAGCATCGTCAGCATAGTTGTGGTAGTTAACATTATTGGTGGTTATAATCTGGTTTAGTGGGAGAATTTAGATGCTAAATAGGAGGGGCCCTAGGATGGAGCCCTGGGGGACCCCACATGTGATTTCTGTGTTTTGTGATGAGAACTGGCTAATCGACACAAAGGAGTTCCTGTTCTTAAGGTAGGATTTGAACCAGTCGAGTACTGTACCAGAGAGTCCGACCCAGCTCTATAAACGTTCTAGTAATATATCATGGGTTTAATATGTCAAAGGGTTTATGGGAAGTGTAGTGGAGTTTAGGATTTAGTTTTTAACTGCATTAAAAAAAAGAGTACATTACTTTTACTTTTATTGTTTTGAATCCAGTACTTTCTTACTTTTACTTGAGTGAAAAGCTTGACTCGATACTTCAACTTCTACAGAAGTCTTTTAAAAGCTGAGTATCTAAATTTGTACTTGAGTTTTGAACATTGAATACTTTTGACACCTCTGATAGTGAGAAACATTAAGTACGGTGTCCAGGTTTTATATCATGCTCAGACACTCTTTTTTTGTCTGATTTAGTTACCTGGACTCTGTGCATCAAGTTGAAAATGTCTGTGCATCTGCATCAAGTGTTCAGGCGTATGAATTATAATCTGTCAAAATTACAGACAGCCGTCAGATAATTCAGAATCTATTTGGAAAAAAAATCTTCGAAGACAAAAAATATTCAATTAATGTGACTCCTATCTTAAAGTAGCTATATTATAGAACGTTTCCCAAGCTGCAAAAATCACAGAGTTCTGTTCAGTCCATCATCTTAATAGAGAAAGAGCATGACCCGACTTTGCAAATGGTGGTGGTGGCGGCATTATGCTGTGGGAATGCAATAAGGAAACTTGTTAGAAATTATGCAAAGATGCATTAAGGTAAACACAGGCCAATTGTGAAAAAAAAGAAGTTTGAACAAAAGACAAGAGGCAGAGGTTCATCTCCCAGCCACAGGTACAACGAATATCTCATTCTCCCCATTCTCTCTCGGGCCAATACGGAGATGCTAATGCATGCTTTTATCACCAGTAGAATTGATTATTGCAATGCCCTGCTCTCTGGTCTTCCCAAAAAGACTACATCAAGTTTACAGCTTTTACAGAATTCAGCAGCTCGTGTTTTGATGAAGACCAGGAGGCGGGAGCACATTACACCAGTCTTAAAATCACTGCATTGGCTCCCTGTATGTTTTAGGATCGATTTTAAGGTTCTTTTAATGGTTTTTAAGTGTCTTAATGGTCTTGGGCCTTCTTATCTCTCAAAAATGCTTTTACCGTATGAACCCTCGCGGTCTCTGCGCTCCTCTAGCAGTCGTCTCCTTATCATTCCCAGAGTCAGGACACACACTCATACTGAGGCGTCCTTCCATTATTATGGCCCACACCTCTGGAACAGGCTGCCAGAGGACCTCAGGGCCGCAGAGAACGTTCACGTTTTTAAGAGCAGGCTCAAGACTCACCTTTTTAGCTTAGCCTTTAAGTAATTATTATTTATTAATATATTTTTAACCGCTCAGCATGTTTTACCTGATTTAATTTTTAGTTTAGCTTTTAACTGTTTATTTATTAATCTGCTTTGCATTTTTATCTTGATCTATCTTATCATTGTTTTACACGTATTGTCTCATACTTTATACACTTCATTTTATAAACTTTATATTTTAACTTATTTTAATATTTCTTGCCAGTGTTTCCTCTCTGGGGGCCCCCTGCATCGGGGGCGGTTGTCGGCTGTGGCTGCCTGGGTGCCCCCGGGTAGCGCTTGGGTGGAGGTGGGGGTACCAGCCCTCCCTCCTCTGGGCGCCCTGAGTCAGTGCCTTTGCTGCTGCTGCTGATCTGCTGCTGCCGATGCAGATGGCTCCCACGATGGTATTTCCTGGCTCGTCTGTACTCAGCCCTCTTTTTATAGCTTTTAAGTGTGTGTGTGTGTGTGTGTGTGTGTGAGAATGGCTGATGGTTTGGGTTGGGAGGGGGTAGTATTACTGTTGAAAGATTTTATTTTTGAAGGGGGGGTTGTGGGGTTATTTTAAATCTGTAAAGCACTTTGAGTAACTTTGTTTGAAAAGCGCTTTATAAATAAAGTTTGATTTGATTAGAACGGCCTTTTTAAAGTTCTGGTAGGACTTTAGAATTGATGAGACATTCTATCTAATCTGACTGATCTTGAGATATTTTGCAAAGAAGAAAGCACAACAGAATTAGTCTGTAGCTGGTTATTCAACAAGGAAATTACTCAGGAGGTCTGAATGTAAAGCTAATCTAAAAAACCTCATCTAATCTGGAATCTTAAAAAAAAGTCTTATCATTTTCTTTCCACTAGGAGGTTATTGCCTACTTTTTAATGCTCTATCACCTAGATATTTATCATAATGAAATTTAAAAACTCTAAACAAAAGAAAATATAGTAAAGTAGCTCTTTTCCAAGCACAGGTATTAAGACTCGTGTGTCAGTGGATGAAAACATAGTTTAATGGGTTCAAAACAGCCAGAACAAAAACTCACGATTTGAATGTAGAAAATGAAAACACTTGTGGTGTTTAAAGCACAATTGATCACAGATTCAGCATTAAATAAATTGTACACCTCAGACAAAAATAAATAAATAAATGAGGTAACGTCTTTGCTTTCTAAGCTTAAGCTATACCCTTTAATGCCACACTGCAGAAAAGGATACATGTCTTAACGTGTCATGTGAAGGAAGCAAATGGATTGGGGTTCCAGGGGAAATTCGAGGCTATGAGAAAGCGCACAGACTTTACGGAAAATTGCCATGGGCCGCCCTATTCCAGCCGACCATCAAGCTGGCCAGAGAGGGATTCCCTATTCCTCCATTTCAAGGCTTCTA
This sequence comes from Apricaphanius iberus, assembly GCA_028564705.1. Taxonomy (NCBI): domain Eukaryota; kingdom Metazoa; phylum Chordata; class Actinopteri; order Cyprinodontiformes; family Aphaniidae; genus Apricaphanius; species Apricaphanius iberus. The sequence goes on from JAPXFQ010002051.1 coordinate 1,219,175, forward strand.
CATCCCAGAAATTAAAAGAGCTGAACGCCTGTGGTATGGGAAGCAATATGGATCAAACTATGGCTCAATAATACGAAGGATAAAAACTTAAACCTCTTTCTTCCTCTTCTCAGGGAGTTATATTCAGATAAATATGGAACCCTGCTTAAGACTGGAGAAATGATCAAATTTGAGAAACTGGCTGATACTTTGGAGCTGATTGCAAACAACGGAGCAGAAGCCTTCTACAGGGGAAGGATTGCAGAGGATTTAGTCCGTGATGTGCAGCAGGCAGGTATATTCAGAAGAGTTTTGTATGGCTCTCTTTGTGTTTCTTCATGGCTCAGTGATCCAGTTTCAAATGAACAAATCCATTTGATTGGTGCAGACAGCTGCAGATGTATTTGACATCAGGATTGACATGGAATGATTTTCATGTTTTTTTTTTGCTTCTGATAAGCAGAAATTGTTTCCCTATTTTTTTGTTTTTTTTCCCCCAGGAGGAACTGTCACGCTGCAGGATTTGGAGTCATATAACGTTACAGTGATTGATGCGTGGGTCGTCCCTATGGGAGAGTACCAGATGTACATACCCCCACCCCCCTCCGGAGGAGCCCTCCTCAGCCTCGTCCTCAACATCATGAAAGGTTTCTGCTGGATTACTTTTAAGTAAAAAAATGAAGCGTTGCAAAGAATTAGCTGTTGGTATCGGGAGAATGCTTTTTTCCTTGTTATGGTTTAGAACATTTATCTCATTATAGCTCAAGCGGGAAGAGTTTTGACCCAACTTAAGAAAACACTGTTTATTTAAAATGACGTTTATTTTTGTTGACAGGGTATCTGACGAATTCAGCCCCTCAGTCTGTTGACCAGAAGACCCTGTTCTATCACCGCTATGTCGAAGCTTTTAAATTTGCCAATGGACTAAAGAAGCACATTCGAGATCCACGCTTCAAATCAGAAAAAGTAAGCATTCAATCGAACAAACGTCACTCAAAGTTTGTATTCACTGATGTCCACATGGTGATTAATGTTAGAAAATAAACCAATAAATCAGCTGGTGATCGGAATCAGTTGATTTGTTCAGTAACATGGCCCTGACCGTTTAGTCAAATAGTCTTAAATCCGGGTCTTTTTCCTACCAGGAAATGCATCATCCCTCTGGTAAGGTCGCACAACCCAAAATACTGTTTACTGTGGTTAAGTTGTTATTGTGCGAAGGGGACTCAGAGTTAGCTACAGTATCTTCAGTACCGCTAAGTCTGCTCCAGAGCAGGTTAGGTTTCCAGTTCCGAGATCCCGGCTACAGATCACAGCCTTGTCATCCAATCAATGCCGGTAGAAAAGGAAATCAGGAAACGGATGCTTTTGCGAGAACACATGAATCCTCTGCAAGTCACACAGTCATAATTATATCATCTGAAAATCAGTAACCTTACCAAAACGTTTGGACCTAAAACAGAGACTGATTAATCCAGCACTTGTTTGTTTGTTGGAAGATTAGAACAAAACACTAGATGTATTTCTGAAAGGTTTGAAATGTTCAAAAATATCTAATTTTTCATTATGAGCATAGAGCACATCTCATGGTATAGAATCCTGCATTGTGTCTGTCCATCTATCTTTATACTACAATCAATTCTATATAAAAAAACAAGCAAAAAACCCAATCAGTTTTCGATCATAAACCGGCTCTCCACAAGGAGTCAGCCGGGATAACTCAAGAATTCCAAACCTAGCTCTATTGTTTCAACAACAGGCATCCACTCAATAAAGTAAATATGCATTTAAGTTGCTTTATTTAAGAACACAAATTAGGGATGTCCTAATCAGCTTTTTTTGTTGCCCTCAAGTCTGAGTTCAAGTCATTTGATTTTAAATATCTGCTGATACCTAGTCTCGATCTGATACCTCTTTAGGTAATGCATAAAAACAGTATAGGCCTAAAGAAGAGCAAAAAATCAGATCCAGGATGAACCTCTTTTTAATTCACCTTTTTTTTAAACATTCAACATTTCTATTACCAAACAGAGCATTTCTGTGAGGTAGTTTGAACAATCAAGTGAAAAATAACATAAATTATTCACTTTTGGACTTTACTGAAACAGTAGCCTAAACATAAAAAAGTCTTATATAAAAACAAAAAGCACTTTAGCTTAAATAAACGGAATAATGAGAATTTATATACATATCAGGGGTCACGTTAACTGAATATTTTCCGGATTCGATGGGTTTATTAGATCGGTGACGCATAAATCTGTAGGATGTTGGTCATTTTTACAGATTAATAGTCACACTGGCTATGTGTTGCCAGTGTGCAGATATTTTCCACTATACGCATGGATTCCAGGCAAATAAATCAACTAAAGAAGAGACTCCCAGACACTTTGATCAAGGCATATTGCTGACCTGGAGCTGACTGCATTTTGCGAAATTTCTGAGACTTCGGTGCATGAGTGCCTTTGCGCTACGATGTGTCCCAAACACCTTCTGCTGCTTTTTTCCTCCCACTGGCTTTTCTGCTGCTGAAGCGTACACTCAAAAAACAAAAACAAATTTTTTTTCCCCAACCAACTCAATTCCAAACCTGATGACAACAATCTCTGCAGCAATCCCTCTGTTTGATTACACACAGACGTGCATTACGGTCTAATGATGAGCAGGACCTGCAGCAGGTGTATTCTAAGTACAACAGTTTAATTTCACTTTAATAAGTAGTTCTCTGTTCAGCTTGTTCGAATTGAATATTAAAGCGAATAAAAGATAAATTCTATTAAATAGTTATTAACTTCTAGGAATAAAGATGGGCACTAGCTCCACCCACATAGAATTGAAAAATGTAAAGGTACATATATGTATCCGACTGTCCGATATGTCCGATTCCGATCGATTCTGAAACTACGTGATCAGGGCCGATATCCGATCCCTAATCCCTAATTAATACCTTTGTTCAAGCAAATTTAAAAGTTAAAAACACAGCATGCTGTCTTCTGCCTGCCTCATAAGGAGCCCTGATCCTCTCATCCGTCCTTGATTTATACCCTTCCAGCCTGTGTCTCTGTGTAAAAATTTCTGACCATCTCTGCCTATATCTGTCGAAAGTGTAACCATACATTCAGGAGTAAAGCTGTGTTTATAATAGCAAACTTTCCCAAGCACTAAACTAAACACCAAATCTACGCACTAAATCTAAGGTTATCTAGGTTATCAGCACAAAATTCCTTCAACCCCCACTGTTGGGTAACCTAAACGGTTCCCTCACTTAAATATTTGAAGATGATGTAACGCAGCGCAATGTGTACTATATGCTGCCCATCATTCATGCAGGTGCTCCAGAGTGGGCCCCAAACACTCCCCAGCAGCAGAAGGGCTGAGCGTTTGGCTCACCAGGGGATAGCGCATCAGCATCCCACAAGAGCGATGGTGTTTGTAACATATATGGAAAAATAACAATATCGAAATAATTTTGTTCTGAATCAACCTGGGATTCTAGTAATCCCTGCAAAGCCTAACATAACAGGTTGGACTTAATGAATTATTCATTAACCCCAGACAGCATATTAATGCTCCTGTTGCTATATGTTTTGGTTTGAGTAGAAAAATAAAACAAATGTATAAATATTTATATACATATAATGTAATTATACTTCAAATGTTTGTATGCTGAAATTTTTAACATTTAAAAACCCGAATAATACAAAAAGTCAAATTTGAATTTCTTTTTTTCTGTGTGCTCCCTTCTGTTTTTCCCAGATGGCAAAGGAAATAATAGAAGAAAGCTTTGCCAATCACATACGGACCCTGATCAGCAGCAATAAAACACAAGATCCCCAACGTTACAATTTCACAGAGTATCTGGACAGCTTGGGCACCACACACGTGTCGGTTCTGGCTAAAGATGGATCAGCCGTTGCCGTGACCAGCAGCATCAACGATATGTCAGTATCTGAGTTCTGCTTTCACACGGGCAGCTATACGGTTTTTAAAGGAGTGACCACATGTTGGGCACTGATGATCTTGGAGTGAGAAGTTAAAGAAACATCTTCTGGTTTGAAGCTGAAACCAGAAGTTTTCAAATACTGAAGAAAAAGACATACCTTTTTTTTCTCTCTATCCACAGTTAAATCAGACCATCTCTTGTTTTAGGTTAGTTGAAATTACCAACATGTTTTCTATTTGCTAAATGCCACAAAAACGAGGGAAAGAGTATAATATAAATTTATTTACGGATATCTTCAAAATCTGAAATTCACATACATATTGATCATTACTTCTTTAAACAATGATGGTAAGCTCATATGATGACTGGATGGCTTTGAAAACTTCTGATAGGTCAATTGACACAGCTGAGTTAATCGGAGACACACTTGTAGCTGTGTTTTAAGGAATCAATTGAAACGATCTGTTCTCTTGTTTAACATGATGAGAAATTCAAAAGAAATCAGCCAACATTGTGGGCTTGCATACATCTGGTTCATTCTTGGGAAGAATTTACAGATGCTGGAAGGTGCTGCCCTCATCTGTTAAAAAAACAAATTTATACATCAGTATAGACATGATGGGAGTGTCCAGCTAACATTCTGCTCAGAGATCAACATGTTGCACATCAACCCCAGAACCAAAACCAAACACCTTGTGAAGCTGCTAGCAGAGGTTGTTAAGACTGTGTTATGTTCTTGAGTGAAACATGTTCTGTCGGACATGATCTGACAGGCCACTCAGCCAGGAGGAAGCCATTACTCCAAAAGAAACATCGAAAAGCCACATGGCAGAAATGCACACTTGGACAGAAACCAGTAATAGTTCCTGTACCTGTAGCAAAAATATGTCATATTGCTATGAGCTTAATGAAAAAGTAAATTAATCCTTACAGGGGTGGAAGCCACCATCTAGTCAGATTTACACCAGCTGTTTTTAGCTGACTTATACTTTATGAAACAATTCCAACTGCAAATGTTTATATTGATGGGACAGAAGGCTAAGTTAGCTGATATTAACAGTCTGTGCTACATTTGTAGCTGTTTGTTCTATTTGTAGGTTAACGAACGTACAGTAGGGCCACTGTGCCGCGGTGCAGCCCCTACATACATGGCGCAGTGGTTGGCACTGTTGCCTTGCAGCAAGAAGGTTGTGGGTTCGTATCCCAGCCCAGGGTCTTTCTGCATGGAGTTTGCATGTTCTCGCTGTGCATGGGTGGCTTCCCAGGGTACTCTGGCTTCCCCCCACAGTCCAAAAACATGACCGTTAGGTTAATTGATCACTCTAAATTGTCCTTAGGTTGGTGTGTGTGCATGGTTATTTGTCCTGTCTGTCTCTATGTGGCACTGTGATGGACTGGCAACCTGTCCAGGGTGTACCCCGCCTCTCGCCTGTTGACAACTGGAGATAGGCACCAGACCCCCCCACGACCCCTTAAGGATTGAGCGGTACAGAAAATGGATGGATGGAACATACAGTATGTATTTGTGGGGACACAGTTAGTAGCACTGTTGCCTTGCAGCTAGAAGGTCCTGCTTTCATATCCCAGCATGGGATCTTTCTGCATGGACTTTGCATGTTCTCGCTGTGCATGGGTGGCTTCCCAGGGTACTCTGGCTTCCCCCCACAGTCGTGAGTGATCTTAGATTAATTGGTCTCCCTATATTGTCATTAGGTGTGAGTGTGTGTATGGATGGTTGTTTGTCCTGTGTTTTGCTGTATATGCTGCCCTGCGATGTACTGGTGACCTGTTCAGGGTGTGCCCTGCCCAGTGATTGCTGGAGATAGACACCAGCTACCCTCACAAACCTACAGAAAGCAGTATAGATGATGGATGGATGTATGGATAGATGTATGGATAGATAGATATGCCTGTGTTCACATAGAAATCAGCACAACTTAAGATGTGGGTTTTTTCTTGGGAGCTGTACTAAAGGGAGGGAGGGCTTTGTTATCACAGTATTTTCATCTTCATCTAACTTGCAGATCTTCTTAACAGATTTGGCTCCCGGGTCTACTCTTCAAGCACTGGAATCATCCTCAACAATCAGTTGCGGGACTTCTGTGGAAGGGTCGAGAGCTTCTCTCCCGGTAATCAGATTAGCATGATTAGGTTTTCATTTTTGCCATGGTCAGTTAAAGGGAAAGTTGTTGTTTTTTTCAACTTGAGTTTATTTTTAGATAATATTTCATTCATTTACTCATCCACACAGGTTTGGTGCTACTTGGAGCCAGTAAGGAGGAGTTTATATCGATGGAGATCGCCACCTGCAATAAGGCAATGTCTGCTCCAAAAGGCCTTCATTTAGCCATATTTTGTTATGAATGGTTAGTGATATTCCCCTGTGAATTCAGAATGTCTCAGAGGTGCGAAGTTGTTAGCTTCTGGGGTGTTTACAGGGTTTTAATGTAACCAGTTCCAACTTACAGTAATCGATTTTAATGAGGTTACAGCCGCAACCATTACAGCTGTGGTCTATGTAGGTTGGGGAAAGGGAGCCTGTATAAGCTGAAGTTAGTCTAGTTGGTCATTCGGTCGGTGCAATTTGGAAACATCTAAACGAGAACCATGTTGATGTCTGCAGAAGCGAGTTCTGTCTAACCGACCGCCGTAGAGCACAGAGTTAAAGTCCTGCTCAGACTATAATTGGGATGGAGCATGGCGGTGACGTGATTGTAATCATGTTTTAGTGTAGTTGTATTTTTCTCCTCTAAATCACCCCGGAACAGAAATAATAAGCACTTCTGAGACTTTCTGAACTCGGAAGGGAAGAGTGCTAATTATTAATAACAAAACATGGTTAAATTAAGGAGTGTTGTTGCATTGACTCCCTCTAAATGGATATACGTTGATCGCGGCTCAATATAAACTCCTTCTAAATGCCTCCAAGTAGCTCCAAACTTGTCTGAAGAAAGAAGAAAAAAAGGAAATGCTATCTAAATCATATTTACTCCATTGAAAGCATTTCAAAGCATTTCTCTCCTTTTGTCCTGACAGTGATTAGTCTGAATTGCATTTATCAGTCATGGCTTTTGTTGTGTTTCTAGAGGAGCAGCCCCCCTCCTCTACAGCCCCGGTTGTGCTGAAGTCTCCGTCGAAGACGCTGGTGATTGGAGGAAGTGGTGGGGGCATGATCACGACAGGGCTTGCCTCTGTATGTGACCATGGTGATCGCGTTTTGAATTAACTGCTGCACACTGATAGTCCTCATGTTGTCTATGATCAGCACATTCCCAACGATACGTTTTCTTTCTACCGCAGGCACTCATCAACCACCTTTGGTTTGGGAAGAGCCTTAAGGAGGCGATTGCCACACCCGTTGTCTATGTCGACTCTAAAAACGCAGTGAAGGTCGAACCCAGCTTACACAGAGTAAGTCAGTTTTGACTGTTTCTCCAGCTCAGGTAACACACTGCATAGCTTTAACCTCAGTCCCTTTGTCCTTCTTTCTCTTCAGGGTGTTATTAGGGCTCTTAAGGCGTTAGGCCACAATCAGACATCTGCAAATTTCTACAATGTGGTTAATGCTGTGGAGAAAAAAGAGGGCTGTATCTGCGCTGTGTCTGATGACCGAAAACTGGGAGAACCAGCTGGTTATTGACACCACGCGGCAGTAATGCTGGCTACAAAGGATGTACTAAAATGTGTGAGATCATCTTACAGCAAAAGACATCTACTATTGTCAAACTTCTGACCGAGACATGGACAAACAAGTTTAATTTGCTGAGTTTATGCAGTTCCTTTGACCGGAATGAGCCGACAGAGATTATGCCACACAAGGCAAAAAAATAAATTTTTTTCTTTGCCACTTCAAGTTTGTATGTGTTTTTATATATCTTTTAATATTAGGCCTTTTAATTATTTAGATATATTATTATTATTATTATTTAGATATAGAGAGTCTCATCACCCACATTGTCTCTCAAAAACGTTGTATTTTTATAAAACCCCAAAACATACCGGGCAATTTCTTCAGAAATACCTTATTTGATATGTTAACTGCAACTCCTTCTTTTACTTGTATTATACAGTTTTTGAATTTTTCTGTATTCTCTGCTATAAAAAATATATATTTTAGTCTTATAAAATACTAATTTCTACTAGTTTTCTTGCATGCTTTGCATACATTAAATGTTCTAAATAAGAAGACATCAAGGCCAAAAACTATAGACAGAAGATGAATTAAAACTCCTTTTCCACATGAATTTTGATCGCGTGGTCTAAGACCATTTCAGTGAGGTCTTAGATGATGGCTAAAGCCTAGTTTAAACTTCACTGTCTGTGCAGGGGGCGGAGACACGCAACGTCATTAGCTGTCAACGCCAGGGCTCTCTTTGTGGTTTTTTTGTGGCAAATTTTCTACTGACTAAGTTTTCCTTGAACGAGAAGCAGCCCCAGTCAATAGCGGTCACTGTTGGCATAAAACAAGACTGATGGTAGAACTCACCTTTCTTTCTCTGAAAAATCCTTTTTTTCCCCAGATGCTCCAAACAATCTGAAAGAGGCTTCATCAGAAAAAAATAACCGTACCACAGCCCACTCAGTGCACTTTTCTCATAATATCAGTCGGTCCCTAGTTTTGGTTGTTGTCTCTTCTGCCCTTCTCATCCAAAAGTTGTCGAGGACTTCTATTCCTGAGCAAGCTCTGCACTGGTGATAACCGTTCCCGCAGCTGAATCATCTTTAGGAGACGGACCTAGCGCTGGCTTCTTTGGCACCCTGAAGCCCTCTTTACAACTATTTAACCTCTTTCCTTGAAGTTCTTGATGATCCGATAAATGGTGGATTTATGTGCAATCGTACCAATGATATCTTTGCCTGTAAAAACATTTTTATGCAACACAAGGATGGCTGCACATGTTTCCTTGCAGATGACCATAGTTAACAGGAAAAGCAAAAATGTCAAGCATCTCCGTCTATTATATAGCTGGAACTTCTCAATGGCAACAGTTGATTTCTTTTTCTAAATGAACACTTTTATTCCAGATTTTCATGTTATTTTCATTATGAAGCAAGCATTTCGTACTGGACAAAGCCTTCTCTGCAGTCAAACTCGTAACCATAGCAAACACCTCCTGTCCTACCATATAAAAGCAGTTGATTTCAAAATAAAATGTGTGTTCATGGTATTTGCTGTAAACATATCAAAATCAAAATTACATAGGATAACATAGCATAGGATAGGATACTTTATTACATACTCGTATCCCAGTAAACAATGATCACAATCACAATTAAAAACGCCACAAAGATAAAAATATTAAACCAAAAATAGATAAAAAGGATGTGATCATACACATTATCAAACACATCTGTAGATGTACTAGCTACAACACACACACACACACACATTCACTGATGCAGACATACACATAAAAACATTAATATAAAATACAATTATACTAGTGTTGCCATAACTGAGTCTGATAAGGAACAACAGGGGCCATAAAGATATTATTTTTAGAGCTTGAGGTAGCTGGTAAGGTAATGACTCATGCACATTCAAACACTTCACTGTCATTACACCATTTTGGTATCTTACGCATAGATAAGAAGGACTAATGTGAGAGTAACTGAGTTAAGACCTAAATAAATAAGGCTTGACCAAAAAACAAGAGAAACTCAGAGTAAAATGGAAGAGCAGAAAAAAAGGAGAAAGGAAAAAAAAACATACAAACAATAAGTAGAAGGAAACTCATATTACATCTAATGATCCTAGAACAAAAAACAATGAGAAACTGAATAAAGGAAGTACAATAGGGAAACTCAAAACACAAACACCTTACATCCTGAAAACTACCTGGTAGTATTGTAATAAATATTCAATAATATTTAGTTTTTCTTTCATTTTAAAGACTTTCTTTTTCTGGTGTTTCTTATTAATTTTTCAATGTTTTCTGGTATGAACGAATGTCATCTGTGTCTGTTTGTGTAAAAAAAAATATATATATATTTTCAGTTTATTTCAGGTTAGCGCAGCAGTTTAACTGAGATTCAGTAAAAGGCAAATTCTGTCCTAAACAAACCAACAGGGTTTTTAGCACCTGTGTATATTTCCACACCCCAAACGAAACTAAAACCACAACTCAAATACTTCATAAGGCGGAAATACATGTAGACCATGCATTCCATGTGATGAAAACTTTATTTATTTTTCCTGCAGTTTATCGGTGCGCTGCAGGTGGGAGGTGGGGAGAGGCACCCATGGTACCCGCCTCCTCTGATCCTACCAGGTGCGCAGTATTTCACCCACTCAGATCGCTTGATTCATCAGCCTGGTCACCGTGAGAGCGCAGAAGCATGGCGAGATCTAAGGCCAGGGTGTACGGTTGTTGCGCGCTGCTGCTGCTGGTTATTATCGCTATCATTGTGATTATAGCCGTCACTGTGAGGCGCACATGTCCAAATGAAACTTTCTCCAAAGCTGCCGTGGCTGCAGACACAAGGAAATGCTCAGAGATTGGAAGGTGAGTGCTGATTACCACTTAACATATTTGGTTTATTCATCACCGTCTTCGAAGAAAAGCTGTTACGTAGTCATCCTCAATGTGCATCATTCTATGGTGCATCAGACCTCTGCTTTTAAAATATATTCAATCAAAAATCAATACACTTTCTTATAGACGAAGGATCAGAACAAACCTATTTCATGAGATTATTATTATTTTTCATTTGGGTTTTTTTTTTAACCGCGTAGTTATTCAACGAGGAAGATGGCATGACCCAACACCCACCCACGCACGCACGCACGCACGCACGCATATGGAAAGTATAGCTTACCAACAACGTTTGCAGCCGACACGCAACAATAACTGGTGTGAATTTTACAGGGACATGCTTCACCGAGGCGGCTCAGCGGTAGATGGCGCCATTGCAGCGCTTCTGTGCACCAGCATAATGAACCCGCAGAGCGCGGGGATCGGAGGGGGCTCCATTTTCACAGTGATGGACAGCTCTGGTGAGAAGAAGGGCTTCATTCCATGCAGCCAAACTCATTCAGAATAAGTGTTGTATTAATAGTTACTGATAATAAGTAATGATGATATAATTTTAATTAAAGGTAAGGTGAGAGTAATTAACTCCAGAGAGACCGCTCCGTTAAACATGGACCCTGATCTGCTGAAGTCCTGCACCCAGTCCTTAAAGCTGATATCAGGTGAGTAATGGTGGGTGGCTGTATGTAAAACACAGACAAACGAGTTGGCTGCTTTTAATTGGCTTCCCTGCTATGTTTTGAGTATCTTACAAGCAGGGCTGGTGTTGTGCGAGAATCTGTTCCCCTAAAATATTCGGTTCCCCTTGGTATTACGTGGGTATGTTTTCCCTAACCTTTTGTCGTTTCTGATTGGCTGATTTCTTACAAATCTTAACATTCGAGAACAATTACTTAACCCTAAGATACGCGAACCTCTGTATTTTCTTTCCCACCGCCTTGCCGTATTAAAGTTTACTTATAAATTTCCCGTATTTTATCATCATAAGTAAATCCTCTGCCTCTCAGTTTAGAGAAGTGCGATAGCTGCTGCCTGCTGTAGTTA